>CM061529.1:15586566-16103226 GCA_030068015.2 Neoceratitis asiatica
TAATCCATTACAATATATAATTTGTTAAATAGATATTAAAATAAATGTATAATTATGTATAATCATATTTTTAAAATAAATTGAAATGATTATAAATAAATTTTTTTTAAATAACAATTACCTGTTTTAAATTTTAAATATGAGAGCGAATTATATGTAATTATGAATTCGCCTTAAAAAATAATGCAACCCTGTATCCATCTGACGAGAGAAATTAGAAAAGGACAGTTGTATGTTTTCTTTATGGAGTAAACTGAATGGGTAAAACAAGAAAGCAAGTCACATGTACACGGAAAAAGTGGGCAAAATCTGCACTCTCTTTAATAAAATGCCTAGGCTGTTACCCAGTTTTTTATCCAGTTTTGAACAAACGCAAATCCTGCAAATACAGTCATACTAAGGAAAGTCCCCTGTGGATCATATGGCCCATTTTTAGTTCCTACAAATATACTCCTCCGTGGGAACTATTGGACCAACTCTTATTTTTACACAAACTTTGTGCGGCACGACCCTCCTTCGTGTTTGAGCGAGCGCAATCACTACACGAAGTTACAATTGCGCAATAAGTTCTATACTTGTATACAGAAAATGTGTGGAAATGAAACTGAGTCAGTTTCGTTTCGCTGTTGAGCTCTGCTAGTACGGAAAAGGCGTGCGGAATTTATTATTATTTCATTGAAAATACGTAGAACAAATACACAACCTAATAGATATAATATATTTATTAACAATAAATTATTAATATTAATATAAATTTATATATATATTATCTTTTACTAACTTTTCACCAAAGCAGATGGTATTCGAATCTAAAGAGTATGTTCGAAAGTAAATTTTCGCATATACTCCAAAATATAATCGCCTATAGGTCCAGCCCTAGGACATCACAATATTAATTGGACCATATTTTTTGTATGGATTGTGGTAGGTTTCGGATTACTCTTTTGTCTGCGTGGAGTACATATTTCACGCGTGCATGGAGTATTCGCGTTGTTTGCAGGGTAGGTAAATATTCGAAATTTCTGCCGAAATCCCAAAGAGAAACTTTTTCCTCGTAGTGGAATTGTTTGAAAATATTATAAAAACTGTGGGTATTTAGAGTACTCTGACGAGGTAAAGAGTTTTGGATCCAGGCATTTTGTAGTTGCTTAGCAACGACGGCCTTTTTCCTGGTATGACTGTATTTGTATATTTGTGTGTATCCGTGTGTATATACTGAAGGGGACTGCCGCTCTAATATTGCGTACCTTTAGTGGCAAGGATGTGAAACTTCGCTTTGATTTTTATTGTAATTTTTGTGGATTTCGGTGAGATTTGTTCTGGGGCCATGTGGAGGAGGGGTCATGTGTAGAAGTTCACGCAAGTGAGGAAAGCTTCTGATTGCAGCAGCCCACGACTTCCGGTTTTAGACCAAGTATCCTCTGGGTAGCCAACAAATATCCCTTTGGAGGGAACTAAAGTGAGAAGGCGAAACGGTTGTGCGTAGGGTCTGGAACCCACCACATAAAAACTATACTATATAGAGGCCCCCCTTTTGAACACGATTTGAGGGCATGCACCTGGAATGTCCGGTCCCTTAATTGGGAAGGTGCGGCTACCCAGCTGGTTGATGTCCTCGTAAAACTAAAGGCTGACATCACCACCGTCCAAGAAATGCGAGAAGGTGGGTCTTTGTGAAATGTATTACATCAGCCATTTAAAGGAGCGCAAATTTTGTGATGGCTTTGTGGTGCGAGAGAGGCTCCGTCGCCGAGTCCTGGCATTCACCCCGGAGGATGAACGTCTAGCCGCAATTCATATCAAAGTAAAGTTCTTCAACATTTCGTTAATTTGCGCCCACGCCCTGACAGAAGAGAACGATGATGTGATCAAAGATGCGTTCTATGAGAGCCTAGAACGTACTTATGAGCGCTGCCCCCGCCACGGTGTCAAAATTGTGCTAGGAGATTTCAACGCCACGGTGGGCAAAGAAGTTATATTTGGCGCAAAAGTCGAAAATTTAGCCTCCGCGACGAAACATCCCCAAACGGGCTGAGGCTGATTAGCTTTGGCGGGGCCCGAAATATGGTTGTCTGTAGTACCAGATGCGAGCATACGAAAACTCATCAAGCTACATGGCTGTCGCCAGATCATAAAACACCCATCCAAATCGATCATGTTGTGATAGATGGAAGACATGTATCCAGTGTTCTAGATGCGCGCACGTTCCGAGGGCCAAATATCGACTCGGATCATCATCTTGTAGCAGCAAAAATACGCACCCGCCTCCGGAAAACATTGGTTTTCAACAATACCAGAAAAACAGCTGGTACAATGAGTAATGTCGAACTGCAGTGGAGAGAAAGCAGACTGCCTACCTCGCAACATTGCGATCGACTACAACACATGCGGGGTGGGATAGATACCGAGAGCTGAAGAGGGAAGCGATACGCATTTGCAGACGAAAAAAGAAAGAGGCCAAAATGCGCGTGAGTGTGAAGAGCTTGAGGAGCTGCCCGACAAGGGTAATGCTCGAAAATTCTATGAGAATATGAGGCGATTTACAGAAGATTTCAAGACCGGAGCAAACTCGTGTAGGGACCATGGAGGTAATCTGGTGACAGATATACTTAGTGTATGGAGGGAACACTTCTCCAACCTGCTCAATGGCAGTGAAAATGAAAACCCCGGAGATGGCGAACCCGAACCCCCAATTGATGACGATGGTATAAAAGTGTCATCACCCGACTATGAAGAAGTTCGAATAGTGATTGCCCGTTTAAAAAATAACAAAGCGGCGGGACCCGATGGGTTACCGGCAAACTATTCAAATACGGCGGCGAAGAGCTGACAAGGAGCATGCATCAGCTTCTTTGCAGAATATGGTGGGACGCAAGCATGCCTGACGAATGGAACCTAAGTGTGCTCTGCCCAATCCAAAAAAGGGAGACCCACTGTCTGCGCCAATTATCGTGGGATAAGTCTCCTTAATATCGCATATAAGGTTCTATCTAGCGTATTGTGTGAAAGACTAAAGCCCACCGTCAACAAACAGATCGGACCTTATCAGTGTGGCTTTAGACCTGGCAAATCCACCATTGACCAGATATTCACCATGCGCCAAATCCTGGAGAAAACCCGAGAGAAAAGAATCGATCACCTTTTTTTCAATTCAAGGCTGCCTTCGATAGCATGATAAGGTAATGCCTCTACGCCGCTATGTCTAAATTTGATATCCCCACAAAACTCATACGGTTTTGTAAACTGACCCTGGATAATACCAGAAGCGCGGTCAGATTTTGGGAGGACCTCTCCAAGCCATTCGATACCGAGCGAGGTTTCAGACAAGGAGACTCTTTATCGTGTGATTTCTTTAATTTGATGCTGGAGAAAATAATATGAGCTGTAGAGCTAAACAGACCAGGCGCAATATTCTACAAGAGTGTGCAATTGTTGGTATATGCCGATGATATTGATATAATTGGTCATAACACCCGCACCGTAAGTTCTGCGTTCTCCAGATTAGACAAAAAAGCGAAGCGAATGGGTCTGGTAGTGAACGAGGGCAAGACGAAATATCTCCTGTAATCAAATAAACAGTCATCGCACTCGCGACTTGGCTCCCACGTCACTGTTGACAGTCACAACGTCGAAGTCATAGATAATTTCGTTTATCTGGGAACCAGCATTAACAACACCAACTTGCGCGTTGGCAAATGCGAATAACGCAGACGATGGAACGATTAGCTGTACGAGCTTTTCGACGGCATTGACATAGTTCAGCGAATCAATAGACAGCGGCTACGCTGGCTAGGTCATGTTGTCCGAATGGATGAAAGCGGTCCAGCTTTGAAAGTATTCGATGGAGTACCCGCTGGCGGAAGCAGAGGAAGAAGAAGACCTCCACTCCGTTGGAAAGATCAGGTGGACAGCGACCTGGTATCACTTGGTTTTTCTAACTGGCGCCAAACAGGCTATAACCGCGTAAGCGGTGCCTACTTTAAAGAAGAAGAAGAAGAAGGTTATTCTTAAAATTGAAGGTGACAATTTTTTTTGTCTCAACGGCTTGAAGACAGCGCTAATCACAACCAAATTCAATTATTCGAGAAAGTTTGCAGTACTAATAAAGTGGGTGTTTGAAAGTAAACAAAAAAAGTTATTTTGTATATTAGTCCGGTCAAATTAGACCAAATAATAAGAGTAAAGCTACATAAATTCCCACCAAGCTGAAAATCGGTGAGATTGTTTAAAATACAATTAAAAATAAAATATGAAAGTTAACCATCTTTACCCTGTAAGGAAACAATTAGTTTTGCGTGATTGTCAGCAAAACGGTAAGTTTTATCATAAAAATACCTCAAATAAAAATTTTAGATCATAAAATTACCTGCAAAAATGTATTCATACTTATTTTCCTACGAGCCACCGGTTTTTGAGATATAACAATTCAAAAAGTTGTAAAAGTTGTAATCGTCATAATATGCGCACGTTTCCACATCACCTATGAGGAATGTAAAGGGTGTTTTTTTATAGAGGTATAGAACTTTAAGTTGGCATTACTTTTCAAGATGGCGACCGATTTAACAGCTGCTAAGTGATTTATTCTCAGTTTTGATTGGCAATTCATCATGAATAGACTCACGCCTGAACAATGCTTGCAAATAGTGCAATTTTATTTTGAAAATAATGGTTCTGTGCGGAAAACGTATCGCGCACTACATCCATTTTATCGTCGACAAAATCGTCCATCAGAGCAGTTGATTCGATTAACCATGGAACGTTTTCGCCGCATTTGGAGTGAAGGTAATCCTCTAGTGTATGTTGAAACATCGTTACATCAAGAAAAACTGACTGTTTGGTGCGCTTTATGGGCTGGTGGAATCATTGGTCCGTACTTTTTCAAAAACCATGGTGACCAGAACGTTACAGTCAATGGTGATCGGTATATAGCCATGATTACTAACTTTTTCACTCCTGAATTGAATAACCATGATGTCCAGGAGATGTGGTTTCAACAAGACGGCGCAACATGTCACACAGCTCGTGCCACAATAGATTTATTGAAAGACACGTTTGGTGACCGCCTAATTTCACGTTTTGGACCTGTGAATTGGCCTCCAAGATCTTGTGATTTAACACCGCTAGACTACTTTCTATAGGGCTATGTAAAGTCATTGGTCTATGCGGATAAGCCACAAACGCTTGACCATTTGGAAGACAACATTCGCCGTGTTATTGCCGATATACGGCCACAAATGTTAGAAAAAGTCATCGTCCAGATTGGACTACATCCGCGCCAGCCGTGGTGGCCATATGCCAGAAATCATATTTAAAATGTAATGCCACAAGATTATCTTTCAGATAAATAAAATTCATGTCAATCGAATAATCCTTCGTTGTTTTATTGCAACTTAAAGTTCTATACTTCTATAAAAAACACCCTTTACTTAACGCGGTTTACTTTAACGTGGTTTCACCAGTAGGCTTATTCCTACTATTGCAACTATTGCAAAATAATTAATAATATTGTAACGAACTCGCTAAATTCACCTCGATTATTTTCCAAATCCTTGGCCTCCACTGGATTACTAAACAAACTCCCAAGATTTATTTGTTCGGCTTCTTAACCGTCATTTGTACAATTTTGTCTTTAGCCAACGGCTTATTTTACAATTATTTATACACACTTATTATCTGCTTCACTCAGCTTATTTGTTTCTCAAACACAAAGCTCACAGCAGTGTTAACTCGACTAAGTTGTCTACTCGTCTCTTCTTGTGATAGCGGCTGCCTCTCTTTTTATACCTGTAGATGACCTAACCATTCTGTTCACGCGCTTAAGGATAGGCTGATTGTTCGTTTGCCTGCGGTAGCTGCAGCTACTCCGTTCATCCTTAACGACGTGGAATTTGATTTAATCTGTCTACCCTTTTGTTTGTCCTTGGTATGGGTAATTTGCATTATACGGCCGCTTCTTCATTTTCTGTCCTTCCAGGAATTGCATTTACATTGTCAACAGTTTTGTTTGTCCTTGGTATGGGATTTTCGTCACAATATATAGTAGTAAAAACATGTGTTTATCCTAACCAATATCGTACTGCTTTGAGTTTTAGAACAAAAATGCCCGAATATTGTTTTATTTGTGCTAAACTTTTAACTGAAAGTTAAGTTGTTACTGTTGAACTGTTTAAAGAGCGGATGAATTTTCGGAATATCTTAAAAATCAGAAATCTGTGACAATACATGAAAATTGTGGTAAAAATTATACTCGAATGTCTTCTATTGCTGCAGCTAATAAAAGACAACGTGAAGAACAAGAAGCTATTACATCCACAAAAAGTCCTCCTCGTACTAGATTACGTTCCAGTGAATCAGCTTTTTGGAATTGAATGAATGAGTATGAAAAAGGAGACCCGTAAATATTTGCCGTCGAATCAGTCAATTAAATACACTTCAATTTAAAGATTCAATTTTGGAAATAGCTCGGAATCGTGACGATGCTACAGCAAAATCTATTCTTGCTCGACTGGAATTTGAATATGACTAAGTTGCTGAGGAAGCTAAATATCTGCATGATTGCTATGCTTCTTTCGTGAAACCTTCCACTGGACTTAAAATTGGTCGTCCTAAAGACGAAGCTACGACTGGGGAAATAGAGGAAATATTTACTTACATTGAAAATAGCGATGACTGTATGTTCACTTTAAACGAATTACAGAATATTTGCAAAACAGAACGATTAAGCTACGACTAAAACCGAAGTACGACGATATACTTATTATCACTGAGTAATCGACATTCATATGCTTAGTAGATAATCATCATGATATTTTGAATCAAACCTGGTACCAAAAAAAATTAAAAAGGAGATCGATCCAGAGTCCTAGACGCAACTGCAGCAATCATTCGCGAAAATATTCAAATTGATAATTCTAAGTACCCTCCACCAGGTCGCATGTTTGAAGATTTAAATAATGAAATCCCAGAATCGTTAACATATTTTGTAGAACGAGTGATTTTAAAGAATAATCGATCAAATTTAGATCTTTTAAAATTAATATGCACAAATATTTTCCATAGTGGCCAGTGGAATAAGCCTACTGGGAACTTTCATATTTTATTTTGAATTGTATTTTGAACAATCTCACCAATTTTAAGCTTGATGGGAATTTATGTAGCTTCGAATGTCTAAATTGACCGGACTATATATTTTTAACATAAAAAATTAATAGTAAAAATGACAGCCAGATAAAGACAAATTGTTTGCAACAAAACGACATCGGACTTTGAGGTAAGTTTTAAAAATTTAAGACTGTCTCAGTTGAACATCTTCAATCATAATTGCAAATGTTACATTAAATTTAATAAAAAAGTTCGTTGCAGGTAGTTTGTTTAAGGTGATATTTATTTTATTTTATATATTTTTTTATTTCACTGTATCTGTCATCAAAGTAAACAAAGAACAATAAATTATAAATACATGTAATTTAGCTTTAACAAAACAAAATTAGCACATTGACGATGACATGTAGTACATTATACAATTGAATGCGGCAAAGCCTTAATCACAGCTCAAACTTATGTCTTTTTCTGTAGCCTTTGAATTCTGCCTACACAAGATTTAGATTCTGATCCCCAAAGTTGGATCTCGTATGTTCAAGATGGCTTTATTAACATATTAAAAAGTAATACTTTGTTTTCTAATCTTAATTTGGCATAGGACCCATAATCCAATATAAACTCGCAATTTTCGATTTAGTTTTTTCTATGTCGTTTTTCAAGTGAGCCTCACAAGAGTATTTCTTAGGGTAAATATTACTAGTATACTCTTAGACACATTAACTTTAATTCCCCATGTAGTAAGCCATTCTTTCAATATTTTGAAATGTTGTTGTAATCTATAAGTGGTCGTAACAGCGCACGAATGTATTCTAAGTACTTCTGCATCATCCTTGTGGAACACTAGCTATATTTTCATAGGACTCAGTAGTGTAACTTTTTTGCATAACTCAAATGTTTGCCAATAAGGAAGCTTTTTAGTACGGCATAAATATCTGCGGGAAGGATACTTTTCAGCTTATAAAGGGTGATCCAAATAGAGGTACTTTTTTCAATAGCCTTGACAGATCACACGAGAGTCGTGTCAAGCTGTCATATTATTTTTATTCTGTATTGGGCATTTCATCATGGAAAGACAACAACTGAACAATGTTTACAAATCATTCGACTTTATTATGAAAATTCACGTTCTGTAAAGAATGTGTTTCGCGCGCTTCGCTCAACTTTTGGTTAACATAATCGGCCTACAGCATTCATTATTGGATAAAATTTGACCACGTTCAGCAAGCAGTGAAGAAAATATAGCGACCGTAGCTAAGAATGTACACGAAGACCGTGAAGAGTCGATTCGGCGTCGTTCGCAGCGACTCGGACTGACGTATCGATTCTAAAATCCGTTTTTAATAAAAGTTTTTTTTAAAGATTTTGGAGAATGTCGTTATTAAACTAATAGGCCTATATGAGCCTACCAAAGTTGGATCTTTGCCTGACTTAGGGAACATAATAATCTACGAAAGCATCAAAGGTTTAGGAAAATAGTGCAATATTAATGTGCTACTACAGATATAAAGCATGTGTTGCATGGTCCCTGTGGAAGCTCCTTTATAATATCATCCGTTATCCTGTAGTATTCAGGAAATTTTATTAATTAATTAATAATAATTTTATTTTTTTATTCAAATTTTGCAAAAATAATCTGTTCCAATATAAGGTTTAAATACGTTAGAAAGGTGCGTAGCAAATAATATCCCTTTTTCCTGGTCCCTTCGAGCTCACTCACCATTATCATCTCTTAGAGGAGAGTCGCATATGACTAGACTTTTAAAACATTTAACTGAATGCCATAAGAAGTAGTTAGTATCAGAAGTCACTGATCAAGATTGTACAGACTTTTGAAATTTATATTCTTTCTTCTGCGCCAGGACACTATGAAGTTGTTTTAAGCATCTAAGGTTGGGGAACGAACCCTATGTCTCCTGTGGGTAATGGGCGGGGCGTGCGTTGAAATTTTTGCTGCCAATTTTAGCAACTGCATTGCTGACATCTACTATTCGTTTAAGGAGAGTGTGCGATTTTAAATGCGCACTTATGAAATTATTGTATGTAAGCCAAATTGTGAATTTATTGATTAATACTGGTCGCAATTAATTGAAAACTGGGATTATGTTAATGAAGCATAAAAAAGGCGAGTGATCAGGCGCTAAAACAAAAAGTGGTTTTACGTTTACCTTTAGGGGATTTCTGTAAGTTTTATCGAGCTGATAAATAACGATTTCGCCGTTTGCACCAACAATATGTGATTCGGTAACTCAATTATAACGATTGTTGTTAGTTTACACTTCCTTTTTGATTAAAATGAAAAATAGGTGGCACCACTGCTTAATAAAATATCAATACATGCGAAAAGCACAAAGAGGAACGACGAAAATAAATAAATTCGGATAGCAATTATTTAATAAATGAGCTTCAATGGCTTGCAAAGTTTAAAAATCAGAAATTTTTTCTTCCATTTTCCAAACTACGCTGGATGATTTTTCGAGCTGTAGAGGAGCTCCAAATAAATTAATCGTACCGTGCCCCTGGGTATTCAGTATTTACCGCTAAAAT
Source organism: Neoceratitis asiatica (assembly GCA_030068015.2). Taxonomy (NCBI): domain Eukaryota; kingdom Metazoa; phylum Arthropoda; class Insecta; order Diptera; family Tephritidae; genus Neoceratitis; species Neoceratitis asiatica. The sequence goes on from CM061529.1 coordinate 15,596,212, forward strand.
CTTGAGATTATTTAGCACAATGCTTATTCGAGATTTTTGGGCCAAAAACAAAACCGTATACACCGGATTTGGCTCCCCGCGCCTTTTTCCTATTTTCAAAACTAAACAAACCAACGAAAGGAAAGCATTTTGCTACAATTGACGAGATCAAGTCAGAATCGAAGAAAGAGCTGATGGCTATACCGAAATGCGTATTTCAGAAGTGCTTCAAGGATTGGAAAAAACGTTGGCACAAGTATATTATATCCAATGGGGATTACTTTGAAGGGGAATAAATATATATTGATGAATAATTAAGTACTTTAAAAAAAAATTCAAAATTCATCTTTTCCTTTGAACACACCTCGAAGTTCCCTTTAAGGGTGGCACCAAAGAACGTAAATTAATAAGAAGGGAAAAGAACTGTGAACTAATTTAAAATTTTTGGCTGAGGTGAGTACTCGCGTGCCATGTTGGACCCTCGGCGTATCCGGCAGGTTTCTCTCCATTTTGTACTACGGAGGGGCAAAAATGACGGCGAAACGAAAATTCGTACCAAAACAAAGCAATAGCCGGTTGAATTTTAAAATGTACAAGCGGGAGTGAATTTCAATAATAAATTTTAAAAATTTTGAAACTAGAGCAGTGTATTGTTAAAAATTAAGTAAAGAAACTGATTAATGATGGTAAGTTTTGTGCATTTACGTAAATATAGTGATAAAATGCTGTTGTTAAAACCTGCGCCCTTTCGTTTTGCCGTCTACATTTTCACAGCAAAAAAATTTCAGTAACAAAAGTGAATTTTTGCTAAAATGTTTATAGAAACTAAATTGTATTAACTATTAAGTAATTAAACTGGTGTACATTTTCATATTTGTCAATGCATTTTTATATGAGTGTACATATGTTTGGTTGACATCAAAATTGTACAGAGAATGTAGAATGCATCCAGCATTGCAAAAATTTCCAAGAAGGGAAGAATAAATTCGGGTAGAACCGAACGTTATATACTTCGTACCTCCAAAGACATTTTAAATTCTTACTCGAGTTATCGTGTACACTAAGAGACGAACATACTAAGCCAAACCTCATTTTATGAGGTTTATATGTAAATATGTAAAAATGTTTATACCTTTGTATATCAATTATCTTACGACCGTTTGCTGAACAAACTTAATATACTCTCTACATGTAGTACAGCCGAGTATAAAAAAATAGAAAGACAAGACAACCATCTTTGCGAAATGTGAAGCAACAACAACATATATTTGCCAAAACACAAATACAAAAAATCATCATGGTTGCGAAATGTGAGGCAACAACAAAATACATTTCCGATCGTGTTGCTAAATCTTCTGTTTGCTTTATCCTTATCAAAAATACATTTATTTCATCAAATAAATATGGTAGCAAAATTATTCAAGTAATATGCGAGGTGAATTTTATTTAGCGAAAGAAGGTCAAAAGCAAACTCTCGAGGGTCCAACATGACACTCGAGCCGCTTTAATTAACAGTCACAGTTCTTTTCCCTTCTTATTAATTTACGTTGTTTGGTGGCACACTTGTTATAGCGAACATCCAACTTGTCGATACCATTTTTGTATTACAATTTGTCCTTTGCTTCAAAATAGTCCTGAGTTTCAGCGAGCATTCTTTTGAGATGTGAGAACAGGAAATAGCCGCTAGGGGCCTGATCTGGAGAACACGGTGAATGCAGAAGCAATTCGAAGTCCAATTCATGGATTTTTACAATCGATTTCACTGACTTGTGACATTACATTGGTGAAACAGCACTTTCTTTTTCTTCCATACAATCTTTATATTACTCGTATATATTAAGGTGTTTTTTTTTAAATTATGATGGTAATAATGCTTATGTTACTGCTGTTACTGCTGAAGTTGCCTTTGATGTTGCTAGTAAAGTTCGTGCTAGTGGCGATGCTGGTGCAGATGATGTTACTGCTGCTATTAATGCAGGTATACTTAAGTGTCTTACACAAAATTTATTGAATATGAATCAAAGAGACTTTGATGATATGATAATTTTTTAAACAAAATTTCGAGTTTATCAATTTTTGATATTATAGAGGATATATGAAATATTTTTTGTATGATAAATACATAATGAATTAAATTAAGTGAATTTAAAAAAAAACCTTTTCATTTAATTACATGAATTGGTTTATCAATTTCGATCCGAAGTGTGTAAATACTAGAATCCGTTAAAAAATCATCTGAGAACATGGTATTCGGTTTGAACTATTTTAAAATATAATTTCATTTTTTATTATAAAATTTTAATATATATATATATATATATATAACCTTTGTAACCGTTGAAGCGACTTTAGGCTCCTTATTCAATTTGTGGTTTTACGTCTTGACGTTTTTACCAGCAAACGGAGGAACCTAAAGTTTATTATAAGCCGCCTCCGAACGGCCGATTAATATATCTTATGAGGAGCTCTTATTTCATGCCAGAGATACGCTCGGATGGTTTGACATACCCGATGGGCCGCCGCAATTAGAGAAATTCATTTCTATAATTTTTATGTTGATCGAACCTGGGCTCGAACCCAGGCCTTCCGAATTGTAGTACGCAATGCTAACCACTCAGCTATTGCGGCCTTAAATTTTTTTATATATTTACAATAATAAGCTTACTTATTTTACTTTTACTTTACTTTTCTTTATATTAACTTTTTTTTAAAAAATTATATTATATAAAATTAATTATTTGAGATTTCATCCCTAAGATAAATACTACTGCGAAAGAAATTTGTAAGGAGTTAAAAAAATGAGTGAGCCAATTATTACTGTTAGAAAAGTAATATTATTTAGAAAGCTACTAAATCGTTGAATGAAAGAGACTGACAATATTCAAGAGTACATTATGAACTTTAGCGATTTAGCTGATAAATTGTCGGAAAATAGTATCACATTTTTAGAGGTACTTTGTTCAATAATGCTGTTGACCGAATTCGTATGAAAACTTTGTTGAAATCAACCATCGAAACTTCGAGAAACAACTATGTTAAATGCAGTGTGAAGGGGCATTAAACATCGTAGTGTAGAGGGAAAAGCAGAGAAAATACTCATGCAAGGTAGATGATAATAAATCTAGAGCGAGCTCGTTCGCAGCATTTGTTGCAAGCAATAATGGCAGGGACTGTCCAGAATATCCGAGTGTATTTCTGACATGAAATAAAAGCTTCTCATAAAAATCCATCTGCCGTTCGGAGGCGGCTTAATATAAACTGTAGGTCCCTCCATAGGAGGCGGAGCTCAGCTAAAGATCACTTCAGCGGTTACCGAGCACCAAAATATATATACATAATAATGGTTTGAGACTTCGGGTGGCAAAAATTTAAGGTTGATCGGTCGAGGTGGGATCATGCTGAATATGAATGGCAAACAAATTCGTTTTGAGAGAAGTCTTATACGTACCTGAACTCCAATGTAACTTTATCTCAACAGAGGTGAAATCTTAGTCAGAGCCATTACTTTTAAGATCTTATTTTTAAGTGAAACTCCCGGCAACATTTCATTTGCTCGATTGAGGCTAAAAACGAGATATTGAAATGACTCGCTCGTTATGAACATCTAAATATGCCAAGTTTGAAAGAGCTACAAAGTAAGCAACTTGTTATTCTTCTGTTTCTTTGGCGTAGGCACCGCTTACGCGGTTATAGCCTCGTCACCAATAGCACGCTTTTTGGCTCCAGTTAGAAATAGCGAGTGATACCTGGTCGCTGTCCACCTGATCTTGCCAACGGAGTGGAGGTCTTCCTCTTCCTCTGCTTCCGCCAGCGGGCACTCCATCGAATACTTTCAAAACTGGAACCCTTTCACCCATTCGGACGACATGACCTAGCCAGCGTAGCTGCTGTCTCTTGATATGTCAGGACGGGAATGATGAGCGGCTTGTAGAGTTTGGTTTTGATTCGTCGAGAGAGGACATTACTTTTCAATTGCCTACTCAGTCCAAAGTAGCACTTGTTAGCAAGAGTGATTCTGCGTTGGATTTCAAGGCTAACATTGTTGGTGTTGTTAATGCTGGTTCCCAGATAGACGAGATTATCTACGACTTCGAAGTTGTGACTGTCAACAGTTACGTGAGAGCCAAGTCGCGAGTGCGATGACTATTTTCAGGAGATATTTCGTCTTGCCCTCGTTCGCTTCGCTCCTTTGTCTAATCTGGAGAAGACAGAACTTATGGTGCGGGTGTTATGACCAATTATATCAATATCATCGGCTAGATAGAACCTTAAATGCGATATTAAGGAGACTTATCCCACGATAATTGGCGCAGATAGTGGGGTCTCCCTTTTTTGGATTGGGCAGAGCACACTTAGGTTCCATTCGTCAGGCATGCTTGCGTCCCACCATATTCTGCAAAAAAGCTGATGCATGCTCCTTGTCAGCTCTTCGCCGCCGTATTTGAATAGTTTGCCGGTAACCCATCGGGTCCCGCCGCTTTGTTATTTTTTAAACGGGCAATCACTATTCGAACTTCTTCATAGTCGGGTGATGGTACTTCTATACCGTCGTCATCAATTGGGGGTTCGGGTTCGCCATCTCCGGGGTTTTCATTTTCACTGCCATTGAGCAGGTTGGAGAAGTGTTCCCTCCATACACTAAGTATATCTGTCACCAGATTACCTCCATGGTCCCTACACGAGTTTGCTCCGGTCTTGAAACTTTCTGTAAGTCACCACATCTTCTCAAAGAATTTTCGAGCATTACCCTTGTCGGGCAGCTCCTCAAGCTCTTCACACTCACGCGCATTTCGGCCTCTTTCTTTTTTCGTCTGCAAATGCGTATCGCTTTCCTCTTCAGCTCTGAGTATCTATCCCACCCCGCACGTGTTATAGTCGATCGCAAAGTTGCGAAGTAGGCAGTCTGTTTTCTCTCCACTGCAGTTCGACATTACTCATCAGTCTATATCGAGTAGCTTATGAGTGCTCCTAGAGAGCACATGTGCAAGCCGAGTAGAAAACTTGCTGGGTGTCTACTCTGATTGCAGCTTTTCGACGCCAAACCTTCCTTGTGTTTGTTGACGGGCGTTCTTTGCCACAGAGAGGCGGATGCGTATCTTTGCTGCTACAAGGTCCCCGGCAAAGTCAATCGGCCTCAGCCCGTTTGGGGATGTTTTGTAGTGAAGGCTGAATATTCCGATTGTTGCTCATAAGTACGTTCTAGGCTCTCATAGAACGCATCTTTGGTCACATCATCGTTCTCTTCTGTCAGGGCGTGGGCACAAATTAACGAAATGTTGAAAAACTTTACTTTGATATGAATTGCGGCTAGACGTTCATCCTCCGGGGTGAATGCCAGGAATCGGCGACGGAGCCTCTCTCGCACCACAAACCCATCACCAAATTTGTGCTCCTTTAAATGGGTCACAAAGACCCACCTTCTCCCACCCTTGTACCGTCCATCGCATTTCTTGGACGGCGGTGATGTCAGCCTTTAGTCTTACGAGGACATCAACCAGCTGGGCAGCGTCACCTTTCCAATTATGGGACCGGACATTCCACGTGCATGCCCTCAAATCGTGATCCTTTAAACATTTGCGGGGGTCGTCATCAAAAGGGGGGTCTCTCATCCGGGGCTTTTGTTGATTTTTCATTGGAGTATAATTTTTATGTGGTGTGTTCCAAACCCTACGCACAACCTCAGGGTATTCGCCTTCTCACTTTAGCTCCCTCCAAAGGGATATTTATTGGCTACACAGAGGATACTTGGTCCAAAACCGGAAGTCGTGAGCTGCTTCAATCATATGTAAAAGAATCGTTTCTGGCCACTCCCAGGTGAATGACAGTCAGAAGCTTTACTCACTTGCGTGAACGTCTACACATGGCCCCATCCTCCAACTTGTTACTGGGTTGAAATTTGATTCATCTGCACAAATAGAGAGCTGTATTAATTACCAGAAAATTAGGTGTTCAGCAAAATCATATGAGAGTTCGGAAACAAAAATAACTGAGCTGCTATAGCTAGTGCACTCTGATGTGTGCGGCCCGATGAACAACACTTCGAATGGTGGTGCTAAATATTTTATTACGATGATTGAAGATATATTCACGTTAATTTTCTTAAAAGCAATTTCGAAGTAGTATTTGATGTTTTCAAGAGCTACATGGGCATGGCTGAGCGCCAAACAGGTTGTAAATTAAAAATACTGAGAAGCAATAACGGGACGGAGGTCGTGAACACCGAATTTGAGAATTTTCTTTAGAGAAATGGTATGAAGAGGCAGTAAACGATCACTTATACCCCTCAACGAAATGGAAAGTCATTGCATGCGCATCCTACATAAGAAATCGGACTCCTACAAGAGCATATGATGTATGGTTGAGTGTGAAGTCTGACGTCAGACTTCAGTGAGAATTTTTGGGTCTACCGCTGTTGCACTCGATAAAAAGCAAAGTTGCAAAGTTCCGCAGAAAAAGGGAAAGAGAATAAATGGTGGGATATTCGGAAACTTCGAACGGCGAGTTGAAACGCGATGTGGTGTTGAGCCAAGATGTTTATTTTATTGAGAATTTTGAGCAAAAAGAATTTATCAACGTTGAAGAGAAGATTTTAACTACCAACATAGAAAATTTAAAAAACTTGACCTCCTGAAGTGGATTCTGATATTTTTGAGCCACCAATGGAAAACTTCCGGATCACCACGAATTCTGAGACAAGGGTAAAACGCAGAGAAGCAGAAGCTTGTCGTGGCTTTACTACAATCAGTTGATGAGGAGTATAAAGCGTTGATTCGTAAGAATACGTGGAGGATAATTGATTTGCTGTCAGGGTCAAGAGAAATATGTTTGAAATGGGTATTTTCGTTGAAGAGAAATGATTGTGGAGAAATTGAAAGCGCAGTTGGTTTCGAAGGGCTGCAACCAGAAGTTTGAAGTAAACTACACTGGAACGTACTAACCTGTAGTACGGTATCAAACTGTAGGAATACCAACTAGATGTTTCGATAGCCTACTTTAATCTAAACTTAATTGAAGATGTGTACATGGTACAACCGGAGAAACTTTAAGATAATACGGACAGAGAACTCAAATTGAAAAAATCACTCTAGGGCTCAAACAATCACGACCCATATGGAACGCGAAACTGCACACAGTACTAAAGAAAGTGGGTTACAACGCATGTGAGAGCAAGCCATGCCTGTTCAATAAGGCATCTAAGTCTATTAAAAAATAATTATAACAAAAGAAGCTCCTACAAACATTTTTCAGATTTTCGACAAAAGACCAGTTCATAACTTTTTGGGACTTGGATCCGAGCGAGAAGGTGAAACCTGGGACAGAAACAACATTTAAACAACATTTTGAGAGAATTCGGAATGAATGAGTGGCGTTCAGTAGCTATTTCATTAGAAGCCAAATATCAAGACAATTGAATTAGAAACAAGTGAAAAGGTCTATACTTGCGAGTATCAGTATAAGTATAATTGGATCTCTGATATATAAAGCTATATGGTGATTCAACAAAAGGTTATGTGAACGCTGGGGTTTCATCGGACAAAACGTCTTTTACTGGTTAAGTTTTCTTCTTAGACTGCACAGACTTTACATAGGGATGCAAAAAGCAACAACGAAATCTGAATACGGAATCTGAATATTCAGCATCAGAAAAAGGAGAATACTTACAAAAATTTGTTAATGAAATTAATTTAGAACTTAAACTTTATATTATGGAAATACATGGTGATAACCTCAATGCAATGAATATTGTTATTTGTTAATAAATTAAATTTAGAACTTAAACTTAATATTATAGAAATACATGGTGTTAACCTCAAAAATTTAATATTATGGAAATACATGGTGATAACCTCAATGCAATGAATCTTATTAAAACCCCTATTTTCCATAATAGAAGTAAACATATAGATGTAAGATAACATTATATTAGAGAACAAACGAAAAAAATCTGCTTGAGTTGAAATATTGCCCAACTAAACATGTGGAACCAGATGTATTTACTAAAAATCTATGAAAAGTAAATCATAACAAAGTACAAAATTTAGAAGAGTTAACCTCGATGATTTTCACCACACTGACCTCCACCTAAGTCTGATCGTCCCGATCAGACACATTTACTGTTCCAAACGCTGCAAGCCTCTCTGGGTGGACCACTTTCATTTTGTTTCTTGGCCTCCCAACGGTTTGGATTCGATACACTACGTCGCTTAGTCGTTTGATTATCTTGTAGAGGCCTTCTCAATTGCATTGAAGTTTTGGGGACAAACCTCTCTTCCGTTGTGGATTATACAGCAACACCAAATCTCCATTTTGGAAGCCTTCAGAGTTCATCGCCTTGTCATACCTAGCCTTCATTTTGTCACTCATAATATGAGTTCGCTGCCTCACAAGAGCATGTATGTATCTCCCTCAACTCTTCCTCGAGAACGTTAGACGCTTCCATCCCAATTCTACTCGCATCGCCATTTATTCCAAATTTTAAATCGCTGGGCAACCGAAGTTCACTACCAAAGAGTATCTTTGCAGGTGTTTGACCCGTGGTTTCATGCACTGCCGACCGATATCCCATCAGAAACAGTAGTATGTGGTTATCCCAATCATCCTGATGTTTGTCCAGTACCTTCCGCAAGTGCTTACAGGGTCCGGCTGAATCATTCTACCATCTGATTGAGGATGCAGAACTGTCGTTCGGAAGTGTCAATTACTTGCGAAAGTACACCTCCTATGCCATAGCCACTAGCATCTGTATCCAGAATAAATGTTGCACCTGGAACCTTCTAATTCTTGCAAAATTCTGGGTCTTGGCCAATCCTTCACTGCTTTTATTTTTTCCTTCGCAGCACCAACGCCCTTTGTGGTTACTTGATGACCTAAGTAATTCACCTCCTTCTTGAATAAAGACATGGAACTTAGTTCAAGACCTTCGCCAGCTATTCTCTGGGAAACTTCTTCCAAATTATTCAGGTGTTCCTCAAAGCTTTTCCCAATATGATGATGTCATCAAGATACACCAAACAAATCTCCCAATGTAGTCCTTTGAGCACATGGTCTATTCATTTTTCAGAAGTGGCAGGAGCAATCCAAATGGCATTACCGTGAATTACCAAGGACCGTTGTCAACCCTAAAGGCTGCCTTTTCTTTATCTTCTTCACTTACTTCTACTTGTCAATAACCGTTCTTAAAATCGAGTATTGAGAACCATTCTGTGATAGCTAATGAGTCTAAAGGATAACTGTTTTTTTGTCACATCATTTAATCTCCGATAGTCCACGCAGAACCGCAACTGGCCATCTTTCTTCTTCACAAGTACTACCGGTGAGCTCCAAGGGCTTGCCGATGGTTCGATATCAACGCTTTTTCTCATTTATTTAATTATTTGGCCAACAGCCTAACGTTTGGCTAATGGAACACTTCGAGGAGCTTACCGAATTGGCCTAGCGTCACCAGTATCAATGCAATGTTCTTATGCAATGTTGTCGAATATGTTGGAGTATTTGCAGATAAGCTGACTGGCCTTGTGCTTGTACTTGTATTCCAACCCTTGCACGTCCATGCATTGATATCTTCCTCCATGTCCTTCCTGCCAATGGAGCCGATTTCAGTTGAATCATTGCAGTTAATGATGGCTTCCACCTCTTGGCATTGCCCTAATAATGTTCCACTAGGAATTTTTACTGGTGATCTGAAGTCATCTAATACTCTCACTGGGATGCGTCCATTCTTTTGTGTCTTAGCCAGGGTTTTACGAATAAGTACGTCCGGTGTAGAATTTTGTACTGCTTCGACAACCCACAGTTTGTATGTCCCACAATCTCCATTAATTTTCGCCCAAACAACTGCTTCTGACTTTGGTGGAATCAGTTCACTGCCTTCTAAAACCATTTGTTTGCTGCTGTATGTGGAATTATAAACAATGCTTAGTGGTACTTTCATGTTTTTTTCGCTATCCTTCCTGTTTGTTGGAACACGTCTTGCATTCGCGTGCGATTTGACCTGGTTTTCCACATTTAAAACATTTGCCAGCTTGATTCTTTTTGTTGATACCAAAACGATTCATTCCTTCGATCGACTTCAGAATTTTCAATATTTTATTCATCACATATGGTGTTTCTACCTCCACTTTATTGACTTTATATGCTGGTCTGCTTATGAGTGCTGCCGTTTCACGTGTTTGAGCATACGCAACAGTTTCAGCGAATGTTAACTTTGGATTCGCATATGTTCCTAACTTGGTGTATATGTCTTTTATTCCGCTGGTGAACCTTTGTATTTTTACCTTTTCGAGATGTTCACCCGATGCGTCCCCAATGGCTAAATGAGCCAATCTCAATTTCCGAAGCATATTCCTGCACAGATCCGTTGGGACTGTGGAAGCGCTTTTCCAACTCCATCTTAAAAATTTGTCTCCTGTACTCGCTACCATAGCGTTTTTCTACGTTTCGCATTAATGCGCCGTAATCATCTCTCTAATATCGTTTCTGCAAAATTTCTGCAGCAGGTCCTTCCAACGCAACTAATAATGCAGAAGATTTTTCCTCTATGCTCCAGCTATTCGCTGTAGCAGTCTTTTCAAACTGGAGCTTAAAAACTTGGAAAGCAAATTTTGCCATCAAAGGATGGCGTTTTTGCCCTGGGAGCGTCCACTGAAGTGGTTGGTCGATTTAACTGTAAAACTGTAAGTCCCGGACACTACCTGCCAATGCGTTGTCTTTGGCTTCAATTAGCTCCTCTATCTTATCTTGCCGTTCTTCGATTCTGTCCTGTCTTTCCTTAAGTTCTGCATTGTCTTTCACCTGTATTTGTGTGATTGTTCCTTCTACTACTCTCTTTGTTCAACCATTTGTGCATTCAACTTTTGTGAGATGTTGGCATTCATTGCAGACATTTTGACATCCTGTGCTTCCAACTTTTGTGACATGTCTTTTCTTGAATCTTACTCGATGGCTGCTCCAAATCCTTCGAAGAATCAGCAGCCTCTTCCTTCTCTATATTCTTCAAGGATATATATTCGTCCTCGCGACGGAATTCGTATTGGTTCAAGTCGATGCCTTCGAATTCCATTGCTTCTTGAATCGCGATTGCAGCTTTGCCTTATTTCCAGTTGTAGATGCTCCTGGCTTTGCCGATAGCTCGATTGACTCGCCTGGAATTATCGAATTGTTCAGGAAAACTAATGTTCTCGATTCACGCTCTTGAACATGTCAGCTAGCGGCTTCTCTCTTTCATCTGACATTTGCTTCACATTTTCCCCACAATAAAATAATAAAATAATATTGCCTTCAAATAATGTCAATGTTTATGGTTTTCTTTAATGTTTTTTATCTATTTTGTTTTGATTTGTCAACTGATTCCAATAAATTTCTGATAAAAACAAAAGAAGCCAATGGTTTGGTCGAAATTCGCACAGTAATTGAGAACGAAATATCAGTTTAATTAAGTAATTGTACATGTATTTGGAGAGCGAGTGAGGGAACGAACAAGGAATTTGGGGTGTCTTGTAAAAGCCCTATTAAGTATTTAGATATACAAAAGTCTACTCGTGTTTCTACCGTGATTAAGACATAATAGTAAGTATCAGGAAAAAAAGAGATAGGCCCACTAAAATTTATACCGACCTTTTCAAGTTGTGTTGGTTTAGTCATCGGATTTGGATCGCTACTTGGTAGGTTTAGATTCACTAGTACATGTAAACGTACATTGGTGGGAACCGTACAGGTCTGACCATTATAGCATATATACGACCGATTCAGATTCCAAATTTCGGACCACAAATCCCCCAAAAAAGAAAAAACAAGAGATGTAATTTAGTACTCAAGACCAATATCATAAATTGCCCCAAAAGCCTGTATCATATAACCCCCATATAACCGATTTGTTCAGATATTAAGACTTGCAATATTTATATAGTATCCTTTTAGCTCTATATATTAAGTCGAGCGTTTTTCCAAAATTTGTATACCATCCAAATAACAGGTTTTTCAAGACCCTAAAAATAGACGTTATCTGGAGAATATACTGGGTGGAGAAGCAGTTTGCCACAGTTGCTACACACGTGTTCACCACTGCATTGTCTTGACGGTTGTTCTTTTTTCACCAAATGCAGTCGTTCTCCTCAAATCAATATAGAGTCTGTCTAAAAGCTCTGAATAATATTCGCTGGTGATCGTTTTACCCTTTTCAAGGTAATCGACACCTCGTCCATCCCAAAAAACAGTGGTCATGAGTTTGTTGACCGAGAGACCCACCTTGGCCTTCTATGGGGCACGTTCACCCGAAGAAACACACTGTCATGATTGTTCTGTGGTGTGGTATGGTGTATCCATGTTTTCTCTACGGTAACGAATCGGCTCAAAATTCCTTTGGATTGCAGTTGAACATCGCCAAACACTTCTTAGAAGTGGTTACACGGTTGCGCATGGCCTTTTGTAAGCAATCGCGGCATCGATCTCACGGATAGCTTTTTCATGTCCAAATATTCATGTAAAATAATATGTATACACTCTGTCGAGATGCCTACAGTCTCAGCCACTTCACTCATTTTTATTATCCTATCATCGAATAACATTTCATGGATTTCATCGACGATTTCTAGCGTGACGACCTCTTTTGGGCGACCTGAACGCAAATATATTGTTGTAATACATCTACCAAGGACAAATGCAATTAATTTGAGCAATAGTTCATTATCAGTTTTTAGAATTCTTGGGGTACCCAAAAATATTAGTATTGGATAATGGACCAACATTTTCTTCATATCAGTTTCAACAATTTGCAAATAAAGTTGATATTAAATTAACTAAATCACCACTTTATTACCCGCAAAGTAAGGGCTTAGCACAACGCAGAACAAAACTTCGTGTAACTCAGACACAAATTCAGAAAACAGATGATCACACCTTCTAAGAAGAGTGACGTAGTTCAAAAAGGGCTCAGGGTTGCCTCAAGCTTACTTGTTTTTAATTTAGTTTTAAGATTTATGCACTTACTATTCGGTCCTAAGTAGGTTTCGGCCACATCTCTGAGGGGTGATATGAAGTCTAGCATTTAGGAGGGAATCGAGATGTATATGCATACATAAAAAGGAGTCCGATATAAGTAGGAAGAGCCTGAGAAACTGGTCGACAAGAGTAATGATCGAATATTCTACGGAAGATGCGACCGCTTACAAAACATAACATATTCTCATAGGACCCAAGAGCTGATCTAGCGACCGATGACCAGAGTATACTGAATTTATGGAAGGAGCACTTCTCCTTCGGTGAGTGCCGATGGATTGCCGGCGGAGCTAATCAACTACGGTGGCGCAGAACTGACAGGGTGCATGCATTGCCTCCTTTGCATAATATGGTCGGAGGAGGACATACCCGACGATTAGAACCTAAGTGTACTCTGGTCAATCCACAGTCTGCGCCAATTACTGTGTGATAAGCCTGCTCTATATCGCATATTAAGTGTCATCGTACGTATTGTGTGAGAGACTAAACCGCACCGTCAACAAAATGATAGTGCGATTTTGGAAAATCTACAACTAACCAGTAATTCATAATAAAGATATTCATAACTTTGTAGTTCTAGCTCATTCCTTCTATCTTGGAACCAACAAAAATTTCAGCCCTGAACTGCGTAAACTCTTGAAAAGTAAAGTCCTCTCTCGACGAAAAACGATCAAGTTATAAAACTCCCTCATTATTCGGTCCTTCCATTATTATACCCATTATGAAAGGTATTTATCATTTTTATTACACTTCATTTCATTTAGCTTAATTGCAGGCTATTTAAATGCGGTTATAATGTTTTTTTATAAACACAGGTTCTCTTAAAATTTAATTGGCCTAGCAAATTTTTATTCCAAAAATTTTTATTTGAAACAATAAAAGCAATTTTTTTTAAGCTAAAAAAAAAGAAAAATTAATAAAAAAAATTGTAGTTAGGGGTCAGTGATATGCCCACTTTCAAAAAAAAATCCGAACGTACGTGTATCCCGAAGGAAAAAACTCATCGAAAAATATAGACTGCTTTACGATTTGGTAATTTTGGCACAAGAACTGGTCACATGGACCATAGTTCGCTTTGAAGGTATTCGATGCAGTACCCGCCGGTGGAAGCAGAGGAAGAGGACGACCTCGACTCCGTTGTAAAGATCAGGTAGGAAAGGTTCTGACTCCCTACTCAAATGAATTTGATCCTCTTGTTGATTGTTAATTGCTACGTTAATGTTACTGTAAAGAAATTGCGAAGGGATTAAAGAATACATATTGTTACGATTTTGCTGATTCAAACTCGATGATTTCCCAAATCTTTCGGGTACGATCACTGGAGTGTTAAATAAAAGTCACCAACTTAATTCGCAGTTTCTTTATTTATAAAGAATTTATTAAATGTCCTTTTATTACTCAGTAATTCACAATTCAATTACAATTCACTTCACTATTTCTTCTTACTTCACTGTAATGTAATCACCAACGCGTTTACTTTACGACTGATTCACTTACTGACTCTCTGCAGTTGTGTGTCGCTCTTATATATCACTCTGTTGTTCGCAACCAACCGCCTGGAATAATCGAATCGTTCTCGATTAACGTTTTAGAACATGCCAGCTATCGGCATCTCTCTTTCATCTGATATTCGCCTCGCATATTCGAAACAGTATTATAATGGAAAACATTCGAAATTGCATTAAACTTGCTTCTGGGGCTACACAGCTAAAATTCTAATTTTTCATGATATAAAAAAATTTTGGTTAATTAGAAAGTAGAAAAAATAACAAGAACAAAATATGGATAATATAAACAGATTCTCGACTCGTTATACATGCGTTTAAATAAAATGGCACAAAATAAACAGGATTTTTCAATAAGATAAGATTTCTAGAAAAATTTAAAAGTTGATGTGTTTGAGAGCAGTAATACCACCCAAATAGAAATCAATCAGTTTCGATGCACTATTCCCTATATTCTGCAACATTTATTTGGTCCTATACATATTTATTAATTTAATTATTACAATTTTACTTTATTCATTTCAATTTCAATGAATTTCAATGAAAAGTCTATTCAGTTCTGAGAAATTCTATTGTCTTCTTACATTTTTGACATTTACTGCAAGCATGTGTCAAATTTTGCTGGCTTTGAAATTTCGTTGATAGTAGACAAACCACCCTGGAAAACTTGTGTGACCGAAACTCCACTACTAATACAAATGGTGCAACTAATACATTCACAATTATTATTCGCTTTGCGCTTCATGAGAGTAAGGCGAAAATATAATGTCGAAGGCTTAAAATCAAGATTTTTAACATGCCGATGTAGCCGAGTTTTAGCACCGTGTACTACTATCCGATAGAGCGTGGGTTCGAGTTCTGGATAGAGCAGTGGAACTTTCGAAATAAATTTTAACAAAAATATGTTTTTAAGAGAATGTTAATAACCATAACCATAAACTGAATCTCAACTGTGTGGTACTTTCGAAGTCAAAATTCTAAACTCTCCAAAATTAAACCAGGGGTTCTGCAGGGAGGGGACACTCCCTTTTGGTGCTTAGCATCCTCCACCAATAGAGGGCGTTTCTCATATGCTGACGATTGTTAGATATTGCAGGATATTGATATATGCTTATCTTATAAGATTGTACAATAGATTGTGCTCCTTCACTCCAAATACGACTGCGATTGCCACTAAAGATCAAAGCAGCTACGAAATACCCAAATCGTTGCTACATCACAGGAGGCAATTGGCCAGGACACAAGACACATTTGAAGAAGCTAAGAGCACGTCAAAACACCACCTTCTGATGACAGTCACGCATCACTCATATAGCAAAACACCTTTGCTCAGTAAGCCGCAGAAAAAAACAGTATAAATTTTGACCAATTTCACATTAATCGCTTACGGTAGCTCTGCTGTAATAAAATTTACCCTAGAGCGTTCTTGTAGTTAAATAATCTAAAAATAAATGTTTGCTAATTTTTCTGATTTTAACCTACAATTTTTTTTTTTTACACAAACTCATACTGATAAGGGAAGGCATAGGTAAAATTCTTGAAAATTTAAAAAGTCTATAATTTGAAAGATTCTAACTGAATTCTAAAGGATTATTACTTTAAATCTCGATGGATTGAGAGACTGACAAGTTATGACTTCACCATCGAGCACCGCAAGGGTAATACGCATGAAAATGCTGACGCTATGTCCCGTCGACCATGTAGCTTGGAATGTAAGTATTGCTCAAAAGCCGAGGGTAAGGAAGACATAATAGACGTCCGGCTAATGACTGTTACATCAGCAGAAGAGTGGGAGGCAAGTCACTTAAGGAAATGTCAGCAAGAAGATCCGGACTTGGAATTATTAATGTACGGATTGGAGATAAATAGACGACCAAGTAAGGAACAAATGGCAGCGGAAAGTCCCATCGCGAAGGCATACTGGGCACAATGGAACAGTTTAGAGTTGATATCTGGCTGTTTGCATAGAGTATCGGAAATTGAAGATGGCCAGTGCTCTCGAAAGCTAATAGTAGTTCCGAGGTTAAGAATTCTTAAGGAATTCCATAATTGTCCTAGTGGAGGGCACCTAGGCATTACAAAAACGCTAGAGAAGATCAAGCAGCGGTTCTATTGGGTTGGCTGTCGTCAGTCGTTCGCCGAGTGGATTACTAACTGCACGGAGTCCATAGCAGCTAAAGGGCCAAAGTCACGAAGTCATGGGCAGATGAAGCAGTATAACTCAGCGGTATAACTTGAGCGGGTTGCCATGGATGTAGCCGGTCCATTCCCTATAAGCCGACAAGGAAACAAATACGTTCTTGTAGTTATAGACTACTTTAGTAAATGGCCTGAGGTCTACCCAATTCCAAACCAGGAAGCGAAAACAGTTGCGGATGCATTCACTCACAATTGGGTTAACAGATACGGCGCGCCTATAGAATTGCACTCAGACCAAGAAAGAAAATTTGAATCGGCGGTATTCCAGGAGACGTGCCAGATACTTAGTATTCGAAAAATACAAACGACAGCCCTGCATCCTCAATCAGATGGCATGGTAGAACGATTCAACCGGACCCTGGAAGAGCACTTGCGGAAAGTAGTGGACAAGCATCAAGATGATTGGGATGTACACGTACCGCTTTTCCTGATGAGATATCGGCCCACAGTGCATGAAACAAGAGGTCAAACACCTGCGAAGATACTGTTTGGTAGTGAACTTCGGTTGCCCAGCGTTTTAAAATTTGGAATAACTGGTGATGCGAGAAGAATTGGGAAGGAAGCGTCCACTGTTCTCGAGGAAGAGTTGAGAGAGATACATGCTCTTGTGAGGCAGCGAACTCAAATTATGAGTGACAAAATTAAAGCTAAGTATGACAAGGCGATGAACTCCGAAGGCTTCCAAAATGGAGATTTGGTGTTGCTGTACAATCCACAACGAAAGAGAGGTTTGTCCCCAAAACTTCAACGCAATTGGGAAGGTCCATACAAGATAATCAAACGACTAAACGACGTAGTGTATCGAATCCAAACCGTTGGGAGGCCGAGAAACAAGATGAAAGTGGTCGTAGAGAGGCTTGCTGCGTTTGATCGGGACGATCAGACTTAGGTGGAGGGCAGTGCGGCGAAAAAGCGAAGCGAATGTCAGATGAAAGAGAGGAGCCGACAACTGGCGTGTTCTAGAGCGTAAAACGAGAATATTCATGAGAACGATTCGATTATTCCAGGCTTTCGTTTTCAAGCAGCAGACTAGTATATAAGGGCGACACACGACTGCAAAAGCAATCAGTCGTAAAGTAATAAGCGTTGGTGATTACATTACATTGAAGTAATAAAAACAGTACATTGTGAAAGTTTTATACAAGTGATTGTAAATAGTAAAATGAATTGTCACTGAATTGTGAATTACTGAGTATTAAAAGGACATTAAATAAATTCTTTCTTCATAAATAAAGAAACTGCAAATTAAGTTGGCGATTTTTATTTAACAATCCAGAGATCATACCCGAATGATTTGGGAAATCATCGAGGTTGATTCAGCAAGATCGTAACAATATGTTTTCAACTGTATTTATTTTTTAATATATTTAAATTTATATACATTAATTTTAATTTTAAACTCCATAACTTCTCTAGCCTTATATTTAAACATACAACAGCAAACATTCGAGGAATGTAAATATCAATGAGAAAAGGAATGAAAAATTTATAGCGATGAATTGCCACTGCTAATTACAAAGGTTTTTCAGTTTATAAAGATATAAAATCATAACTCACTCAAGTGTACAAGCTAAACGCAACCAACTCCCATATATTATCCCTTCAGCGCCCGTTCTAATTCACCTGGTTCAAACGGTGGTCAAATGACTTATGCTAGCGTATTAAATGCCTGAAGAGGCCCCACCCCTAATTTCTCACAGTACTTGAGTAGAGACCATGATTTTCAATTTCAACCAGTGCCTGACAGAATTTATGTTAACCTAGCAAAGTATGGTCCAGGACTTAATACATGCGCAATACAAATTCTTCAAATCTTAATGTCTCAAAATTGGTGATCTTAGGATTTAACACATGAGCTTTATTCAAAGGCCAATTTTGTTAGAATTTTTTTTGAATTGAATATTTTGTTATACAACAAAGAAACAAAGAAAAATTGGTGGAAGTTACAGCTGTTTCTGAGATCACCACATCTCCCCATCAGACTTCTTTTGCCAGGATTCTAACCAACGGATTCTGACATCACAGGCGAGTACTCTACCAACTGAGCCAATGTCTGCCATGTAATCTGTTGTTGTAATATTCAATTTATTACTCACCAACAACTATTAAATGCGCTAATATTTAGCCGCTATTTTTGCTTAATGTTGTGTTTTAAATATATTTATATTTTTCTGAGTTCTTTATTTAAACTCGTGAATTTGTTATTGAAGTTGTTTACGACTTCTGTACAATGTTATCGTATTCCCTTTGTTACTTATGAGAGGAACAAGAATATGTTTATCTATTTGTATAGATTTGTTCATCGGTAGATTGCTCACGTGTTTGTACAATGTTATCATATTCCCTTCGTTACTTATAAGAGGAACGAAAATATGTTTGTCTATTTGAATAGATATGTTTATCAGTAGATTGTTAACGTGTTTTGTTATTGTCTTTATCACTTATGAGACGAACAAGAATATACAAATTTATTTGTACATTTCATTTACCCTGCCAGCCTAGACTACCCACTTTCCCCTTAAAATAAGAAAATTACAAACACATTCAACATTTTTTGCTCTTTCACCCAGAAAATTACAATATTTTCATTGACAAATGTCAAAAACATTTTTCCTAATTCGTTTATTTTACAGCAGTCCTTTTGCTGACCTTTTTTTTATTCTGGAAATAAAAAATTCGTTTTACTGAAACAAAATCTTTACCGATTATTTTAGAGAATTGCTTTGAATGAATTGAAACAGGATGCTGTAGCATAGCAACGTATTTCTTAATTATTTTTGTGCATATCGTGTTTTTACTAAAAGCAAAAATGAAATAAAAGGAAAAAGAGCAGTGCTTCAACATGTTAAATAAACAAATACCAGTTTTGGGATGTATCTCTTGGCCCCTTTGGCAAAAATTATCATATATGATAATGAGACATTGCAAAACACGTCGTTACATTACAGTCATAAATTTGCTTAAATTCACTTTAAACTGCGCTTTAACTGGGTAGATTTGTTTTCTTGCAGGTTAATTATGAAAGTTTTGAATGGATTGTTGGTAAAAAAAATTTTGCCCTGTCTATTAAAATAAGCTCATTTGAAAGTGTATAAATTAAAATAATCGGGGTGCTCCCAGTGTTCTACTTAGAAAACTGTTCTGAATATTGGATGTTGTAGTTCTACAGTTCCCAATTTTAGATACAACAAAGGCTTAATAAAAGTTTATGGCTGCATTGGGATAAAGTCCTGTCTTAAATAGGTGATCACTTCTTAGAGAAGTGTTAATTTATTTAACGAGTTTGCTTGTGTTAATGGAAGGCTATTTAGGGTGACTTGAATTTGTTTTATGGTTCCTTTGCTGATGTATATTGTCTTAAACTTGGCTGCGTTCAGACTTACATTGAGATCCTGACAAATACGGTTGTACTGATTGATTTTTTAATGAGACAGCTACCTTGAGGTAGTCCACCCTATTCTGAGGTCCAAAAAGTTGCTAATCCATTAGGTATAGTTTTCTTCGACCACGATTGCGTTCAGGGTGTTCTTTAATGTTTATACGTTCACACAGTTATATTCATTACTAATGTCTAGGGAACATATTGTTACGATCTTGCTCGATGATTTCCCAAATTCTTCAGGTACGATCTCTGGATTGTTAAATAAAAGTCGCCAACTTAATTTGCAGTTTCTTTATTTATGAAGAATATATTTAACGTCCTTTTGTTATTCAGTAATTCACAATTCAATTTACAATTTACTTGCCTATTTACAATCACTTGTATTACAACTTGTACAATGTTCTATTTTTATTACTTCACTGCAGTGTAATCACCAACGCGTTTACTTTACGACTGATTGCTTTTGCAGCGTGTGTCGCCCTTATATACTTGTCTGCTGCTTGAAAACGAAAGCCTGGAATAATCAAATCGTAACGATAACGAATGTTCTCGTTTTACGCTCTAGAACGTGCCAATTGTCGGCTCCTCTCTTTCATCTGACATTCGCTTCGCATTTTCGCCACAATATAACTTTTTGGTTGGTTTTGAGTATAGCAATTTTATGTAATAAGTAGCTTATAATCATAGTGACTGATTTCCATTTTATATATGCATAAGAAGATGCCCCCCTAAGCTCATTTCTTCACTTTCTACGTATTCTTCTACAAGTTTCTTTATACACAGGTTAATACATTTCAGTAATACCGAAAAAGGTACCATATGACGGGAGTTTTGATAACTATATTGCTGTTCGGAGTCGCCGTAGCCTAGTACTACCTTCCTGATGTGTCTAGGTGGAGGTTCGGCTTCCAGTAAATGCCTGTTAGTGTGATTGCGGCGGTAGCATCCCAAGAGGTAGTGCTTACATAGCATAACATAATGCTCTCCAGCTGAGAGTATATATGTTTCACTGTGTAAGTGATGCACCGGTGACATCAGAAGGTTTCCTGTCACGGTCCTAATGGCGGTGTTCTGACAGGTTTGTAGCTTTTTCAACTGAGCGGCCGGCCAATTGCCTTCTATGTTACTAGCAATTTTTAAGTCATCGACTTTCAAATTGAGTTCTAGCCTTCATCCAGATGGTGAAAAGTTTGCTTGAGGATTTCGAAGGTTGCAGCTGTAGATGTGTGTGAAGTGAAGAGCTGGGAAAGATAAGCCAGATAACAGTTTACTTTCGAACCAAAGCTATCAATATCCTGGCTAGACGACAATATCGAACAGTCATCGACATATGAGGTCAAAGGGACGCCTTAAACAGCAGTGGGGAGAGGATACAATCTTGTGGACCTCGAAGGTCAACCGATGTTTGCCGACCACTCAGATAATTCATTGTTCACCTCTTCAACCCTGGCGGTAATGTGTCTTCGCTACTGGGGAAAGGAGAGATATCGGCGGATAGGACTCTTCTTTGTTTGTTTTTGACGCCACTTGACTTTTCGCTTTATCAACCGAAGGGTGTAGTTTGAATTGCCGGCTAAAATTGTTCACGCACCTCATCAGGTCCGACGAAGCGTGATCACCAAATGAAATTTCCACCCGGTTACCCAGAGGAGAGATTGCATGGGCCTAAGTGCTCCTTCCACATACTCAGCTTGTGATGATCAACCTTTTGCCGAATCTCCGACTTGAGTTCCCTAATGCGGGGATCTCCTGGATCGGCTAGGCTTGGTGCGTCGCGCCTTGTTGCTAAAGCCGCCGCCTTGGGAGAAAAGTTGACAAACACGACGACTTGGAGGAAGATTTTTCACCGTGAGTGACTTTGGTACGAATATGGAGAGCACTGAAAGCGTTCTCGGTAAATTCCGTGAAGCCAGGCCAGCTAGAATTTTTAAAGTTAACAAAAGTCCGGTGGTCTACGGAAACAATGTCTTGAGGCCTGTCAATCGATACAATTAAGGGGAAGTGGACCGAGCGAGCGCCAGCATAGGTCGCCCCTATAATCCTGGAAGGGTATTCCTGGGGTCGATGTCGCCATCGCCAAGGCTCCACCATTATCTGACTCGCGTCATTCATATAATGTTATAGCCAGCCCGACTCTGAAATGTTCGTAACTTGGGCGGTGAGGGAGTGATGCGTGGATCTTGGCTGTTGCTGCTGTGAAACCCGCTGAGAGGGTTGCCGAACGTTGGTGATGGTTGGCGGCAGTGTAGGATTTACATGCGGGGGCAGATTCCTACAGCAAGAGGCAAAATAGATATCACTCCCCTCAGGAGTGGTGCGCAGGACAGAGCACGACATAAAGTGGCACCAGCCGGTGCAAGAATTGCATTTGACTGATGTCACATTCCAACGTACTATGGTCTGACACACGAAACAGACCGTGCGGGGTACTAGAAGCTGCTGAGTTGGTTTCTGCGCCAGCCCTGATAAGGATTTGAAGCAACCGCAGGGTGTTGCTCCGTTGATGTTCTAAGACTAGCCTAAACGAGGTAAGCATCCAAAGTATTTGGCGAAGTAGGTGTTCAAAGTAAGAGAAAATCCTCGATTAAGTGTATCAAAACTGGTTACAGTGGATGCAAAATCTTCTAGAAATGGGGGTCATTAACATTTCGCGAGGGTATATTCACCAGAAGCTGTGCTTTTTTCCACAATTGGAGCTTAACAAATTCGTAGACGCGTAGTGGGAGTGGGTACCCCACTTTTATTTACTTTAGATACTGCGAAGGAGAAAGTTTTAATTACGAACTCGTTGCCTCAAAAGTTAGGGTATCGTATTTCCCATCGAGAAATTCGCCACTATTATGGTTAGCGTTGTCGTCGTTATTCAGTCGATATTATCTCGTGTCGTCGTCGATGTCACGTCCACGCAAAAGTTCATGGATTCGTATTGAAACAAAAAAATACCTGCAAAATTTTGTACCAGTCGTCACTTGTAGACGACGCCAACTATAGTAAGGGCGATTAACATGGAATTTCAAGATTATAATAAAATTTCACTCAGTTAGGATCAAGCAATGCCATTTTTGGACGGACCTCCGTACGGTTCTTTATTGGATCAATAACAATCACGGCTACTACAAACGATTCATTGCATATCGTGTTAGCGAAGTAATCGAAAATACTGATCCATCTTATTGACGATGGACATCGACACATGAAAACGTTGGTGATGAAGCGCCGAAATGGAAGGAAGTTTCAGAAATTAGTGTCGACATACTTTGGTTCAATGGTCCTTTCTTCCTGAAGCTTTACACACAGAATTGAACAGCACAGAACTTCGTATCTAATATTACTATTACTGAAAAGCTTCTTGCACAATACATTGAGATGCACCACGAAAAGCAGCTGAACAATTCGAAGATAAACGACGTGCTTTCTAAACCGCCTAAGATTGGCAATCTACCATCAGCTAGAGCCACTGCCTTCCACCGACCATTTTCATGTGTCGGGTATTGAGTATTTTTCACTTGTCTCACGATAAGAGCGACCCATATCGCTCTTTCAACAGACTTATGGATTTCTACTTTACGCGATTTCATTTCATATTCAGGTATACATTAAAGTTTTGGAATGACAATGGCACAGGCCATAAAATTTACCAGTGACGTTTGGCAAGTGACTAATAACTATGTTATCTGAAATTCCGCGATGATCATGAACAACAATAATGTCCGTTACTCCATTAGACGCCTTAATTATTTTACAAAAACTTTTACCTTCGCTGAAGGATTGTCCGACTTTGACATCATAACCTTTGGTTTAAAGGCGTCCATATATTTATACTCGTCATCAGCTTTATCAATATCTACAAGAAAAACACGCATTAAATATATACAAATATAGTTTGTAGGATTCGGGTGATTTAGTAACATTATGTACTCGTATATTTCTAATGATTTCACATGTAACCTCTAAGCTCGACTAGGTTATTCCTACAATATTTGTTTCGAGAAACGTTTTTTTTTTAATTAAATATGAATTTTTCAGGTTTGATATAACAGACAATTCCTTCTTTTAACTTCAATCAAATAAAAAAATGAAAAATTGAATAAAACAATTGAAAAATTTTGACATAAACAATCATGTTCACACAAGAATTCGCTTTAAGAATTTCATACATTTTTATATTGTGTCTCAAAAAACACAACAAAAACTTTAATGTGCACGGTTCCCCGGAATTATTGAGTTTATATACCAGGTATGTACACATAAGTGAAACATTCATTGCTTTTGTAAATTAACCTCATTAATTTTTTGGTTATTTATTCCTGCAGATGCCGAATTACTTCCCGTACAAGGCCGCGCTGCTGATGAGAAGAAACCGAAATTGCGTCCAACCAAAACTAACTAAAGGCATCCCCGTAGTATAGTATAAATTGTAAAAATACATACTATGCAAATGTTTCCTATGGAATTGTGCTAGAGGTCGAAAGCACCCCCGTTGCAAAATTGTGACATATGCAAGACAATAACAACACGACACAGGGTTGCTTTTTCCTTCTTTCTATGGGAAATAAATATACATAAGTTTTGGTGTAGGATATTTTTCCTAAAATTTTTCCTAAATTTTGTTTATTCATTGTTGTTATATAAGTACTAGCGGTTCAAAATTTTTTTTTTTTTATTAGCTACACATTTGTAAGTACATTTCGCTAATTCACTACTTAAAGTCTTTCACGAAAATTTCAATAGGAATGCTTAAAGTAAACCGATCGCAGTCTTCGTCCAAAAAAAATTACATGACGCAGCGAACAAACTAAGCACGGACCTATGCTTACATCCAAATTATCCTAATTTTTGTCAATCTGTCTGTGATCCCTTTTCGGTCAAGAAATGTTTCAAGCAAATTCAACTTATTTCCTGATCAGTGGTCCATTTTCCGGAAACAAAAATATTTCATTTAGACATGTAATCTAAAATTTTAACGAAATGGAAGCATAAATAAATTTTTGTTCTCGATCTCAATTTAATCCATAAATAAGATTTCGAATAGTTCGGTCCATGGGCCACTTCACGGAGAGAAAAGTAGGTTCCTACTTATCTTACCAAAAAGCTGCATGTGTACCAAATTTTAATCAAATCGAAACCTTTCCGAACAGCTCTGTCCCAGGTCTACTTTCAGGTATGAAAAGTAAATAAAAACTTATTCGCATACCTAACGAATATATATACAGAATTTCATTAAAATCGGTTCACACATTTTGGAGGAGTTCGAGGACAAAAACTGTGACAGGAAAATTTTATTTAGATAGATGTATGTATGTATACAAACAATTATTTATCGAAAACAAAAACATAGAAAAAACTTTATAACAGAGATCGTAAAAAACCTCTGCAATTTCAGAGTGTCTTGAAACATCTGTTAATATATGAAAGAAAAATTAACCCACACAACTGGACAAGTAGTTTATTTTTGGCACATCTGTGCTCTCGCTCAGTGGGAAACACTTATTTCAATTTTTTTTCTTCACTGTCTTTCTGGGGCACTTATCGCTGAAACGGAACAGTCCTTCTGTAACACAAAAGTTTTTTACAGATGCTATTGAGTTAATGTTATGATACTGGATAGCATGTATGTACGTATGAGATATCTGCATTAAATACAGAGAAATAAATAGCTGAATGTTATCCATAAAATCTATGTATTCATGTCCACCCATATTCAAACGCTCGCAGTGGAGCCTCATATCCAACTTTGAAGTGTGAAAAGCTGTTCGTACTCATGTTCAACAACATGTATGTTTAAGGCTGAAATATTTGCACGATTTGAATACTGGAAAATAATGGATAGATTCAGGAGGGTCGTTATTATCCAAAAAACTACGTTAATATTTTGTGCTCGTCCGAGTGCTCGTTTTGGTTTGCTTCGATTGATCGCGATCGCTCCAGGCAAGCAACAAGTGTGACTCGATCGCGACCAATGAAACTGAAATGTGTTTCTGGTCAATCGATCCATTGCAATGGCGGATCGCGATCCGATTCTTTGATCGAGCGAGCGATCTATTTACTTTTGTGTTTTTGTTGCTTTCATAACTGAGCAGTGTTAAATATACGTGTGTGCAAAAATAATTAAGGAGTTAAAAATGGTTTTATATTTCTATACATACTCGTTTGCGTATATTTTAAATTATCAAAAGATCAAAGCGATGGGATTTTTTAGTACGAGTGCGAGTGCTGATCGTAAGATAATTGGTTGCAAACGAAGATGCTGTTTGAAACACCCGAGCTGCCTTGGTTTTACAACTTGTCTACCGAGCAGCAATGAGTATATCTAGACTTTTATTTGTTGTATAGTTATATATACATATTTACTTTGATCACATATTCACACTCTAGTGTTTGCACGGCATTGTACAGCTTACAAAGTAGGCAAACTTATCATCTAATTCCGGTTTGAGCAAACAGCTGTGCTAATCTGATCGTTTTCGTTCCTCATTTCAGTTGTCATTCGTAACTTCGAGCGCTGGGATTCATTAACAGGCATTACATTGTAGAAAAGAAAGTGCCTATAATTAAATAACATAAAATGGTGCTGAAATCGGAAATAACAATAATTTAATTCATTACTAAGTACCCAGCCATGCGTAATTATTGGGTTATTGTATTTCCTTTTATTTACATTTCAATATGCAGATTTATTGGAGCGCATTCAAGGTCAAGTTGATTCTTGTTGTATCTAGAATCCATCGCTAAAAAAAAAGATCAAGAATATTTGGCCACCTAACAGAAAATATAAATATCAGCATATCTTCTGCTTTATTATTATGGCGAAAATGCGAAGCGAATGTCAGATGAAAGAGAGGAGCCGACAACTGGCATTTTCTATAGCGTAAAACGAGACGATTATTGTAAAGAGACGATTATCGTAACGACGCGATTATTCCAGGGTTTCGTTTTCAAGCAAGAAACAAGTATTTAAGGGCGACACACCACTGCAAATGTAATCAGTCGTAAAGTAAACGCGTTGGAGATTACATAAGAGTAAAGTAATAAACAGTACATTGCGAAAGTTGTATATAAGTAATTGTAAATAGTAAAGTAAATTGTAATTGAATTGTGAATTACTGAGTAATAAAAGGACATTAAATAAAGTCTTTATAAATAAAGAGACTGCAAATTAAGTTGGCGATTTTTATTTAACAATCCAGAGATCGTACCCGAAGGATTTGGGAAATCATCGAGCTTGAGTCAGCAAGATCGTAACATTATATTATGATGTTAATATGCTTGAGTTAAAATTTTGGCAGTGAACTTAATTTTTTAAATGTAAAATAAATACCTACACAGAAATTACTACAATATACATGTTTGATATCTGGACTTGGCTATGTCTAAACTATGAAGTTTTCGTGTGCTATATACAGTTTTCAGTTAGTTGTGCCAAATAAAATCAAGTTGTTTTATATACATGTGGCAGCACCATACGCTTTTAAAGCTTTTAATTCCGTAATACAACCATGCGCAATATCAGTTTTGACATTTTGCTTTGTGTATTCATTCTACGTTGTTTTGTAAATCATTCATATTGTGGCGAAAATGCGAAGCGAATGTCAGATGAAAGAGAGGAGCAGACAACTGGCATACCCTAGAACGTAAAACGAGAACATTCGTTATCGTAACGGTTCGATTATTCCAGGCTTTCGTTTTCAAGCAGCAGACAAGTATATAAGGGCGTCACACGACTGCAAAAGCAATCAGTCGTAAAGTGAACGCGTTGGGGATTACATTGCAGTAAAATAATAAAAACAGTACATTGTGAAAGTTGTAGACAAGTGATTATAAATAGTAAAGTGAATTGTAATTGAATTGTGAATTACTGAGTAATAAAAAGACATTAAATAAATTCTTGATAAATAAAGAAACTGCAAATTAAATTGGCGATTTTTATTTAACAATCCAGAGATCGGACCCGAAGGATTTGGGAAATCATCGAGTTTAATCTGCAAGATCGTAACAATTGGTGTCAGAAGTGAGATTGTTAAATAAATCCCAAAGGATAATAAGTGAAAAATGGTCAAAATTCAGGATTTGATACCTCCTCTCAAGAGGGAGTTGGGAAAGCGAGGATTATCGACAACTGGAAATAAGGCAGAGCTGCAATCGAGACTGCGAGAAGCAATGGAATTCGAAGGCATCGACTTGAGCCAATACGAATTCCGTCGCGAGGATGAAGATATATCCTTGAAGGATACTGACAAGGCTAGTGATTCTGCGAAGGAGTTGGAGCAGCCCTCAAGTAAGATTCAAGAAAAGGCTCCTGGTTAATATACGGGCATGGAAATGAACATGTTGTTGGCTGCAATTTCCCAAAATATGTCTGCAATGAATGCCAACATCTCACAAAAGCTATATGCACAAAGGATTGAACAGAGGGAGCAAATATCACCATTAGAAGGAACAATCACGCAAATACAGCAAAATCTGGTGAGAGACAATGCAGAACTTAAGGAAAGACAGGATCTAATTGAGAGCAAAGTCAATGAATTGCAAGGTCGGCAAGAAAAACTAGAGGATTTAATTGAGACCAAAGTCAAAGCATTGGAAAGTCGTATTCGCGATTTGCAGTTACATCGTTAAACCACTTCAGTAAACGCTCCCAAGGTAAAAACACCATCTTTCGACGGTAAAATTCCTTTCCAAGTCTTTAAACACCCGTTTGAGAAGACGGCTGAAATAAATAACTGGAGCATAGAGGAAAAATCTGCTGCACTATTCGTTGCGTTGGAAGAACCTGCAGCAGAACTTTTGCAAACTATACCCGAATATGAGAGAAATTATTACGACGGATTGATGCGAGCCCTGGATCGATGCTATGGTAGCGAACACAAAAAACAAATTTACCAGATGGAGTTAGAAAAGCGCGACCAAAAACCCAACGAATCTCTACAGGAATATGCTTTGGAAATTGAGAGTTTGGCTCATTTAGCCATCGGAGACGCATCGGGTGAGCATCTCGAAAGGGTGATAATACAAAGCTTCATCAGAGGTATAAAAGACATTTACACCAAGCGAGAGAAATATGCGAATCCAATGTTGACATTCGCTGAAACAGTTGCGTATGCTCAAACACGTGAAACGGCGGCACTCATAAACAAACCAGCATACAAAGTCAATAAAGTGGAGGTTGAAACACCATATGTGATGACCGAAATATTGAGAACTCTGAAGTCGTTAGAAGGAATGAATCGTTCTGGTGTCAAGAATCAAGATGGAAAATGTTTTAAATGTGGAAATCCTGGTCACTAAGCACGCGAATGCAAAACGGGTTCCAGCATACAGGAAGGACAGCTAAAACGGAAGACCGAGGAGGATGAACCATCAACTTCTCAGTCGTTAAACTAAAACGAGGCAGTCTAAAGGGGCGTATGCTGGCTTCTGCAGTTGAATCTCCGTCTCGCAAATTCACAGAAAAACGAGCAACATTACTATTGGTGGATATGTGGATGGACGAGCGCGAATATTAACAGTGGATACGAGCGCATCACACTCCATCATTCGAACTGACCTGATGCTAAAGAAGTGAGACCATTACCTGGAGCAATATTGAAAACAGAGACTGGTGAGGATACCCAAGGGGTGGGAGAAGTAACATGTGAGGTCAGGGAATGTGACGGTGTTACACAGTTTTATAGTCGCGCAGATTGTAGACTGTAGATGAGGTAATCATAGGAATGGACTTCTTGATGAATCAAGGTATCCAGATCGACTTGAATAACAAGATTATGGAGTATAAGAACATGGAAGTACCACTAAGCATTGGCTATAATTCCACATACAGCAGCAAACAAGTGGTCTGAGAAGGCAGTGAACTGATTCCACCAAAGTCAGAAGCAGTTGTCTGGGCTAAAATTAATGGAGATAGTGGGACAAACAAATTGTGGGTTGTCGAAGCAGCACAAAATTCTACACCGGACGTACTTATTGGTAAAACCCTGGCTCAGACACAAAAGAATGGACACATCCCAGTAGAGTATTAAATGACTTCAGATCACCAGTAAAAATTCCAAGAGGAATTGTATTAGGGCATTGTCAAGAGGTAGAAGCCATCATCAAATGCAATGATTCATCTGGAAACGACTCTTTTGGCGTCAAGGACATGGATGAAGATATAAATGCATGGACGCAAGTGTTGGAAGACAAGTACAAGCACAAGGCAAGCCAACTTATCCCCAAATACTCCAAAATATTCGACAAGGATGGCAACAAACCAGGCAGGACCAACATAGTGAAACATTGCATTGTGTTATGTAGCAGCTTGTTTGTGGTAAGGTCGAGTGACTCATCGGCATGCTTGTGATTCCTAGACTAGCTCAACGGTTGGGGTGGGTTGTTGGTCACTCGCTTTGCCTATGCTACAGTAACAGAAAAATATCATGCCGAATGTATTGATGAAAAAAACTCAAAAACTCAAAACAAAATCGCGGAATGAAAAGTTCGAAGAGAAGCAGTCTTGTACGTTTGTTGTTGTCTCGTCAGTCAGGTGGAGTCTACCCGCCCTCTTCAACAAAGTTATTGTGAAGCCATAGTCGTTGTGCTAACTCTTCTCATCTTACAATGACCCCATACCTGAAAAGTCTGTCAATCGATCGTTCAGTCTGTTTGTCTCAGTTTGTCCCTGGGTCAGTCGTCACACCCATGTCCCCTCATGTCCACAAACACAACACCCACACCAAATACTAAATTAGCAATACATATTAATAATATGTTTTCTTAATTTTTATTTGAATATAAACTTCATAATATATATATATATATATATATATATATATATATCTTTTTGTTGTTAAACATTACAATCACTTATAATAATTATTTTTAATTTTCTTAATTTTTTTTTATATATAAATTAATACTCTTCTCTTATCTTTAATTCTCTTATACTCATAAAAATCCACTCACTCAAAAATATATTAGAACAAATATATATATAGACATATAAGCAAAAAAAAATTAATAAATGTTTGTATTCCCCCCTTTTTTTAAATCCCTCTCCTTTTTTTGTTGTTGTTTATACTCGCGCCCCTATTGGTGAAATGAGAGAAAAGAGGAAATGCTTTAAAAGAATTTACAGCAAAATAATTTCAACGATAGTAACAGTTAATGGTGACAACAGATTCTTCGCGAAAACTAAGATAGGCGGACGTGAAATACTGGCACTACTCGATTCAGACACAGGAGCTAGTTGCTTAGATAAAAATGGGGGAGAGTTGCTGAAAGGCAAAAAAGGCCTTATTATGCCAATCAAGGGGCAAAATATTAAAACGGCGAATGGGGGAGAAACCGCAGTAGTAGGGGCTATCAAGTTACCGATTGAATGGGATGTTCTTGTCGTAGTCTAACTGGAATAGAACCCCTCCCACTCCATCTGTCGAGGCGTCACACTGTATGTAAAAATGTCTGTCAAAGTCAGGATGCGTCAATACGGGTGCTGTTATCAAACTTAATTTCATCTTCTCAAATGACGCTTTGGCTTCGTGATCAGCGTGAATTTTTTTATCTTGTCCATTTAGAGGACATAGTCTTGAATAAAGCGACGGTAGCAGCCAGACATGCCCAGGAACCGACAAAGTTGTTTTGGGCTTTTTGGTTCCGGGAAGTCTCTCACCGCTGCCACCTTATTCGCATCCATTCGAATACATCCATTACCAACAATGTATCCGAGGTATCGTACTTCCTTGAAACAGAATTTGCTCTTCTCTACGTTAATCGTTAAATTAGCATCTCGTAAACAGCGAAACTTTTCTAATAAACACATATGGGACGAAAAATCTTCTGAACACACTAACAGATCATCAAGATACACAAATACACAATCACGCTATGAAGCAGGTATGACTTTGTCCATCAAACGACACATTATTTGCGCTGCGTTGCACAGTCCGAATGGCATTACCGTGAACTGGTACAAGGGTCTACCAGGCACCGTAAAAGCCGTCTTTTCCCTTGATTTTCTTTCCAACGGTATCTGCCAGAACGCATCCTTCAAATCAACAGCAGATATAAGTCTTGTGTTTTGAAGCCGGCTAAGAATACCGTCTATATTTGGCAGAGGGTACGCGTCTTTGATGGTACGTTCATTAAACTTTCGGGCATCTAAACAAAGACGATTTTTGGTACCTTTGACCACTAAGGTACTGCTGTTTGACTGTTCAATAACTCCCATGTTTAGCATTCTGTCAAGTTCATCGAATACGAGTTTTTGAATTGCCGGCGAAATTGGGTAATGACGCTGTTTTACCGGCATGTTTACATCATCCACTTCAATTACGTACTCCTTCCTATTGGTTCGACCTAGTCCTAAAGTTAAAAATTAGGGAAATTGTGATTTCACCCACTCCAATGCGCTCCTTTGTTCGGGCGTAAGTACATGTTGCACCGCATCAAAGGACAAATCACCATCAGCTGTTACGAGCTCTGATACCCTAGCATTATTCACATTCACATTCATTCCTTTTCTCACGACACTCATACCAAAGGCTAACCAGAAATCGACTCCTAAATAAACTTCTTTCTGAAGCCCAGGGACTATTAAAAACTCCAGTTCTCTGGTTGTGTTATCCCATTCAATCGGTATCTTGATAGCCCCTACTACTGCGGTTTCTCCCCCATTCGCCGTCTTAATATTTTGCCCCTTGATTGGCATAATAAGGCCTTTTTTGCCTTTCAGCAACTCTCCCCCATTTTTATCTAAGCAACTAGCTCCTGTGTCTGAATCGAGTAGTGCCAGTATTTCACGTCCGCCTATCTTAGTTTTCGCGAAGAATCTGTTGTCACCATTAACTGTTACTATCGTTGAAATTATTTTGCTGTAAATTCTTTTAAAGCGTTTCCTCTTTTCTCTCATTTTACCAATTTCCTCACAAAAATTCTCCTACGAGCTTCCGCATATTCCAATTTACTCTGGTGTAAACTTTTAGTTTGTTTAGTATTCTGTATTTTTACCAAATAATAATAATCACCGCGAATAAGGTGGCAGCGGTGAGAGACTTCCCGGAACCAAAAAGCCCAAAACAACTTTGTCGGTTCCTGGGCATGTCTGGCTGCTACCGTCGCTTTATTCAAGACTATGTCCTCTAAATGGACAAGATAAAAAAATTCACGCTGATCACGAAGCCAAAGCGTCATTTGAGAAGATGAAATTAAGTTTGATAACAGCACCCGTATTGACGCATCCTGACTTTGACAGACATTTTTACATACAGTGTGACGCCTCGACAGATGGAGTGGGAGGGGTTCTATTCCAGTTAGACTACGACAAGAACATCCCATTCAATCGGTAACTTGATAGCCCCTACTACTGCGGTTTCTCCCCCATTCGCCGTCTTAATATTTTGCCCCTTGATTGGCATAATAAGGCCTTTTTTGCCTTTCAGCAACTCTCCCCCATTTTTATCTAAGCAACTAGCTCCTGTGTCTGAATCGAGTAGTGCCAGTATTTCACGTCCGCCTATCTTAGTTTTCGCGAAGAATCTGTTGTCACCATTAACTGTTACTATCGTTGAAATTATTTTGCTGTAAATTCTTTTAAAGCATTTCCTCTTTTCTCTCATTTTACCAATTTCCTCACAAAAATTCTCCTACGAGCTTCCGCATATTCCAATTTACTCTGGTGTAAACTTTTAGTTTGTTTAGTATTCTGTATTTTTACCATTTCATCTTTTTCTTGGCTTTCAGTTTCTTTTTCCTTAGTTAATATTTTTAAAATTTTGTTTCCGGGTTGCCTGTAGTCTGGCTGAAATTCCCGGTCATCTCCGCCAGCTTTGATTTTCCCTGTTCTTTAAAAAAACAAAATGATGCATCACTCCCACAAGCAAAACACAACATATTGTGAAAAAAAGATTTGCAAATAATTTCCTTTTGCGCCCTGGTCGGATTTTTATTATAATGATGCACAGGCATACCGCACGAGAAATACATTAGGTGGAAAGGTGAAGCGCAGAAAGATTTTCATTAGCCTTCACTGAGTAAGAATTTGATGGTTTCCTATTCATCGGATTCTTATCTAACGCCTCTACTTTTGCGTCTATTATTTTCTCTGGTCTTAGCTCCAATTCATTAACTACCCTAGATCTACTTCTGTTTTCCTTTATCAATTTCTCAGCTCTCTTGCATTCGGCTGCTAATTCCGCCATGGTATCCATTTTGGATGCAAATGTCAAGGTAGCGACGAATTTAAGGTTTAAGGTTTCCCCTGACCATGCCTACCAACTTTTTCTCGGAGATATTACGGCGGAGTTTGAATATAAGGTCATTTATATAGCTGTAAAATTCATCAAAGTTCTCATGTGGCTGTTGCTTCCTTTCCAGGATTTCGCGGATTATTTCATGATCAGACTCAGCGGTTCTGAAGTGATTTAGCAGCTCGGCCTTCAGTTCAAAATATCCAAAGTCGGGACAGTCCGCTTTGTCTTCGAGCACTAGCCAATACCACTTCAGGGCACCGGCGGAAACCAAACAATGAAAATCAGTGAAAAGCTGGAAAAATGATATTTCGTCCTGTTCACGCAACTTTTCAACTCAAAAAATAAAACTTTCCACACTAATCCCTTTTCCAGTTTCGTCGAATTTTATATGCCACTTCTCGAGATCTATCTTTTTCCATCTTAGTGGCCCACATGAATTTGGTTCTGCTCTGGATCGCTGCCCTAAGGCCTGTGTTGAAGTCTCCATCTCAGTGACTCGTCCTCTGAGGTCCGCCACGTTTTCCCGCATGTGCCGCACTTCATTCATACATTGCGACATCATATCGTTCTGCTGCATCATCATCGCCGTTAGGCGACTTAGCGGTTCAGTGTTCGTCATGGTAATAGTGGACTCACTCCTCTGATCTTTCGAGCTTCTAGCATTCGGATCGTTGAGTGATGCTTCTTCAACGAGGTTATAGTCCCTTTTTTTCCTCCAATCTCACTCTGCTGTGACATCTGTAATAGTAAATCAATTTTTCGAGAAAAACTCAGGCTATTATTTGCCTCCTCGTTATTCTCGTCTTCGTTATCTTCGTTACGTTGTGACTCAGATTTGATCGTTCCAAGAGCCCTCCTGGCGCACCTATTAAAAATATCTGATGCAAAGAATCAACCGCTCTTTCTATACCAGTGTCAATCTGGTTAAATATCGCGCCGACCACCTGATTCTCAAGAGCGCGCGAATAACTTCTGGTAACTGGCCTACTTGAATCAAAAATTCTTAGCCCAGGTACTATTCTTTCCTCCTCTGACATTCGGATACGTCAGCGTGAATGTATTTGATTCTGTGAGGAATGCAAAGGAAAACTTTCTGGCAAACTCAAAAATTTACACACAACGCTTGGTTCTATGTATTAACCTTCAAAATTTAAGGCAAACAAATTTCACAAACACTTAACTAAATTGAAACGAATCAAAAAATTCAAAAAAATTATATTTCCCAAAAATATATAAAAATAATAAAAAGGTAATTCGTATAGAAACAATATAAATAACGATTTAATTTCAACGGTATATTCGTAAGAATGCTATATTCTCGTATACTATTAAAAAAAATAACACGAGTGCGAGTTATATGAATGAAGAAAGATTATTGTATGGTAAGATTGCTAAAGAATAAAAAAAACTTCAAAGATATCTTCAAGTTTTGATTTTAGATTTTATTTAAAAAAAAAATCATATATACAGCGCATGTAGAAGGTCTACCGAAAGCTATAAAATCAAAAAAAAAATTATTTGGCATGGTGTGTGTGGTGTTGTGTTGCGGAGGTCATAATGAGTGTGATAATTTCGTCCGTCTTCTGTCTAAGACTAAGTCAACTAATACCCCACATGTGTGCAAGTCAACAATGTCAATGCTGAATCTTTAATTGCGTACCTCACACTTCTTCCGACCCAAGCGAAAACACTCTGCAAACCTCAATTACTAGCTATGCTGGATTGCCAATAACGTAGCTTAAGCAGCTGTTAACACGAATATCTTAATAAAACGTATAAATTCACATGAACATGCTAAGTCTTTGCCCAATACTACTCAGTTCAAAAGATATAGGCAGTACTTAATCATTCCCCAGATATTTATAATTATGTGTCATTAGTGATCTTACTCGAGTCGAAAGATATGGCTCCAAGTGCCATGTGAGTGCGGAAATAAATGAAAATTAAGTTGGAGAGTGTGTTTAAGAAAAAATATATAAAATAGTTCGTAAAACAAACCAGCAGTTGTAAAATAAATAAAAAAAGGTTTGTAAAAAAATATTTAAATTAATATCGCAAAAAAAAAAGAGTTTTATAAACGCCACATGTCTTTCAGAAAAAAAGGAAGTACCATAGAATATATAATGCGATAATGGAATGAGTCAAAAAGAATAAGATTTTTAAAGTGAAAGAAGTTTAAAAAGAATAATAAAAAGTACTAAAAACAAAAAAAATGACTTGAATAAGAGCGTTAACAATAATTTGAAATAAAGTATATTTAACAAATAATAAAAAAACTAAAAGAAATTATTAATTTAATATAATAGTAATGCTCTTAAGAAAATTCGACTTAGTTAATTAAAAAATTCTAATTAAAATATTCATATGTATCCATATTAAAATTATTCCTACTACTTATGCAGTGACCAATATTAGCTGTATAATTCCAAAAAAAAAATTGTGATCAATACAAAAAAAATAGATGCAAATTGAAAATTCGGATTAATTGGAGAAAATTTATGGTATTGGTAAGTTGTAGGAAAATTATTTGTAATAATAAAAATTAAAAAAATATTGGTGATATTATAAATAAATGATGACTTCAAGGTTTAAACAATGAATAATGGATGAATCTTTCTTTATTAAACTTTTTTCTTTTATACAAATTTTTTGTTATATACATTCTTATTTACTACATTATATTAAATACTCTATACTAAGTACATGCAGATATGTAAGCGCATTATGTATATCTGTAAGCGCATTCGAATTCAATCGGTCGCTCACACATATACATATCATCGGTACAATGCAATTGTGCAATTTTGCCCATTTCCACTTATGTGCAGCTGTATGTTCAATTTTGTTCAGAGTGATCAATGCCAAAAGCGCGAACATGCTTATACCCTCCCTCCCTCCCAGCCCGAACGCATTCCACGAAAGTGTCGATTGTAAAATTGCCGCAATACCGAAAGCACACTTTTGCTATATGCAAAACCTCCGGCCTCCTCTTTTTGCATCATAAATTATAGACAAAAATCTTCACATTTGATCACAAATTTGTAGGTCATAATTTTTATATTTTTCTATTTTCAGATGATAATTTGCTTAACGTAGTGCCTTTAAGAAAGAACATTGAGGATCCAGATTTACAGCAACAATGCAGTAAATTTGACCAACACACGTCAACGTCTTGTCGGATTGACAAATCTTACAATCGGACTCCAGCATCACCACGAACACTAGAAGAAGATTTCAGTATTTCTGGTTCATCTTCGGATCTCTATGAACCTTCAAATTCATCAGACATAGAAAATGAGAGCTCAGTAGAAAGTGATGTTGAGCCTTCTTCTAAACGTAAAAAGGTTCCAAAAAAAAAGAAAAGAACGAGAATAGATGGAAGAAAAATGTTAGGAAACTTAAAAGGCTTAAAGGTGAGTCTTACATTGGTCATAGGGGTATCGAGAAACCTTCTCGCCCTATTTTGCCAGTACCTTGTCTCAATAAGCCGAAACATAAATGTGCAACTTCAGTAACCGAGCCTAACCGAATCAGGATTTATAATGATTTTCGCAATTTAAGCTGCATTGACGATCAACGTCAATTTCTATATAAACACATTGACAAAAATCCAAAAAAACGGATCACAAGAGGTATCGAAAATTCCAGAAGGAACTACACCTGTGTGTATAGTCTTACGGTTGATGGAGTTAAACATGCAGTATGTAGAGAGTTTTTTATGGCCACATTGAATGTGACAGATGCCTTCACGAGAAATGCCGCAGTCAAGTACTCATCCAATGGCATTTTAGAGCAAGATAAACGCGGGAAACACCAACCATCAAACAAATTACCACAGAATGTGGAAACATTTATACGAAACCAGATTCTAAGCTTTCCAGCTGTAGAATCGCATTACTGTCGTAGATCCAGCAAGAAGAGGTACCTTGACTCATCACTGAACATATCAATAATGTACAGGATGTACAAAGAGTTGTGCAGCACTAAAAATGTCCAAATTGTTTCATATGAAAAGTATCGCCAGATATTCTCTGAATACAACTTAGGTCTCTTTAAGCCAAAGAAAGACCAATGTAAGAAATGTTTGGAATACGAAAATATGTCCGAAGAAGAGAAAAAGGCATTAGAGGAAGCGTATCAAAAACATCTCCATAGGAAAAATTAAGCTCGACAAGCCCGCGATGAGGACAAGTTGATATCAAAAGAGAATCCTAAGGTTTTGGCTTTCAATTTCGATTTGTAGGCAGTCTTAACAACGCCCAAAGGATCTGCGGGACAAATATTTTATTTAAGGAAACTAGCTGTGTTTAATTTCACCATTTATAATTTAGCAAACCAAAATGTCATGTGCTATCTTTGGGATGAAACAAATGGAAAAAGAGGGGCTAATGAAATCGCGTCCTGTGTATATGATTTTATTATGAGCCATTCTGAGATCGAGGCGGTCCGTATGATGTCTGACGGCTGTGGAGGACAGCAGAAAAACTCAATATTTGCAACCATGTGTCTCCAACTTCTTGCGAATCATCCATTATTGAATGTAATTGATCTTCAGTTTTTCGAGACAGGGCACACCGAAATGGAGTGCGACTCCATCCACTCGAAAATAGAGAAAAAATCAAAATATGTACCTGTTTATACCCCAGAGGGGTGGTCGCAACTTATAAGAGATGCACGTATTACACCACGTCCTTTTGCTGTAAAGTCTTTGACGTTTGATGATTTCTTAGATTGTAAAGGATCTTCAAATAATAATTCTTTCAATATGAACAATATTCCCTGGAGAAAACTCTGCTGTCTTCGGTATATTAAAGAAAATAATATGAATGAAAGTTCTGTAAAAATTAGATTATACTGTTGTGTTTATTGAAGTAGACAGCAAAAAATCGCGAGGTCGCCCAAAACAAGCCGACTTAAAGAAAGCCTATCAAAATGGCCTGCCCATCAGTGAGGCAAAATGGAAAGACCTTGATAAAATGTGTGAGGATCTTACAATACCAAAAGCGTACCATGATTTTTACCGTTCCCTAAAAACAAATCACATGGTGAGGGTCGCTTTACCGGAACCAGACATTGGTGAAGAGTCGGACGAAGACTAAGCGTAAATGCTTTACCCTTTTTTTTCCAGAGA
This sequence comes from Neoceratitis asiatica, assembly GCA_030068015.2. Lineage (NCBI taxonomy): Eukaryota > Metazoa > Arthropoda > Insecta > Diptera > Tephritidae > Neoceratitis > Neoceratitis asiatica. The sequence continues at coordinate 15,635,623 of CM061529.1, forward strand.
AATTTGTTTTTTTTTTTTTTAGTTTCGTTCAGTCTGCAACTGAAAAAGACTAAACCTTGCTATTCTATTTAAGTTTTGTATCTGTAGAGGAGTTAAATGTTTATTTTGTTCAGTTTTTCAAAACGTTGTGTTATGTTTCAATAAAAATGTAAATAACTTTCCTAATATTGTGATTTTATTTGTTTTAACGAAATATTATATATGTCAAATTTTGCAAAGCCAAAACAACGAATGTGCATTTTTTTGAAAAAAAAAAAAATTTACATTTTTCAATTAACATTACTTAGTGGTTTACAAAAGTAAACCTTCCAATAGTTGTTGAAACATACAAAATTAAATCTCTATTTTTAACAATGTCTTCAAGGTTTGAAACGCGTTTTTCTCAAAACATCAAATATGCACATTCGTGGCTTTGGCATTGGACCGAAGATATGTAATAAGTATATAAAAATGTATCGTCAGCATAAACGCTTCAATTGGACTTAGTACTTTATTCAAAAGTGTAGGAAAGGAATTTATTAAAAAGCAATTACTTAGTTAGCGCTTGGTATACTACACCTCCTTTCCCAAAAAGAATCGTTTATACGTGTCTAATAAATGAATAAGCGATTCTATTTCATTTAATGACTTATATTTTATTGCTTTTTTTTGTTTGGTAATTACTTATGTTACAAAGCTGTGGTTTTGTTTACTTCTTTTTTTTTTCAAGTGCTAAAATTTTTATTTGTTTGTTTCTAAATGTAAATAAAGAGTTTATTGTAAAATTTATGAGTAAGTGTAATGAACATTTTCGTTTTTATGAGTTTCGTATTTGTATGCTTTGTTTAGGTAAACATTTTAAAATTTTACTTTCATTTATTCGAGCATCATATTTTTATGAGTTAAACAATAATGAAAAAGAGAAAAATCAATGACCTTATTCCAATAGCTTTAGCCTATTCTTATGTATTACGATTTCCTTATTTTTACTATTTTGCTCTATGTCTCCTAACGTAAAATTGTAATTCTTGTCAATATGTTCTACATTATATGGAATCAAAGTAAAATTATTATTTCTATCTAGATTTCCTACCTTATAGACCCCTTTATATCTACTTTCTAACTTATGACCTGCTTCATTTTTGACTAATACTAAATCTCCTATGCTTATTTCCTTATACTGAACATTTCTATCATAGTTAATTTTTTGTTTTTGTTAGATTCCTGTACTAATTTCCTAGCTTTTTGTTGTGCTAACTGTAACCTATACTTAATTTCCTTATCATAAGCCTCATGATTATATACTGGGCTAATTACATTTTCTTTTAAAAATTCGTAAGTCAGAGGTGTCTTTCCAAAAACTAGTTCAAAAGGACAATAGCCGTGAACTGTTGAAGGTGTTGTATTGTAACAATACGAAAAATATTTAAGGTACTCATCCCAATCGTATTTGTCAATGGATATGTAGGAACGCACATATTCATTGAATGTTCTATGGCTGCGTTCAACAGTACCTAAAGTTTGATGGTGGTAGGGTGTTGAGGTTTTATGCTCTATTTTTAAGAGCTTGCACAATTCCTCAAATAATTTTTTTTTGTATTCGGTTCCCATATCCGTTATAATTGTTTTCATACAACCATAAATCAAAATGAAATACTCAAATACAGCCTTAGCAACTGCTACAGCATGTTTGCTTTGGACAGGCACTGTAACCAAATATTTGGTTAGGTCACATATAATAGTGACCGCATATTCATTTTCATGTCTCGATTTTGGTAATGGTCCTATTGTGTCAATTTGTAAAGGGTGTTTTTTATAGAGGTATAGAACTTTAAGTTGGTATTACTTTTCAAGATGGCGACCGATTTAACAAGCTGTCAAGTGATTTATACTCAGTTTGGTTTGGCAATTCATCATGAATAGACTCAAGTGAGGCGTAGATTCGTCGAATGGGCCCAAAACGAGATTACCGTTGTTCCCGATTTTCATAAGCGAATTTTGTTTAGCGATGAAGCGCACTTCTGGTTGAATGGCTACGTCAACAAACAAAACTGCCGCATTTGGAGTGAAGGTAATCCTCAAGTGAAACACCGTTACATCCAGAAAAACTGACTGTTTGGTGCGCCTCATGGGCTGATGGAATTATCCGTACTTTTTTAAAAACGATGGTGTCCAGAACGTTACAGTCAATGGTGATCGGTATAGAGCCATGATTACTAAGCCGTGGCGGTCATATGCCAGAAAATATATTTAAAATGTAATGCCACAAGATTACCTTTCGGATAAATAAAATTCATGTTAATTGAATAATCCATATTTGTTTTATTGCAACTTAAAGTTCTATACCTCTATAAAAAACACCCTTTACTATATCGAAAGCCTTTGGTGGTGTCTCCGTTATAGTCATTCGTTCTTTCAGGTGTTTATTGATTTTATTTTTATTGCAGTGGATGCAATTTTTGATATATTTTCTTATGTCATTTTTCATATTATTCCAGTAATATTTTTGTATTATTTTGCTTGACGTACGATTTATTCCTGGGTGGCCACCAAAAACAGGATCGTCGTGGTATTTATGAAGAATTTCTTTAATTTCTTTGTTATTTGTCACATGCATAACCTCCGGAGTTAATGCTATAATTAAATTTTTGAGAACTTTGGTACCAATTTCTTTAAATGTGTCTACCCGGGTATAATTATTCTTAAATAATTTGTCTCCTAAGGACAACTGTATTTTTCCAATTCCCAAATTGCCGGCTTCTTCCATAAGCCTGACAAAGAATTGACCTAAGTCAATCTTCGCCTCAACAATTAGGTTTTTTATATTAATTTTGCTACAAATATTCTTTCCCTTTTTTAAACATAATTTTGGAGGATCGAAAACGAGCTGGACTAGCCTCCAGAGAACGTAGAATATATAGAAGGTGCAAAGCCAGCGTATTTGAATTTTCTGGCAGAGAAATTTCTTCTCATGTAATCGTCATTTCCTTTTCGTATTGAATTTCTGTTTCACCTCAATGTAGGAAGTTAACCGAATTGAGCGTATTCAATCACACCAGAGAATTAAAATGTATGGCAATGCAAATTAACAGACGTTTTTATTTTCTATTATCACATATGTTAACAACCAAATTGAATTTAATTTTGTAATCAACAATTAATTACTGATATTACATTTTACCATTTTTTTAATATATTTTTTTAATACAAATTATATATTTTTCTTTCTTTTACAAAAAAAATCTGTTACATGAACTTTTGCATATAAGTCTGCATGCTGATGCACATGTGTACATACGTATATTCGCATAGGAACTAGTAGATATGTATGTATATATGTATATACATATTTTTACATACATATGTGTAAACATATATACACATATAATGTCGACTCATTATGCATATTTATGAATGTTCACTGCATAAAATCTTATCAATTGTTATCAGTAGTACCTATGCACGTATATATACGTACAAATATTGTTTATGTTCATGCATATGTATGTATATAAAATCAAACATCGTCTCCATGACAACATTATTTTCAAGCTTTCTTGTCAACAAACGCGTGCGCATTACCAACAAAGAATATACCGCAAGCAGCACACACCGCCCTGCGTGCGTCTCTTCGACAACACATGTGCCAAAAATTGAAAGTTGAAGAATTTTGTGTCTTCACTCGACTATTGTAAAACGCACTCTCTATAGTGCACACTGAGTTCTTTACAATTTTTAAACGAATGTTCAGAAATAGCACCTGATTATTTTTAAATATACATTTTTTGATGAAATTTATGTTTAATACTTCAAGAATATCTAAGATTTCTAAGAAATTTGAATTCAATGATCCATTATTTATTTAAATTTAATGTAGCTAGTTGCACACTGCATGGTTCAATTGTGATGTTAACAACATTCGTGGTATACACAGTTCACTGTACCTGAATTCCTACACCAAAATGAGAAAATAATAATTTGTCTGGGAAGGCAAGGAAATTGGTTGCTGGGCAATATGAGGTAATAGGCGAACAGCAAATTTAGCAGCACGATGGTAATTTGCTTCATTTCAGCGGACGCCGATTGAATTTGAGTCAAAGTCACAAGAATTTGAAGCAATGCGTGTTACGGGACAGGGTATGCAAATGGATGTTGTTGTTGCTTCACTTTTCACAATTTCACTATTTTTTTCATACTCGGGTGTAGTATGTATAGAGGTATATTAAGTTTGTTCAGCTAACGGTCGTGAGATAATCAATATACATAGGTATAAACATATTTATATAAAATTTCATGAAATGACGATTTGACTTTATATGCCCGTCTCTTAGTGTGCACGTTAACTCGAGTAAGAATTATAAAATGTCTCCAACAGTAAGAAATATAAACATCAGCCGAGTGAGTAACGTACGGTTTCACCCGAATTTAGGCTTCCCTACATTATTAACTGTCTGCCTTTTCGCGAAGAAGCAAATGTTGGGACAAGTAAGCGAGCTAATGTGCTCGATTGTCTTTATGAATGGACGCATTTCGCTTTATTATAGGCGCATGCGTTTATGAATGAAAATGTTTGCATGTTGAATGTGCATACATATCCAAATTATTATACATACGTATCATACATACGTACATATTTGCACGGACGTACATATGTTAGGTTGAGTACAGATATTAATGTTTATATGTTTCCATATGTTAATATATAAACATATACTGTTTTTACATACATATGCACATAAATTTATGGTCAATAATATATTTTATTTTAATTTCATATGGAAATATGTTTATTTATGAATAAACACAGTATTCCGTATAATTATGTACTGGTATACGTAAGTCCATTTTTTTAAGTTTTCAGGAGAGTAGTTTAAAATTTCATTTTCCCATACATCTCCATATGAAACTCAGTAGGTTTTTAGCTCATAATTTCTGTTATAAAAAAGATACAAGCTTGATATATTCATTGCAAATAGACTTCCACCTAATAAATGCGGTGAAGCCAATATCTCATTTTCGTACAATATTGAGTTAGGCGTACATAGGTGCATATGTGCCAAAGCAAAATGCCGTCGGCAAAAATTGCGATATTTTTATCCCTGTTAGAAATTTACATTCTGTATACAATGTAACATACTATTTCGCTCAATTCTGTTAAGTTTACAGCAATTTGGTGTGAAGATGTGAGGAGTGTGGTACGATTACGTGAGAACAAGTAATCGCGCTCTTGACGTTTTCATTGACATTTATTTAGCGGTTCATATATTATTGGGTTCTCTTTATGACTTTTTATTTCTTCATTTTTGTTACTGGAATCTTTATATATATTATAATTTATATTATAATTTTTATTAGTTTCCGATCTAATCGTAACTTTTAGTATTTTACACGCTTCTACAGATATTTGTTTTAGATCTTTGATATCTATGCGTGATAATGCGTCTGCTACGTAATTCTGTTTTCCTGCTATATACTCCACCTCGAAATCATATTCTTCCAAATCCAATCTGATTCTAGTTAACTTTGATGAAGGGTTTTTCATCGAAAATAGGAATATTAAGGGTCTATGGTCTGTCTTGACCAAGAATTTTCTGCCATAAACGTATGGTCTAAAATATGTTATGGCCCAATGAATAGCCGCCAATTCTTTTTCAATTGTTGCTTTATTAACTTCGCTTTTTGTGAACGAGCTAGATGCGTAGGCAATAAGTAATTGCTTTCCTTCATACTCTTGACTCAAAACTGCCCCACAAGCATAACCGCTAGCATCTGTTGTTATTCAAAATTATTTACCGAAATCGGGATATTGTAGAATATTAGGACCTATTAATGCAGCTTTCAAGTAGTCAAAGGATTTTTCACAATCCTCTGTCCAATCGAAAACTTCTTACAAAGTCTTGTTAATATTCTGCAAAATTTGGAATGAATCTTCTGTAATAATTGCAAAATGCGACGAATCTTTTTGCTTCATCCGCATTTTTAGGGTTGGGTAATTTTTGACAGTTTCGAACTTACTGGGGTCTAGTAAAATTACTTTACTTGTACATTTATGACCAAGGTATGTTACTTCCTGGCTGAAAAATAGGCATTTATCCGGATGTAATTTTAAATTATACTTCCTACAAGTTTCGAATACATCCCGTAGTTTTTCATCATATGCTTTTCGGAGCATCCCAATACGACCAAATCGTCCATGTACAAAAATACTTGTGAAGGCTTTAAGCCTGCAAATGCTAATATCATCATTCTTTGGAATGAGTTCGGGGCTACTTTAAGGCCATACGACAATCTTTTGAAACGATACGTATCATTATCTGCTGTAAAGGATGTGATATCCCTTGACTCTGGGCTAAGTTCTATTTGGTGAAAGCCGGACATTGAATCCAAGCATGAAAAATATTTAGCTCTTCCTAATTGATCTAGTATGCCATCAATTCTTGGCAACGGAAATTTATCTGCAGTTAGTTTTTTATTTACTTGTCTGTAGTCGACAACCATTCTCCATCTTTTTTCTTGGTGATTTGGGAGTGATTTTTTGGGTACTAATAAAATTGGACTATTAAATTCTGACATCGAAGGTTCTATTATTTACTTGTTTATTTATTTCGCTCTTGTAGGCTTCTGGTATTCTGTAGTTTTTTACGTAAACAGGGTTATTGTCTTTCATATGAAGTTTTTGTTTGTAAAAATTATTAGTGATAATTGGTTCTGTTTCTAATGAGAAAATGTCAAGGAGTTCTGCACATAGTGCATTAAGTGATTTATTTGCAAAGTGTGGAAAATTTTTATTTAGCCTCTCTAATTTTTCTTTATTGTTGGCCTCTTTTTCAAATTTATTATTATTTATTATTGTATAATCGCTCAAATTTTCTGTACGTATATTGAAGTCTTTGAGTATTGCATTTTTATCTGTTGTATTTATAATTCTAACAAATGTTTCGTTTGAATTTGCTAAGGTGTTTGCAATAAAGATGCCTTCAGATAATTCTTGTTGTGGAATTAGTAGTTCAGAATTGTGATTTTTAATGTGGATTTGTCGGACTACTTCCGATCTTGCGGGAATTGATATACTGTTTATTGTTGGTTTATTAGTCATTTGAATTATTATATTTTCTGGGTAATCATATGGTCTTAATATTAGGGTGTCCCCTTCTTCTTGGTAATCTAAAATGCAATTATATTTTTTAATGAAATCCAAACCTAGTATTCCATCACATGGAATTGGAAAATTGTCTTCTACTACATGAAATTTGTGTTTGATCAATAGGTAATCATCCTTTAAATCTGCTTTAACCGTGCCAATAGTGCTTGTAATGCCTTGACCAATTCCTTTTAAATCGGTTTTTTGTGAATTTGACCCTTTTTTATAATTGAAATATCTGCTCCTGTATCGATCAGGAGGGTTATGATAGAATCATTCAGAGTTGTCCTGGAAGATATGTAGCTATTGAGGTGTAAATTGAAAACATATAATTTTTTATTTATTGAGGTGGAGTTTGCTGGTTTTCCTGTTGGGTAACATTTCTTACATTTCTGGTGTTATTACGGTTATGACCTCGTGATCCAAAGCTTCTACCAGATCTTTGGTTATTTGTTCGGTTATTACTATTATTATTATTGTTGTTGCCATAATTGTTTAATGTACGCCTCTGATTTTCTCTATAATTACTATTTCGATAATTCCTGCGGAAGTTACCTCGAAATTAATTTTGTTGGCGTATATGCAAAGTGAAAGTGAATTTGGGTTGCCAATTATTTCTGTGCAACTGTTGGTAAATTTTGATACCGCTTCGTTCATTGAGGTGAATGTTCCAGCTTGCATAATTGTTTTTACTTTGTCTTTGGAGCAGTTTTTACACATAGCCTTCACAGCTGATTGTGTAGCATACTTGTTTGCTAACTCTGGTGTTAGTCCGTCAGATATGTATGCTCCTTCCAACGATTTTGTGAGCTTTTCAATCTCAGCAGTGTATTGATTTGCCGTTTTACTGCGTTGTTGGATGTTCAGGAGTTTTGCTGTCAAAACTTCCACTGATTCACTCTTAATTTTTGACTTTAATCTTTGTTTAATTTCCTGAATGGAAGATTCAGTGCTTATTATGTTTCTAGCTGTCCCCCTGAGTTTAGTCTTTATCATAGATACTGCGATAGCCTCATGACTATCCTTGATTTGCTCCAGGATGTCAAGGGCATCCAGAAAACTGGACAGATTTTCAGATTTTCCATCGAAATCTGGTAAGATCGATGATGCAGTTTTAATAAATTCTACGTTTGTCAGTGGCATTTTGTCGCTTTCTGTTTGCGAATCTTTATCAGTAATTTAAATTTTTAAAGCTTCCCCTAAATTGGGTTGAGTCTCCGGCAATAAGACAGAAAAATTTATTTCAATTTCCTTTTCAAATGTATTTGGGACCAATGCCTCGATGTTATATTATATAGTATCTGAGGATACTAATTTGTCCTTGACACTGGAAAAATATTGTTGTGCTTCTAGCTGATGATTAAACGAATGTTCAGAAATAGCACCTGATTATTTTTAAATATACATTTTTTGATGAAATTTATGTTTAATACTTCAAGAATATCTAAGATTTCTAAGAAATTTGAATTCAATGATCCATTATTTATTTAAATTTAATGTAGCTAGTTGCACACTGCATGGTTCAATTGTGATGTTAACAACATTCGTGGTGTACGCAGTTCACTGTACCTGAATTCCTACACCAAAATGAGAAAATAATAATTTGTCTGGGAAGGCAAGGAAATTGCTTGCTGGGCAATATGAGGTAATAGGCGAACAGCAAATTTAGCAGCACGATGGTAATTTGCTTCATTTCAGCGGACGACGATTGAATTTGAGTCAAAGTCACAAGAATTTGAAGCAATGCGTGTTACGGGACAGGGTATGCAAATGGATGTTGTTGTTGCTTCACTTTTCACAATTTCACTATTTTTTTCATACTCGGGTGTAGTATGTATAGAGGTATATTAAGTTTGTTCAGCTAACGGTCGTGAGATAATCAATATACATAGGTATAAACATATTTATATAAAATTTCATGAAATGACGATTTGACTTTATATGCCCGTCTCTTAGTGTGCACGTTAACTCGAGTAAGAATTATAAAATGTCTCCAACAGTAAGAAATATAAACATCAGCCGAGTGAGTAACGTTCGGTTTCACCCGAATTTAGGCTTCCCTACATTATTAACTTTCTGCCTTTCGCGAAGAAGCAAATGTTGGGACAAGTAAGCGAGCTAATGTGCTCGATTGTCTTTATGAATGGACGCATTTCGCTTTATTATAGGCGCATGCGTTTATGAATGAAAAGGTTTGCATGTTGAATGTGCATACATATCCAAATTATTATACATACGTATCATACATACGTACATATTTGCACGGACGTACATATGTTAGGTTGAGTACAGATATTAATGTTTATATGTTTCCATATGTTAATATATAAACATATACTGTTTTTACATACATATGCACATAAATTTATGGTCAATAATATATTTTATTTTAATTTCATATGGAAATATGTTTATTTATGAATAAACACAGTATTCCGTATAATTATGTACTGGTATACGTAAGTCCATTTTTTTAAGTTTTCAGGAGAGTAGTTTAAAATTTCATTTTCCCATACATCTCCATATGAAACTCAGTAGGTTTTTAGCTCATAATTTCTGTTATAAAAAAGATACAAGCTTGATATATTCATTGCAAATAGACTTCCACCTAATAAATGCGGTGAAGCCAATATCTCATTTTCGTACAATATTGAGTTAGGCGTACATAGGTGCATATGTGCCAAAGCAAAATGCCGTCGGCAAAAATTGCGATATTTTTATCCCTGTTAGAAATTTACATTCTGTATACAATGTAACATACTATTTCGCTCAATTCTGTTAAGTTTACAGCAATTTGGTGCGAAGATGTGAGGAGTGTGGTACGATTACGTGAGAACAAGTAATCGCGCTCTTGACGTTTTCATTGACATTTATTTAGCGCTTCATATATTATTGGGTTCTCTTTATGACTTTTTATTTCTTCATTTTTGTTACTGGAATCTTTATATATATTATAATTTATATTATAATTTTTATTAGTTTCCGATCTAATCGTAACTTTTAGTATTTTACACGCTTCTACAAATATTTGTTTTAGATCTTTGATATCTATGCGTGATAATGCGTCTGCTACGTAATTCTGTTTTCCTGCTATATACTCCACCTCGAAATCATATTCTTCCAAATCCAATCTGATTCTAGTTAACTTTGATGAAGGGTTTTTCATCGAAAATAGGAATATTAAGGGTCTATGGTCTGTCTTGACCAAGAATTTTCTGCCATAAACGTATGGTCTAAAATATTGTGACGAAAATCCCATACCAAGGACAAACAAAACTATTGACAATGTAAATGCAATTCCCGGAAGGACAGAAAATAAAGAAGCGGCCGTATAATGCAAATTACCCATACCAAGGACAAACAAAAGGGTAGACAGCAAATACACGCTGTAGAGGTATAAAAAGAGAGGCAGCCGCTATCAAAGGAGAAGACGAATAGACAACTTAGTGGAGTTAACACTGCTGTGAGCTGTGTGTGTTTGAGAAACGGATAAGCTGAGTGAAGCAGATAATAAGTGTGTAAAAATAATTGTAAAATAAGCCGTTGGCTAAAGAAAAAATTGTAGAAATAAATACCTGACGGTGAAGAAACCGAACAAATAAATCATTTGGGAGTTTGTTTAGTAATCCAGTGATCGGACTCGAACAACTTGGAGAATAATCGAGGTGAATTTAGCAAGTCCGTTACAATTGGTGTCAGAAGTGGGATTGCTAAATAAATTCCGAAGAAAAAAAACAACAAAAATATTTGAAAATGGTCAAGATTCAAGATTTAACGATACTACCGCTAAAAAAGGAATTGGCGAAGAGAGGATTATCTTCAACCGGGAATAAGGCTGAGCTACAATCACGGCTGCGAGAAGCTATGGAAGCAGAAGGCATAGATTGGAGCAAATATGAATTCTGCCGTGAGGACGAGGAGACATCCAAGAAAGAAATGGAGAAGGAAGAGGCTGTTGAGACTACGGAAGATTCAGAGCAGTCAGCAACTAAAGTTGAAGAAAAGGCTCCTAGCTCATCTACGAGTATGGACATGAACATGTTATTGGCAGCAATTTCGCAAATGAATGCCAACATGTCACAAAAGTTGGATGCACAGGATGCCAAGATGTCGCAAATGAATGCCAACATGTCACAAAAGTTGGATGCACAGGATGCCAAGATGTCGCAAATTAATGCCAACATTACAAAAGAAATTACGCAAAAGTTGGATGAGCAGGATGCCAAGTTGCTACAGAAGTTGGATGAACAGGATACCAACATGTCACAAATGAATGCCCACATTTCATCGCAAATGCAAGACCAAGAAGCGCGTATTTCATCCCGGCTCATACAGCTTCAGGAGAGTGTTGTTAAAGAATGCACAGAACTGAAGGAGAGACAGGACGTAATCGAGGAGAGGCAAGACAGAATAGAGGAGCTTATTCAGACCAAAGTCAACGAGTTAGAAGGTCGGCAAAGCAAAGTAGAGGAGCTAATTGCGACCAAAGTTAGCGAATTGGAAGGACGTGTCCACGAATTGCTTTCGAATCGTCCAAGCATTTCGAGGAGCACCCCTAGCATAAAACCACCATCCTTTGACGGCACCACCCCTTTCCACATCTTTAAGCTTCAGTTCGAAAAGACGGCTAGAGCAAATAACTGGAGCATGGAGGAGAAGTCAGCTGCACTATTCATGGCATTAAAGGGACCTGCAACGGAAATTTTGCAAATAATTCCTGCATACGAGAGAGACGACTATGAGGCACTAATGCGAGGCGTGGAAAGACGTTATGGAAGCGAACATAGAAGACAAATCTATCAGATGGAATTAGAGAACCGCTATCAGAAGTCCAACGAGACCCTGCTGGAATTTGCTTGTGAGATTGAAAGGCTAGCTCATTTGGGTTATGGAGATAGTCTTGGAGAATACCTCGAGAGGATAAAAATTCAGAGGTTTATCAGCGGAATAAGGAACAATTATAGCAGACGAGAGGCGTATGCGGATCCAAAGCCAACATTTGCCGAGACTGTCTCGTATGCTCAGACAAAGGAAGCGGCCGAGGTTTTGTGCAGACCAGCGTACAAAGCGAACTGTGCGAAGTTGGAAAGCCCAGATGTGATGAAAGGGGTATGGGAAATGTCGAAAACCGCCAAACTGATGAGAACCAGGATTTGCTACAACTGTAGAAGGCCTGGACACTTAGCTCGCGATTGTAATATGGGTTCTACGAGACAAATCGATAACAAGGCGAGCAACGTTACTATCAGCGGATATGTGGATGGACATGAGCGAGAACTAACTGTGGACACGGGCGCGTCAAACTCCATCATTCGATCCGATTTGATCACCAGGGAAATAAGCCCATTACATGGAGCTAAGTTGAAAACATTAACTGGTGAGGACGCCAGGGTTCTGAGAAAAGCCACGTGTAAAGTCACCATTGGAAATATGACAGTGTTGTATGAGTTCCTAGTAGCGGAAATCTTAGATGAAGTCATAGTTGGTGTGGACTTTCTCCTTGGTCAAGGAATGAAGATCGACCTAAAGAAAAGAGTGATAGGCCACGATCATGCGTACAACAGAAATGATGTGCCCCTGGTAAAGAAAGAGCAGCAGAAGGGAAATACGTACGGAAATGGCAAGATGTCTCGTGCCCTAATGAAGAAGTTGGGAGAGGTACGCAAAACTGTTGAGCAACGTCCTCAGGTTATGAACAACAAGGTAGAAGGATGTATTAAGGCGAGGAATCCTGAAAGCTTTGAGAAAGGAGATCTGGTAAGGCTGCACGATTCTCCACGGAAGAAAATCTTTCACAGCAAGCGGGAAGGTCCATACAAAGTAATTGGACGAATAAATAGTACGGACTATCGAATCCAGAACGTTGGAAAACCACGAACCAAAATAAAGGTGGTTCACTTAGAAAGGCTCGCGGCATTTGGAACAGATGGTATGTCTAATCGGGACGATCAGACTTAGGTGGAGGGCAGTGTGACGAAAATCCCATACCAAGGACAAACAAAACTATTGACAATGTAAATGCAATTCCCGGAAGGACAGAAAATAAAGAAGCGGCCGTATAATGCAAATTACCCATACCAAGGACAAACAAAAGGGTAGACAGCAAATACACGCTGTTGAGGTATAAAAAGAGAGGCAGCCGCTATCAAAGGAGAAGACGAATAGACAACTTAGTGGAGTTAACACTGCTGTGAGCTGTGTGTGTTTGAGAAACGGATAAGCTGAGTGAAGCAGATAATAAGTGTGTAAAAATAATTGTAAAATAAGCCGTTGGCTAAAGACAAAATTGTAGAAATAAATTCCTGACGGTGAAGAAACCAAACAAATAAATCTTGGGAGTTTATTTAGTAATCCAGTGATCGGACTCGAACAAAAGGAGAATAATCGAGGTGAATTTAGCAAGTCCGTTACAATATGTTATGGCCCAATGAATAGCCGCCAATTCTTTTTCAATTGTTGCTTTATTAACTTCGCTTTTTGTGAACGAGCTAGATGCGTAGGCAATAAGTAATTGCTTTCCTTCATACTCTTGACTCAAAACTGCCCCACAAGCATAACCGCTAGCATCTGTTGTTATGCAAAATTATTTACCGAAATCGGGATATTGTAGAATATTAGGACCTATTATTGCAGCTTTCAAGTAGTCAAAGAATTTTTCACAATCCTCTGTCCAATCGAAAACTTCTTACAAAGTCTTGTTAATATTCTGCAAAATTTGGAATGAATCTTCTGTAATAATTGCAAAATGCGACGAATCTTTTTGCTTCATCCGCATTTTTAGGGGTTGGGTAATTTTTGACAGTTTCGAACTTACTGGGGTCTAGTAAAATTACTTTACTTGTACATTTATGACCAAGGTATGTTACTTCCTGGCTGAAAAATAGGCATTTATCCGGATGTAATTTTAAATTATACTTCCTACAAGTTTCGAATACATCCCGTAGTTTTTCATCATATGCTTTTCGGAGCATCCCAATACGACCAAATCGTCCATGTACAAAAATACTTGTGAAGGCTTTAAGCCTGCAAATGCTAATATCATCATTCTTTGGAATGAGTTCGGGGCTACTTTAAGGCCATACGACAATCTTTTGAAACGATACGTATCATTATCTGCTGTAAAGGATGTGTTATCCCTTGACTCTGGGCTAAGTTCTATTTGGTGAAAGCCGGACATTGAATCCAAGCATGAAAAATATTTAGCTCTTCCTAATTGATCTAGTATGTCATCAATTCTTGGCAACGGAAATTTATCTGCAGTTAGTTTTTTATTTACTTGTCTGTAGTCGACAACCATTCTCCATCTTTTTTCTTGGTGATTTTGGAGTGATTTTTTGGATACTAATAAAATTGGACTATTAAATTCTGACATCGAAGGTTCTATTATTTACTTGTTTATTTATTTCGCTCTTGTAGGCTTCTGGTATTCTGTAGTTTTTTACGTAAACAGGGTTATTGTCTTTCATATGAAGTTTTTGTTTGTAAAAATTATTAGTGGTAATTGGTTCTGTTTCTAATGAGAAAATGTCAAGGAGTTCTGCACATAGTGCAGTAAGTGATTTATTTGCAAAGTGTGGAAAATTTTTATTTAGCCTCTCTAATTTTTCTTTATTGTTGGCCTCTTTTTCAAATTTATTATTATTTATTATTGTATAATCGCTCAAATTTTCTGTACGTATATTGAAGTCTTTGAGTATTGCATTTTTATCTGTTGTATTTATAATGCTAACAAATGTTTCGTTTGAATTTGCTAAGGTGTTTGCAATAAAGATGCCTTCAGATAATTCTTGTTGTGGAATTAGTAGTTCAGAATTGTGATTTTTAATGTGGATTTGTCGGACTACTTCCGATCTTGCGGGAATTGATATACTGTTTATTGTTGGTTTATTAGTCATTTGAATTATTATATTTTCTGGGTAATCATATGGTCTTAATATTAGGGTGTCCCCTTCTTCTTGGTAATCTAAAATGCAATTATATTTTTTAATGAAATCCAAACCTAGTATTCCATCACATGGAATTGGAAAATTGTCTTCTACTACATGAAATTTGTGTTTAATCAATAGGTAATCACCCTTTAAATCTGCTTTAACCGTGCCAATAGTGCTTGTAATGCCTTGACCAATTCCTTTTAAATCGGTTTTTTGTGAATTTGACCCTTTTTTATAATTGAAATATCTGCTCCTGTATCGATCAGGAGGGTTATGATAGAATCATTCAGAGTTGTCCTGGAAGATATGTAGCTATTGAGGTGTAAATTGAAAACATATAATTTTTTATTTATTGAGGTGGAGTTTGCTGGTTTTCCTGTTGGGTAACATTTCTTACATTTCTGGTGTTATTACGGTTATGACCTCGTGATCCAAAGCTTCTACCAGATCTTTGGTTATTTGTTCGGTTATTACTATTATTATTATTGTTGTTGCCATAATTGTTTAATGTACGCCTCTGATTTTCTCTATAATTACTATTTTGATAATTCCTGCGGAAGTTACCTCGAAAGTAATTTTGTTGGCGTATATGCAAAGTGAAAGTGAATTTGGGTTGCCAATTATTTCTGTGCAACTGTTGGTAAATTTTGATACCGCTTCGTTCATTGAGGTGAATGTTCCAGCTTGCATAATTGTTTTTACTTTGTCGTTTTTACACATAGCCTTCACAGCTGATTGTGTAGCATACTTGTTTGCTAACTCTGGTGTTAGTCCGTCAGATATGTATGCTCCTTCCAACGATTTTGTGAGCTTTTCAATCTCAGCAGTGTATTGATTTGCCGTTTTACTGCGTTGTTGGATATTCAGGAGTTTTGCTGTCAAAACTTCCACTGATTCACCCTTAATTTTTGACTTTAATCTTTGTTTAATTTCCTGAATGGAAGATTCAGTGCTTATTATGTTTCTAGCTGTCCCCCTGAGTTTAGTCTTTATCATAGATACTGCGATA
Source organism: Neoceratitis asiatica (assembly GCA_030068015.2). Lineage (NCBI taxonomy): Eukaryota > Metazoa > Arthropoda > Insecta > Diptera > Tephritidae > Neoceratitis > Neoceratitis asiatica. The sequence goes on from CM061529.1 coordinate 15,651,683, forward strand.
GCCTCATGACTATCCTTGATTTGCTCCAGGATGTCAAGGGCATCCAGAAAACCTGACAGATTTTCAGATTTTCCATCGAAATCTGGTAAGATCGATGATGCAGTTTTAATAAATTCTACGTTTGTCAGTGGCATTTTGTCGCTTTCTGTTTGCGAATCTTTATCAGTAATTTCAATTTTTAAAGCTTCCCCTAAATTGGGTTGAGTCTCCGGCAATAAGACAGAAAAATTTATTTCAATTTCCTTTTCAAATGTATTTGGGACCAATGCCTCGATGTTATATTATATAGTATCTGAGGATACTAATTTGTCCTTGACACTGGAAAAATATTGTTGTGCTTCTAGCTGATGATTAAACGAATGTTCAGAAATAGCACCTGATTATTTTTAAATATACATTTTTTGATGAAATTTATGTTTAATACTTCAAGAATATCTAAGATTTCTAAGAAATTTGAATTCAATGATCCATTATTTATTTAAATTTAATGTAGCTAGTTGCACACTGCATGGTTCAATTGTGATGTTAACAACATTCGTGGTATACACAGTTCACTGTACCTGAATTCCTACACCAAAATGAGAAAATAATAATTTGTCTGGGAAGGCAAGGAAATTGCTTGCTGGGCAATATGAGGTAATAGGCGAACAGCAAATTTAGCAGCACGATGGTAATTTGCTTCATTTCAGCGGACGACGATTGAATTTGAGTCAAAGTCACAAGAATTTGAAGCAATGCGTGTTACGGGACAGGGTATGCAAATGGATGTTGTTGTTGCTTCACTTTTCACAATTTCACTATTTTTTTCATACTCGGGTGTAGTATGTATAGAGGTATATTATGTTTGTTCAGCTAACGGTCGTGAAATAATCAATATACATAGGTATAAACATATTTATATAAAATTTCATGAAATGACGATTTGACTTATATGCCCGTCTCTTAGTGTGCACGTTAACTCGAGTAAGAATTATAAAATGTCTCCAACAGTAAGAAATATAAACATCAGCCGAGTGAGTAACGTTCGGTTTCACCCGAATTTAGGCTTCCCTACATTATTAACTTTCTGCCTTTCGCGAAGAAGCAAATGTTGGGACAAGTAAGCGAGCTAATGTGCTCGATTGTCTTTATGAATGGACGCATTTCGCTTTATTATAGGCGCATGCGTTTATGAATGAAAATGTTTGCATGTTGAATGTGCATACATATCCAAATTATTATACATACGTATCATACATACGTACATATTTGCACGGACGTACATATGTTAGGTTGAGTACAGATATTAATGTTTATATGTTTCCATATGTTAATATATAAACATATACTGTTTTTACATACATATGCACATAAATTTATGGTCAATAATATATTTTATTTTAATTTCATATGGAAATATGTTTATTTATGAATAAACACAGTATTCCGTATAATTATGTACTGGTATACGTAAGTCCATTTTTTTAAGTTTTCAGGAGAGTAGTTTAAAATTTCATTTTCCCATACATCTCCATATGAAACTCAGTAGGTTTTTAGCTCATAATTTCTGTTATAAAAAAGATACAAGCTTGATATATTCATTGCAAATAGACTTCCACCTAATAAATGCGGTGAAGCCAATATCTCATTTTCGTACAATATTGAGTTAGGCGTACATAGGTGCATATGTGCCAAAGCAAAATGCCGTCGGCAAAAATTGCGATATTTTTATCCCTGTTAGAAATTTACATTCTGTATACAATGTAACATACTATTTCGCTCAATTCTGTTAAGTTTACAGCAATTTGGTGCGAAGATGTGAGGAGTGTGGTACGATTACGTGAGAACAAGTAATCGCGCTCTTGACGTTTTCATTGACATTTATTTAGCGCTTCATATATTATTGGGTTCTCTTTATGACTTTTTATTTCTTCATTTTTGTTACTGGAATCTTTATATATATTATAATTTATATTATAATTTTTATTAGTTTCCGATCTAATCGTAACTTTTAGTATTTTACACGCTTCTACAAATATTTGTTTTAGATCTTTGATATCTATGCGTGATAATGCGTGTGCTACGTAATTCTGTTTTCCTGCTATATACTCCACCTCGAAATCATATTCTTCCAAATCCAATCTGATTCTAGTTAACTTTGATGAAGGGTTTTTCATCGAAAATAGGAATATTAAGGGTCTATGGTCTGTCTTGACCAAGAATTTTCTGCCATAAACGTATGGTCTAAAATATGTTATGGCCCAATGAATAGCCGCCAATTATTTTTCAATTGTTGCTTTATTAACTTCGCTTTTTGTAAACGAGCTAGATGCGTAGGCAATAAGTAATTGCTTTCCTTCATACTCTTGACTCAAAACTGCCCCACAAGCATAACCGCTAGCATCTGTTGTTATGCAAAATTATTTACCGAAATCGGGATATTGTAGAATATTAGGACCTATTAATGCAGCTTTCAAGTAGTCAAAAGATTTTTCACAATCCTCTGTCCAATCGAAAACTTCTTACAAAGTCTTGTTAATATTCTGCAAAATTTGGAATGAATCTTCTGTAATAATTGCAAAATGCGACGAATCTTTTTGCTTCATCCGCATTTTTAGGGTTGGGTAATTTTTGACAGTTTCGAGCTTACTGGGGTCTAGTAAAATTACTTTACTTGTACATTTATGACCAAGGTATGTTACTTCCTGGCTGAAAAATAGGCATTTATCCGGATGTAATTTTAAATTATACTTCCTACAAGTTTCGAATACATCCCGTAGTTTTTCATCATATGCTTTTCGGAGCATCCCAATACGACCAAATCGTCCATGTACAAAAATACTTGTGAAGGCTTTAAGCCTGCAAATGCTAATATCATCATTCTTTGGAATGAGTTCGGGGCTACTTTAAGGCCATACGACAATCTTTTGAAACGATACGTATCATTATCTGCTGTAAAGGATGTGATATCCCTTGACTCTGGGCTAAGTTCTATTTGGTGAAAGCCGGACATTGAATCCAAGCATGAAAAATATTTAGCTCTTCCTAATTGATCTAGTATGTCATCAATTCTTGGCAACGGAAATTTATCTGCAGTCAGTTTTTTATTTACTTGTCTGTAGTCGACAACCATTCTCCATCTTTTTTCTTGGTGATTTGGGAGTGATTTTTTGGGTACTAATAAAATTGGACTATTAAATTCTGACATCGAAGGTTCTATTATTTACTTGCTTATTTATTTCGCTCTTGTAGGCTTCTGGTATTCTGTAGTTTTTTACGTAAACAGGGTTATTGTCTTTCATATGAAGTTTTTGTTTGTAAAAATTATTAGTGGTAATTGGTTCTGTTTCTAATGAGAAAATGTCAAGGAGTTCTGCACATAGTGCATTAAGGGATTTATTTGCAAAGTGTGGAAAATTTTTATTTAGCCTCTCTAATTTTTCTTTATTGTTGGCCTCTTTTTCAAATTTATTATTATTTATTATTGTATAATCGCTCAAATTTTCTGTACGTATATTGAAGTCTTTGAGTATTGCATTTTTATCTGTTGTATTTATAATTCTAACAAATGTTTCGTTTGAATTTGCTAAGGTGTTTGCAATAAAGATGCCTTCAGATAATTCTTGTTGTGGAATTAGTAGTTCAGAATTGTGATTTTTAATGTGGATTTGTCGGACTACTTCCGATCTTGCGGGAATTGATATACTGTTTATTGTTGGTTTATTAGTCATTTGAATTATTATATTTTCTGGGTAATCATATGGTCTTAATATTAGGGTGTCCCCTTCTTCTTGGTAATCTAAAATGCAATTATATTTTTTAATGAAATCCAAACCTAGTATTCCATCACATGGAATTGGAAAATTGTCTTCTACTACATGAAATTTGTGTTTATTCAATAGGTAATCATCCTTTAAATCTGCTTTAACCGTGCCAATAGTGCTTGTAATGCCTTGACCAATTCCTTTTAAATCGGTTTTTTGTGAATTTGACCCTTTTTTATAATTGAAATATCTGCTCCTGTATCGATCAGGAGGGTTATGATAGAATCATTCAGAGTTGTCCTGGAAGATATGTAGCTATTGAGGTGTAAATTGAAAACATATAATTTTTTATTTATTGAGGTGGAGTTTGCTGGTTTTCCTGTTGGGTAACATTTCTTACATTTCTGGTGTTATTACGGTTATGACCTCGTGATCCAAAGCTTCTACCAGATCTTTGGTTATTTGTTCGGTTATTACTATTATTATTATTGTTGTTGCCATAATTGTTTAATGTACGCCTCTGATTTTCTCTATAATTACTATTTTGATAATTCCTGCGGAAGTTACCTCGAAAGTAATTTTGTTGGCGTATATGCAAAGTGGTAAATTTTGATACCGCTTCGTTCATTGAGGTGAATGTTCCAGCTTGCATAATTGTTTTTACTTTGTCTTTGGAGCAGTTTTTACACATAGCCTTCACAGCTGATTGTGTAGCATACTTGTTTGCTAACTCTGGTGTTAGTCCGTCAGATATGTATGCTCCTTCCAACGATTTTGTGAGCTTTTCAATCTCAGCAGTGTATTGATTTGCCGTTTTACTGCGTTGTTGGATGTTCAGGAGTTTTGCTGTCAAAACTTCCACTGATTCACTCTTAATTTTTGACTTTAATCTTTGTTTAATTTCCTGAATGGAAGATTCAGTGCTTACTATGTTTCTAGCTGTCCCCCTGAGTTTAGTCTTTATCATAGATACTGCGATAGCCTCATGACTATCCTTGATTTGCTCCAGGATGTCAAGGGCATCCAGAAAACTGGACAGATTTTCAGATTTTCCATCGAAATCTGGTAAGATCGATGATGCAGTTTTAATAAATTCTACGTGTGTCAGTGGCATTTTGTCGCTTTCTGTTTGCGAATCTTTATCAGTAATTTCAATTTTTAAAGCTTCCCCTAAATTGGGTTGAGTCTCCGGCAATAAGACAGAAAAATTTATTTCAATTTTCTTTTCAAATGTATTTGGGACCAATGCCTCGATGTTATATTATATAGTATCTGAGGATACTAATTTGTCCTTGACACTGGAAAAATATTGTTGTGCTTCTAGCTGATGATTGGCAGTCAATTTTCTGTAGACCCCTTGTATAGTATTTCCTATGTTATTTAATGACTGTAATATTGTGTTGAGATGCTTTAACACAGTAACTCGTTGTATGGTTGTATTCTTATTAATACACTTATAGGATTTTTCCGCCAAGGTCTTCTCTTCCACCAGTGTATTCAGAATGGTTTCCCATTTGTCCATTGGGGTATATATTTTTCCCTTGGGTTTAGACTTTGTCTAGACCATCTGCTCGGCTCATGTATTTTTTCTTTAAAAATTTGTTGTGAGACGAGTATAACTTGAGAAACAAATTGAGGCAAGTGCAAATTGTTAATATTATTAACAAGATTTTAATAAAATTTAGTGCCACAGTGTGGTCAACTATTTGGATTGAATTAATTACATTAGCATTAGGCTCGTCCGATTTGGATTCTTGGCCTCCCATTGCAAAAAAAAATTTTCCAATGCAAAAATTTATAAATTTTTTTTTCTTTATTTATTAATAAGCCTTTTCTTAAAATCAATTTTTCTTTTATCTATGGTTCCGATAGATTATATTTTATTAAAATTTTCCTAGTTTCTTCTACCAATTTTGTACGATACCTAACGTCTCCAAGGGTTGGTACCCTAGTCATACCTATGTGCTCCCACCATTTTTTCAACCACTTTAAAAAAAAATTTTTCTTCCTTACTGTAATCTTTTAAATTTCTTTTTTTCTAAGTGCCTCGAGCGTGTTTTCACACTCTAAATTATCAATGGCACTGTTGATAGCCTCGTAATCAAGGTCATCGGGCAATGCGCTCTCTTCTTTTTGTAATTCAGAAGACCTAACCTGTCTATCTATGTTCATGTTAAAAAAAAATCGAATTTTTAGCTTTCTAATAAATTTTTATGTTATCTGCCATTTATTTTTCTAATCTCGTTTTTTAAACGGATCCTTTCCTCCGTGCTTGTAGTTAAATTAATTTTTTGGTATAAAATTGCTACTGCTCTTCTAAGGCTAAATTTTTTTTCTCCTCTCTTTCTCTTGCTCCTAGTAGGCTTTGAAATAATTGGTTCCTCTACTCTTGGCTTAGGGCCCTGTCTAATTTGTTCCATTTTTTCTAAAGTCAATTTAGCTATATTGTCAAATACTCTGTCAAATTCCTTTTGATCCTTCATTTCCTCCTCTTGTGACATAATAGAGGAGAGGATAAAAAAATAGTATTATTTTAAAAGGAAAAAAAATTGTTTTAACAGCAGGAATATAATTCTTGTTCGTTAGGCTGTCCAGAAGTTTTAATTTCAGCTAATTATAACGATATATACATAAAGGGTGTTTTTTATAGAGGTATAGAACTTTAAGATGGCATTACTTTTCAAGATGGCGACCGAGTTAACAGCTGTCAAATAATTTATTCTCAGTTTGGTTTGGCAATTCATCATGAATGGACTCACGCCTGAACAACGCTTGCAAATAGTGCAATTTCATTTCGAAAATAATGGTTCTGTGCGGAAAACGTATCGCGCAAAACACCATATATATTTGTTTTTGTAAGTATATATATGCTTAACACAACTTGTTGACAATAGAACACTCAATAAAATTTGCAAATAACTGTTGGCTTTCAATATAAATTTTGAGGAAATATCAATTTCAATACGAAAAAAATGTTTTTGAGTTTGGTGAGTGGTTGAGTGAGTTTCACTGCTTCAGTATAAACTCTATTTATGTATGTAGATAACTCCAAACACAACAACAACTTCTAGCTGCTGATAGATTTATGATCCTTGCGCACATTTTTATTTTGTTTGTCAAGTGTTGTTCAGTTCAATTGCTTTATACTAAATTTATGAACTGATTTACCAGTTTAAGCTAATTTCGCTTGCTGCTTGGCCGGTGACTGGAACACAGTGTCGCCTTGTTGACTATTTATGCTTTTTACTTTTGTCGCTGAATAAACTTCTTCTCACCGCTGTGATAGCTGCTGCTGCTATTTTCCGCTGTGATGATGATAAACTCACTCGCTTGCCTTGTTAGCGCCCAGAACGATTTTCAATACTTCGCGTTGTTTCCAAATATTTTTTATTCTTGATTTTCCAGCTTATACTCTGATTTTTTTTTTAAATGTTTTCAAATGCAGAGTTCGCCCAATATGGCCTTCGGCTGAGTAATCGGCCAGTAATGTCATAGGCAGGATCGCCCAATATGACTTTCGGCTGAGTAATCGGCCAGTAATGTCATAGGCAGGATCGCCATATAAATAATACAACTCGCTTTCTTTAATGTTTGCGAATGAATGATGATTCTTTATTAAAGCTTCTTTCTTTTATACAAATTTTTGGTTATATACATTCTTATTTACTACATTATATTAAATACTCTATACTAGGTACATGTAGATATGTAAGCGCATTATGTATATCTGTAAGTGCATTCGAATTCAATCAGTCGCTCACACATATACATATGTAATAAGTATGTAAAAATGTATCGTCAGTATAAACGCTTCGATTGGACTTATTACTGCTGCGTTTGGTTATTTGTTTATATTATTACATATCTACATTATTCAAAAGCGTGGGAAAAGAATTTATTAAAAAGCAATTACTTAGTTAGCGCTTGGTATACTACAATACCTCTGCCGATGATATAAAGAATTACGATTGATCTAAAATTAAAACTGACAATTTAGTTATTAGAAAATTTAATACGAACGGAATATTTCATCATTCAAAATTGACATCAATGCTAAATAGTTCTTTTTGGCCTTCTGGCGCTTTTGTTCGGGAATTCGAATACAAGCCAAAAAGAAAAAATAATTTGGCTAAACTTCCGCCTGAAAAAAATGTTCCAAAAAACTAAAGTTGAAACCTGCTTCAAGTTTATACTACCAAAATGTAAGAGGTTTGAATACTAAGTTAACTAACTTATATCTCAAATGTATCGAAAATAATTACGATGTAATTTCTTTTACTGAAACCTGGCTTAAACCTAATGTTTTTAACTCGGCCATTCTTCCAAGTACTTATCAAATTTTAGAAAATACCGTGAAAACAGAGTCGGCGGTGGAGTACTTTTTGCTGTAAACTTCTCGATTCCGTCTGAGGAGGTCAGCTTTTCTAGAACATGTTGAATTTAAGTGTATTCGAGTATATGTTGGAAGAGGTTATATATATTTAGCTCTCTGTTATATTCCTACTCAATCGGACCTCTCTGTATATTTACAACATATCTCTCTTTTGAAATCAATTTATGATACTGATTCAGTGATTGTTTTGGGCGATTTTAATCTTCTATGTGTATCATGGAATAAATTTGACGGTTACATCGTACCTGACTCCTCAAGAGCATCTTACAATGAATTTTTGGAAGAGATGACTGACCTCAACCTAAATCAAGTGAATCTTTATAAAAATAAGTCTGGCAACATCCTTGATCTAATATTTGTTGATAATGCAACTAAAGCACTAGTAGAGAAGCACTCCTCTAGTTACACCAGAGGACGTTTACCACCCTGCTCTTGCCATTACTTACGAAACCATATGTGATCAGATATTAATAACTGATAAAATCGAATCGACTACTCAATTTGATTTTTCGAAAGATAACTTTAAACATCTTAATAAGGCTTTATCAAAATTATCATGGCCTAGATACAATGAGAACATTGATCAAAGCGTCGCGCATTTTAACTTATTTGAAAAATTTGTTCCTAAACGCATTTGTGTTTATAAAGAACCTGCTCAACCGTGGTACACTAAAGAACTTAGAGTTCTGAAAAATAAAATAACAAACCGACATTTCAAGCTTTATAAAAGTAGAGGTATGCATTCGCATTATTTAAAATACTCAGTTTTGCGACACAAGCTCCTTGATATAAAACGAAAATGTTATAATGCTTATTTGTGCAAAATTAAACGTAGTTTAATAACATTAAATCATTTTATGGTTTCGTAAACGCTAAGCGCCAGGTATCTGGATTTCCTTCTACTATGACGTTACAAAATAACATTTCCAGTGAAGGTCAGACAATTTCCAATTTGTTCGCTAAATTTTTCAAATCTAATTATCCTCCTAGTATTCAAGTAAACTCATATTAAACTCATATTACCCATATAAATTATTTTCGGGTAACTTAGTCCGTACACCTACAATATCATCTGAAGATGTATTTATCCATCTGAAGTCCTTAAAAAAGTCATGCACATATGGTCCTGACCAAATACCTTTTTGCTTTCTTGTAAATTGTGCTGAGTATATTTTCGAACCTTTGACTCATTTATTCAACTTATCACTTAAAAAAAGTATTTTTCAATCTATATGGAAAGAATTTCTTATTATACCCCTTCATAAAAACGGAAACAGATCTTTGATAGAAAATTACGGAGGTATAGGCAAACTATCTGCGATTCCTAAATTATTTGAATCACTTATCACTGATCATTTGACTCATTCAATATCATCATTTATATCAGACTCCCAACATGGATTTGTTAAGGGAAAATCTACAACTACCAATTTACTTGAGTTCACTTCTTATATCATCGATGCGTTCACGCAACATATACTGACTTTAGCAAAGCTTTTGATAAACTCGTTGCTAATCAAGAAACTTGACTCAGTGGGTTTCCAACCAAAAATTTTACAATGGATCTCCACATATCTGTATGATCGAACTCAAAGAGTAATGTTTAAGAATTCCATTTCAGACACCGTTAATGTTTCTTTAGGAGTACCTTAGGGCCATCTAGGCCCGATTCTGTTTTCACTATTTATAAACGATATACCTTCTCAGAAAAAATTTTCAAAACTTTTACTGTATGCGGATGATGTAAAACTTTATAAATCTTACACTTCGGCAGATGAAGGTATCTTACTGCAAACAGACATAAACAGCATGGTTGAATGGTGGAAAATAAATCAGATGCCCCTAAATCTTAAAAAATTTAAAGTTCTTTGTCTCTCCCGAAGATCCACACAGACAATTATTTACAATATAGATAATTACAGTTTGGAGCAAGTTCACAGTTTCATTGACCAGGGGATCACTATGGACACTAAACTGAACTTCACACATCATATTGGTGTGATAGTCAACAAAGCCAAAGACATCTTGGCTTTTGTAAAACGTTGATCAAAGGAGTTTAATGATCCTTATGTTACAAAAGCTCTGTATGTAACATTAGTGAGACCTATTCTTGAATACGGTGATTTGAAACCCTAGGTATCAAATCTACTCTGACAAGTTAGAGTCTATTCAAAAACAATTTCTCCTATTTGCCTTAAGAAATTTGCATTGGGACTCTCAGTACAATCTTCCTTTTTATACTAGTCGTCTGAAACTTATCAATCTCCCTACTCTCGCTAGTCCTCGGGAAATGCTTGGTGTAATTTTCATGGCTCATTTTCTAGCCCCCTTATTCTCTCTGAAATCAAATTTAATGTTCCGTTCAGAATGTCCAGACATTTTTGCTCCTTGTTTCTGAAAACTTGTAAAACGAATTTTAAATTTCACGAGCCTTTGCATTGTTTGTGTCTTGACTTCAACTCTCATTCAAGCACATTTGACATATCTGACTCGTTTTTTCATATTAAGAAAACTATTTTGTCGACTCTCAACTAATCGTTAAATTACATTTTATATTTTAAATAATTCTTAAAAATCAGCTGATGAATTTTGCTCTGTAGCTGAACTCTTTTAGTTCTCGACACTAAACAAACCTCTCCTCATCGTGAGTCGGCATTGATGAAAAATAAAACAAGTTCCGTACGTCACGCGGACAGCGCCCCTCGTGCGGAGGTGGGTAAACCATTGGGATTAATAATAATAATAAAAAATTTGCGAGGTTAGCTCCGAAGTACAATTTCCAGGTGAAATAGCAAAACTGAGAGCAGAAATTGCTGCTCTTTCAAAGCGAGTAGGACATTTAGTAGACAAAAGCAACAAGACGGGAAGGCACCGACAAATACAAAGTACAAGTTTATTTTGTTGGTATCATGCTAAATTCGGCACAAAAGCCGCAAAATGCCGTACCCTGTACATTCGCTCCATCGGAATTATCAATCAATCGTCTATAGCTCGGCTAATTCAATATCAGAGCTCGGCAAACACTCTGATATGCAGAAATCGCCTTCGCCCAAAAAAGTTTTTTGGTTGACTCCGGGGCAGACATCTCTTCATTTCATCAGGTGCCAATACATCCAGACGACGTGTTTAAAACCACGATTACCACGCCATTTGGCCTTTTTGAGTACACCCACATGACGTTTGGGTTGAGAAATGCTGCTTAAACATTTCAGCGTCTAATAAAAGAAGTGCTGCGAGGGTTAGATTTTACATTTGCTTATTTAGATGACATTTTTATTGCGTCAAAATCGATCGAGGAGCACAAACAATATCTTCGTATTGCGTTCAAACGCTTAAAAGATTAAAATCTAACAATTAATGTTGCCAAATCACAATTTGGAGTTTATAACCAAGAGTTGTTGGACCGAAACTGCTAAGCAGAATTTTGAAGCTTCAAAATCTCAGCTGGCGAATTGCGCGATGTTAGCTCATCCTTTGGCACATGCTGAACTATTTTTGTGGGTAGATGCTTCCGATTTTTCAGCTGGAGCCGTTTTAAATCAGATCGTTAACGGAAAACTTCAACCTCTTGGATTCCTTTCAAGGAAATTCACATCAGCTGAGTCGCGATATAGCACTTACGACCGTGAGTTAACTACTATATATTTTGTTATGCGCCATTTCCGCTATTTGCTGGAAGATAGTACGTGCCATATTTACACGGATCACAATCCATTAGTATTCGCTTTTCGACAACAGCTAACAAGGCTTCGGATCGGCAAGTAAGACAACATCGAAATTTCGCCAAAATTCCCTCCAAGCTACGCATAAACTTGCGCACCTGCGCATGCGTGCGACTGTAAAGATGATTGCTGATCGTTTCGTATGGCCGAGTATGTCACGCGATAGTAAGTCTTTTGCAAGGAATTGCATTCAGTGTCAACGCAGTAAATTCATCCGGAACAATAGAAGCTTGTTGCAGCGAAGGGCAATCAACACTCAACGGTTTGACCACTTGCATATCGACATTGTTGATCCATTTCCATTATCCTAACATGACTGCCTCGGTTGTGGCCAAGGCATTGCGCAGTGGTTGGATAGCACGTTTTGGGATACCCATCAAAATAGCGTCAGATTTTGGCCGTCAGTTTAACAGCGCAGTGTTCCAGCAATTACCCAAGTGCGTTGGCATTACGCATTTGAGAGCGACTCCGTACCATCCTCAATGTTATGAAAAATGGCACCGAACGTTTAAGGCAGCTATTCTTTGTTAAAGGTAGAGCAGTGGACAACTTATTTGCCTCTGATTCTACTTGGTCTCCATTCGGTATATAAAGATGACATCAGCTGTACACCAGTAGAAATAGTGTATGGAACGTCATTGAGATTACCTTCAGACCTTTTCATCGAACATTCTAGAATATCCAACGAGACAGAAATGGTACAGGAATTACACAATATCATACTAGAACTGCGGTCTGTCACCACAAGTTGGCATACAAATCAAAACGCCTTCGTCTATAGCGATCTTAAATCTTGCCCCCATGTCTTCCACGACGACAACATCAAACCGTCATTATCAGCACCGTATAAGGGACCGTACAAAGTTTTAAATCCTTCGTCGAAATACTTTGAAATTGATATTAATAGTCTGAAGCCAGCCTTTATAGCGCCTTCTACGACTCTCTAGGAGGAGGCTACTGTGGCAACACCATAAGCTTCTAAAGTTTTTAATTTCGTAATACAACCATGCGCACTATCAGTTTTGACATTTTGCTTTGTGAATTCATTCTATGTTGGTTTGTAAATCAAATCATCAATAAAAATAAACTTTCTTTACTGGATTGGACTACGAAGAGAACACACGTATTTTAATATATACCGCATCTTCTATATACATATATTCCCGTACAGCAAATGCTTCGATTTGGCTCTAAATAGTAAAATATGCAACTAATTTTTTATGAAATTTGTTTTATTTTTGTAACATTACTATCGTATAATTTAATAAAATGTTAAATGCATATGTAAATGAAACCAACAAAATGTATATTATTAAATATTTTATGTATACAGTACAATGTACTTAATTCAATTAAGTTAAGTACATTAATCAGTTTAACTGAATTTATTTTTTCATTGCATGTATTTTTGGCGCCGCCCATCCATAGTATCTAAGTTAACTCAAGAAACTAATATTGCAAAAACCAGAATTAATCAGGTTCTTAAAATAAAAATCATTTATTTTATACTCGCACTTCAGAGTTAATTTTTTTCTATATGTGTTTTTAATTTTGAAACTTGAATTTTTTCAAATTTTCGCTTCACATTCACAATTTTAAACTTACATATTTCAGCTAATTTTTAGACAAATAAACTACATACATAAATAGCATATAAAAGAAATTCTTTAAGAAACACTTCTGTATATATCAGTTTATTCAAAAAGTAACATTCTTTCTGTAGCAATTCATTTTCTAAAGTGTACATATGTATATGGTTGCATGTGTACATATGTATATGTTTGCAAACATTCTTTTCAATTAGGTTTTATTACTCATTTATGACTTCTTCTTGAGAAATAAACATAACATATACATAAAATACATAACATATATATAAAAAATATATTTTGCTGGTTTCATTGACATATGTATTTAACACTTTTATTAAATTATATGACAGTAATATTTATTGAAAAATATAGTGTAGTGTATTTTTCTAGCAGAGTAATTAAAACACGATGTGTACCGTTCAACGTTTAATTCGGGAGTAAAATTCAAAGTATTCGTACATACAATATGGACGCTAAAGTATTTGACATAAGCGTTGTTACATACGCAGGGTTACATTTTACAGTAATATATTTCAACACCCTTCCTCAATGCGAATGCCTTTAAACAAGTTTTAACATTTTCACATGTTTCTCTTTATGAAAATTTTTAGTTAAAATGTCTGCAATCATACAAGCTTTATATCACCTCTCTCAACAATTTCTCCTACAAAATGATATATTATATATATGGGCTTCGTTCTTGCATGATGCACCGGATTTCTTGCCAAATGTTGTGTTACTGGAATCACCACATCCAAGCTCGATGATAATTCTTCTCAAATGCAATGCCTCTTTTGTTGCGGACGCCATCGCCATATGCTCAACGAAACACAATCTTGCTTTTCTGACTTCCATGATATTGCACCACCAGCCAGAAAGAATACGTACCCGGTATAAGATCTACGATTGATCCTATCACTGCCCCAGTCTGCATCAGCGTAACCTTTCAGAGCTTGGCCACACGCACTGTAATGAAACTTCAAATCTATCGTTGATGCCAGATATCTCAAGATATGCTTGACACCCTCTAGATATTCACTGTGCGGATCTTTATTCCGTTGTGCTAACTTTGCCACCGAATGAAAAATATCTGGTCTCGTTGACAACGCTAACCACATCAGCGCTCTAATGCGTCGATACTGGTCTACATGACCCAATACGCTGTTGCTCCAGCAATTCTTTAATGTATTGTGACTGCCCAATAGATATTTCACCTAACTCGCCTTCACGCTCGATCTGCATGCCCAAAAACATATGAATAGGACCCTTGTCCACACATTCGAACCATGCATGTTTGCCTTGACCTCAGTCATAATCTTCTTCGACCGGCATGCTAGAAGTAGATCATCAACATAAACAAGTATTAGACACAGATTACCTTCTATATCTTGCTTATATAGACACGACTCTCGCATTGATTGAAGCCCAATTCTTTTAACGTTGTATTTAGCTTGGAGTTCCACTCCCTTGCGGACTGCTTCAAACCAAAAATTGCCTTGTTTAGTTTCAACACCTTATCTGGCTGATTGTCGTCAATATAACCTTTTGGTTGCCGCATGTATATGACGTCACTAGGTTCTCTATTCAAGTATGCTGTGCATACATCCTCCGCTGCTAATGCCAGTACCGAACGTATTGTCTCAAACCGACATACTGGAAATAAAGTTTCTGAATAGTTCACGCCTTATTTCTGTGAACACCCCTTAGCTACCAAACGCGCCTTATAATGTTCGATGTCACCATACTCCTTCTTTTTCAATGCGTAGACCCACTTGCAAACAACCAGCGATTGTCCCTTAATGCATTATATTCTTTACGCATTGCTTCTTGCCACAAGTCAGCTTGCTTACTCGTTACTGCTTCTTCATACGTTTCAGGAACCTGCACTTCAGTAGTGCTCATTGCATTCAAAACATTAAATGCCTTCTTTGGTCGACCTGGCTTACCCGTACGAATTAACTTCGGCCTACCACGACTAATTTTCCACTTCCTCTGCACTATTCCATGCAATTTGTCTCGTCAACTATTACATCCCGTTTTTCCACAACCTGCGGTACATCACTGTCATACAACCGGTATGCCTTTGATGCCATCGAACCATTCGATACTGCTTGTATTTGGCTCTAATGCTGGGTTTTACCTAAGGCCACTGCTACTGCGCCGAACACCTTCAAATGCGCCACCTTCAATAGTTTCTTGTCAAACCATGCATCATACGACGTTTTATTTACCAACGCCCTTGTCGTTGATCGATTCCGCAAATACGCAGCTGCTGAAACCGCCTTTGCCAATAGTGCCTCACACATATCTGAACATACAAGCAAACTTCTCGCCATCTCCACCAATGTGCGATTTTCTCTCTCTGCTACGCCATTCTGCTGCGGCGTATATGGAATCGTCAGCTGCCGAACTATACCGTGCTTATCCAGATAATCATTGAATGCTGTTGCTCCAGCAATTCTTTAATGTATTGTGACTGCCCAATAGATATTTCACCTAACTCGCCTTCACGCTCGATCTGCATGCCCAAAAACATATGAAGAGGACCCTTGTCCACACTTCCGAACCATGCATGTTTGCCTTGACCTCAGTCATAATCTTCTTCGACCGGCATGCTAGAAGTAGATCATCAACATAAACAAGTATTAGACACAGATTACCTTCTATATCTTGCTTATATAGACACGACTCTCGCATTGATTGAAGCCCAATTCTTTTAACGTTGTATTTAGCTTGGAGTTCCACTCCCTTGCGGACTGCTTCAAACCAAAAATTGCCTTGTTTAGTTTCAACACCTTATCTGGCTGATTGTCGTCAATATAACCTTTTGGTTGCCGCATGTATATGACGTCACTAAGTTCTCTATTCAAGTATGCTGTGCATACATCCTCCGCTGCTAATGCCAGTACCGAACGTATTGTCTCAAACCGACATACTGGAAATAAAGTTTCTGAATAGTTCACGCCTTATTTCTGTGAACACCCCTTAGCTACCAAACGCGCCTTATAATGTTCGATGTCACCATACTCCTTCTTTTTCAATGCGTAGACCCACTTGCAAACAACCAGCGATTGTCCCTTAATGCATTATATTCTTTACGCATTGCTTCTTGCCACAAGTCAGCTTGCTTACTCGTTACTGCTTCTTCATACGTTTCAGGAACCTGCACTTCAGTAGTGCTCATTGCATTCAAAACATTAAATGCCTTCTTTGGTCGACCTGGCTTACCCGTACGAATTAACTTCGGCCTACCACGACTAATTTTCCACTTCCTCTGCACTATTCCATGCAATTTGTCTCGTCAACTATTACATCCCGTTTTTCCACAACCTGCGGTACATCACTGTCATACAACCGGTATGCCTTTGATGCCATCGAACCATTCGATACTGCTTGTATTTGGCTCTAATGCTGGGTTTTACCTAAGGCCACTGCTACTGCGCCGAACACCTTCAAATGCGCCACCTTCAATAGTTTCTTGTCAAACCATGCATCATACGACGTTTTATTTACCAACGCCCTTGTCGTTGATCGATTCCGCAAATACGCAGCTGCTGAAACCGCCTTTGCCAATAGTGCCTCACACATATCTGAACATACAAGCAAACTTCTCGCCATCTCCACCAATGTGCGATTTTCTCTCTCTGCTACGCCATTCTGCTGCGGCGTATATGGAATCGTCAGCTGCCGAACTATACCGTGCTTATCCAGATAATCATTGAATGCTTTATTTACGAACTAACGACCATTTTCGCTCCTGACCGCTTTCACATTTTTTCCGGTTTGTCGCTCAAACATTGTACAAAACGATACAAATTTATCAAATACTTCGTACTTTGATTTCAAAAAATTAACAAAGATTCGCCTTGACATGCATCTATGAATGTCAAAAAGTTTTTCGAACCACCGAGCGATGCTGTTTCAAACGGACCACATACATCTGTAAGTATCAAATCCAACACATTCTTCGACCTACTTTCTGTCGTACTTGGAAATGGTTGCGTGTGGATCTTGCTCGTCATACAGGTCTGACACAAAGTTTTCGTAGAAAAATTCATCTTTTCTAACCCGCTTACAATAGCACACACTGCAACGCACTAAAGCAACCACTGCATTCTCCGTCGAACATATACAGCTTGTTGTTTTTACGCACACGCAAGATATCAACGCTTTCCTTCTTTATCGTCGCATATTTGCTACCGAATATCACTGCGCAACTGCAGTCGACTGCACGACCAACCGAGATGAAATTTCCTCTCATACCAGAAACATACAAAACATCCCTTAACGTTTGTACGTATGATGATGTCGCCTTTGCCTTTGACACGCATTCTGTTGTCACCTGCCAATGCGATCCACTCTGTATGATCCACAAAGTTCGTGAACAGCTTTCTGTCGCAACACATATGCGCCGTCGAACCGCTGTCTAAGCACCATTTCGTTCTATCAAACAAACTACAATCTGTTGCACCCAGCATTGTAAACGAAAATTGCTTTTCCTGTTGTTGTTGTTTCGCTGCTTCTACTTTTCTCGCCTTTGATGTGTCCTCTCTGCCCACATCGAAAGCAAGTAACGTTTCTCATATTACCTTTCTCTTTCTTAGTACAGCTGCCCTGCGTTGACTTCGCTACATACGCCTGTTGATCGTTACTGTTTTTTTTTTTCTCATGTTCCTGCATGTTACCACAACGCTCACCTTCTTCTAGAAGCTTCAATTTCAAAATGTCCACCGTTGGTAGACTGTCCCTCGTCTCCATAGCAATGACGAAATTCTCCAATTCTATTGGTAGACTGGACAACAAGATAATGACAAATAGCTTCTGGTGAAGCACTAGCCCACCTCCGCCAATTTGTCCATAATCGTCGTAAACACATTTAAATATGCAGCAATATTCTCACCATCATTCACACGTAAGCTCAGAAGCTTCTTATAAAGCGAAACCTTCCTTACCGGTCCACTTGGCTGATTCATATTACGTAGCCATTTCCAAGCATCTGCCGCTGTCTTGCAATGCCGCAAATAGTTTAATTGTGATTACTTGACGCTCAAGGTGATCATGGCTAACGCTTTCTCGTCACGCGCTACCCATTTAGCTACTTCCTCAGCTACCTCACCTGCGTCTACCTTCATTGACTCCCCGGATGCAATCTTCCAAAGTTCCACATGCACCAACACGCTCCTCATTTGAACGGCCTAAGAATCATAATTCTTTTCGTCCAGGTTCTCGATCTGGTACATGCCACTCATCTTAGAAAATTCACTCTAAAACTTAACAACTTAATTTAAACAAAACTTGAACTCGCGCATCTGCGCCCATGACCCATTGAAAAAAATAGTGTAGTGTACTCTTCTAGCAGAGTAATTAAAACACGATGTGTACTGTTCAACGTTTAATTCGGGAGTAAAATTCAAAGTTTTCGTACATACAATATAGACGATGAAGTATTTCCATAAGCTTTGTTACATACACAGGGTTGTAATATATTTCAACAATATTACAATAATAAAACAAATTTCATAAAAAATTAGTTGCATTTTTTACTTGGGTTAGAATTCCGCACTACAGGTATTGTACAAGTACACATATACATACGATCTCATAAGACCCAAAATGAAGCATATTCTATATGGGAATATACATATAACAACTTGCTTTTATTTGGCGCAACTCACTGAAAACTGTATATAGCACACATCATAGCTTACACATAGCAAAATGCAGATTTCAAACATGTATTTTGTAAAAGTTTCTGTGTACTTATATTTATTTTACATTTAAGGTATTAAGTTCACTATCAACATTTTAGAAGTTGTCAAATACTTTCTCGTATACAATAACCCAATAAGAATCCTTTGTATACGTCGTAAAACAAATATACCTACGTAGTTCAACTCTTCCTTTACCTATAAATCAAAAAGTTTGTTAGTATAAGCGTTTTTAATTACGAAAACTATATTTACCTTCATCAAGAAAATAATAAATCTGCATATTGAAATGCTAAAAGGAAATACAAAAAACCAATAATTACGCATGGTTGCATTTGTGAGGTACCATTCAATATTACAATTACTTATTAAATGTATAAAAAAGTTAATAAACTATTCAAATATAAATGAAATTAACTTGTAAGTAATACTTTTTACATTTTCCATGTACTTAGTAATGAAATAAATTATTATTATTTCCGATTTCAGCATCATTTTATGTCATTTGGTTATAGGTACTTTTTTCTACAATTTAATGCATGCTAATGCATCCCAGTGCTCGAAGTTACGAATGGCAACTGATATGAGAAACGAAAACGATCAGGTGATCTCAGTTGTTTGCTCAAACCAAAGTATATATATATATTTGGCGCTTTGTAACCGGCCGAGCTCGTCCTCCAATTTGTGGGTTGGTTCTTGATGTTTTTACCAACAAATGAAGAGTTTGTTCTAAACCGACTCCGAATGGCCGATGAAATTTTATGAGGAGCTTTTATTTCATACCAGAAATACACTCGGAGGGCTTGATTCCCTGCCGAGGGGCGATCGCAATTAGCCAAAATTTATTTTCTATAATTTTGGATGTTGCTCGAGCCTGGGCTCGAACCCAGGCCTTCCGAATGACAGTACGCAATGCTAACCACTCGGCTATCGCAAGTATGTTCACACATATTATGAATATTTTCTTTCAATAGATTAGTACTTGTTTGAAAGATTTCACATCAATTATGCGCAATGATTCTTGTCTATAAAATTAATAGAACATGCAAAATAATTACAAAGTTATTTACCAAAATATTAAAACCAAATCCGATGGAGGGACAATCCTGCGCTTGTTTGTTTATGCTTATGTTATGTTTATTTCTCATTCATTTTGAAAGTTTTTCTCAACATTTAGATTCAAATTTTATTTTGTGATAATATAATTAATTATTATTTGTTTTTTACTTTTAGCAATTCAACTTGACGCGCAGGAAACATTGTAAGGTAAAGTTCTTGCTTGGGAAGATATATATATTTCTACATAGTTTGGTTTTTTTCGTATATTCAGGGTAGTGCTTAATGATGAAGAATTACAAGAATGTATGCAAAACAATGTATTAGGATTTACAAGCAGCGAGTTAAACAGAATTTTACCCATTCCATTTATATTGAAATTGATTTCCACCAAAAGTGAGCAGGAAGTCGAAAATGAGTGAAGGCACAAACTCCATTGAGAAGAATGTTTGCAAGCATATACATATGTACACTTTAGAAAATGAATTGCTACAGAAATAAAATGTGGATTAGTTTTTTTGTGAAATCAAAAATTGAAAAAATTCAAGGTGAAAACATATAGGGAAAAATAAACTCTAAAGGGCGAGCATAAAAAAATGATATTTATTTTAAGAAACTGATTAATTCTGGTTTGTGAATTAACTTGGGTACTATGCACGGGCGGCGCCGAAAAGCATAGCATTGCTTGAGACATGTAATAAAAAAAAATTCAGTTAAACTGAATAATTTTTAATGTACTTAACTCAACTAAGTTAATTTTAATGTATACATACATTTTCATTTTCATTTTGTTGGTTTCATTTACATATGCATTTAACACTTTATTTACTTATATGACAGCAATGTTACAAGAGTAAAAAAATCATAAAAAATTAGTTGCATATTTTAGTTAGGTTAGAATTCTGAATTTCAGGTACTTGACACATATGCATACGACCCAAAATGAAGTACCTGCTATATGGGCATATATAAACAACTTGGTTTTATTTGGCGCATTTCACTGAAAACTGTATATAGCACACAAAAACATCATAGTTTAGACATAGCCAAGTGCTGATTTCAAACATGTATTTTGTAGAAATTTCAGTGTATTTATTTTACAATTAAAACATTAAGTTCATTATCAACATTTTAGCCAAGTTTTCACAGATCACAGTATATATATATATATGTGTGTGTGTGTGTGTATGAGTACTAGGTAGGTTAGATGTGATGAGAAATACACTTCCTGACAGCTTATATTTTTGTATATGGGTATATACAAGCGTATATATTGCGCACTTGCTATTGCGAATAGGGAAAGAGTGGGGATTGCCGCAATGCATATATATATATATATATTACTGTGCTCAGAAGCGCTAATGCAGTACAGTGTAAAATAAATAACAAATAAAAAGCCACCCCCTAAATTAAAATTTAAAAATAATATATTAAATAAATATAATAAAATATTTGACATTAAAATAATAAAATATTTAAAACTAATTAAAAATAATTATAATTATAAAAAAAAATTTCTATATAAACTCGAAATCAAAATTATAAACATAACTAATGGCTGAGGACAAAGTGGAGACGACCCAAACCCTCCATTCCCTTGTGGGGCCCCGAACGCGTTCCAAATCACAAGCGGAAGAAGAAGTATTCTCACAATTCCACAAAAGAAATCTATACGAACTCTCAAGGCTGGAAAAATTCTATGGCAGCACTGAAAATTCATAAGGAGCATCTGGAAAAACACATGTCACTCGTGGACGCTGCCTATCAAAGTCTACAAATGAACAATGTGGATGAAATAACCCGAGATACTTGCGCAGAAGTTTACGAAACTACAACTGACAATACCATGCTCAGGAATATCCGGATAATTGAACTACGCGGCAACTTTCAACAAAACAGGTATTTTTCTCCCAGAAACATCCCCATCACGATGATGCCACCCCAAATACAAGCTGACTCATACAGCTTTCTCAAGTTGCCTGCGTGTGACACAGAAGTCTTCTACGGAGGATTCAAAGACTGCCCCTCTTTCAACATGTACACAGCAGTGTACATAAACCACCCCAAATTATCCCAAGTTCAGAAGCTTTACCACTGAGTCAGAAAACAAGAGGTAAAGCTGCTCTTCTAATTAAAAATTACGCTCTCAATGACCACAATTTTTCTCTAGCTTGGGAGGCCCTCAAAGCTCGCTACGAAAATAGAAGGATTGTAGTCGAAGGCCAAATAAAGACGTTGTTCAACATTCAACAGAGAACGGAGAAAGGATACACCAAATCCAAACAACAATCAGCAACTGCCTCCCTGCCCTACAGTCTACTGGAATTTCTACCCAAAACTGGGACCCGATGTTAGTGTACCTTTGCTCCTCAAAACTACCGGACGAAACCCTAGCGCTTTGGGAACAATCACTTAACTCAATGAAAGAGTTACCCCGATGGTCAGAAATGGATCAGTTTCTGACAGCTCGGTACGAGGTCGTGGAGCGTCTCAGCACGTACAGAACCAATAGATCGAAGACCACTCCATTCAGCTACCCTCAACGTACAACATCAATACCTCCCCCTCTCTCAGTTACAAGACCCAATCGTTCTACACAGAACATAAAAGGCAAGTTTCATGTAAACTATGTAACACAAATCACTGGATAGCAACCTGCGTAAAAATTCTGAAAACTATCCATCACAGATCGGAATAAGTTCGTAAAAAAAAAATAATTGCTGCAAAAATTTCCTGGGGTATTCGAATTTGGAGAAAGATTGCAAGAGCAATTTCACATGCGTTTATTGTCAAATACGCCATCACTCCCTCCTCCATTACCAAGCGAACTCCCACACGCCAAGCTCCTCAAAGCCTCTCAGAAACTGCAACACATCTCAAGTGACAGTCGAGGAAGAACAGTCCTGTAACTCTAAATAGACAACAAAAAACTCAATGACAACTCAAGGCGGTAAGGCAAAAACATTCTCACACTATTTGAGTAACAAAGAAAGGACATTGCTCCCCATGGCAAGTATTCCCATTCTCCACAATGCATAAAGCTGATTTAGGTACTCGTGGAGCAAATCCCCATGAACTCAGCAATTGCTCACTCTGATGAAAAGGCCTCCAATGGTTAACTAGTCCATCCTCTCTCTGGCCGAAAAGTTCACCAATTTACTCGTCTCCTACCTTATAGAAGCACATATAAGCATCCCATGCTTTAGAAAACATGGGCTTCTAGACCGTTAATGCTGATTAAACCCACTATCGTGCTTACATAAAGCGATATAAAATGTCTGAAAGCCCATCTTATTTCAGCTACTCAAAGGAAATATATCGGAAGAAAATAAAAGGGCCGTTGGAAAAAGGTGATTCACTCCGCACCCTCAACCAATTCGGGGACAAATCAGGACTGAACGATGAACGCCACCCAATTATCATCCCCGATAATTGCCGATTCTGCTCCCTCCTACTCTAATACCTCCACTCAACTCTATTGCATGCAGATAATCAGTTGATGAATCGAATAGTTCAACAGAAATAATATATCTCCCGACTCCGTCAGAAAATTAAGTGATGCATTTTTCAATGCAAGACGTGCATCATTTATAAGCAAAAGATGAGCTCGCAATTGATGGCTGCGTTGCCCCCTGAACGTTCCACATGTTCGCTCCCCTTTCACACTACTGGTGTAGATTCCTACTCCAAAGCATACGCATGCGTATTCGTATGCTTCTTCATAAAGGCCATTCATCTGGAAGTGTGTTCCGATTTAACAACGAAGCGTTTAAAGCAGCATTCGCACGATTTTTTGGACGCAGAGGCATACCACATAAGATAATGACCGACAATGGAAAAGCTTTTGTAGGAGCACAGCGGAGTCTAAAAAAGAAACTATCCACCTTCCTTGAGAAAGTCTCAGGCAAAAACGCAGATCAGTATGCCATTGCCGGACTCAAATGGGAATTTATACGCCCTTAATGGCGACTAGGTCGTATCACAAAACTCCATCCTGGTCCAGATCTAAACGTTCGCGTGGTAGACATCCGCACTCAAGGCGGAACGGTCACACGCAATATAACAAAACTGTGCATATTGCCACCTGCTTAGCTTATATTTCCCCCTCTCACTTTCTCTCGAAAACTCCAAACTACACGCCTCCACTTTCCATTCTCCTCAGACTATAATTGTTTTTAGATGCTCTCTTTCCAGGTCACAAAATTTCCACACACTCATTGCGCGTTCATTGCAATTGCTTAGCGATCTCGCACGTGACAGGGTCCTGTGATTCCCCGGACAGCTGTCACCGGTGCGGATTTGCACACCACACCCTGCTGCACAGACCCACAGACACATATGCGCCCAAAACCAAGCAATCAGCATGCTGCAAGCGGCCAAGGCGATAAGTACGAAAGAGCTCAAAAGGGGAAACAAAAAATGGAGATAGCCAAAAGAGCCATCGAATGCAGAACTGGCCGTCGCACGTCTCAGAGTCACTCTTTCACTTTTCAATCACTTTCGCCCTCCAAAAACGACTCACCGACTGGTCAACGAAGCGAAGAAAACAATTGAAAAAACTTAATTAAGACTTCCTTATCCACAAAAATTTAATGAATTTGAATTTATAAGCACAAACACAAACCTATATATATACAAATACACTTACCTACATATACTTACACATGTATGTATCCACCTGAATTCCAAACCGAAAACTTACCTCATACTCACCGCATATTTAATCCCTTTTCTGAATATAATCACCTGCAACCCTACTTCTGTTAGTCCTAAAAAGAAAATGCAATGTAAAAATAATATTAAATTATTCTTTGTACTTACTTTAATAATCCTATGAACTAAAAATTATTAAAAAAACATTATAAAAATGTCTTGATCTTAATTTAAATTAAAAAATATATATTTTCACAAGAGTGAAAATTTATACACATTCTATTTACTAAAAGAAATAAATAGGCAAACATGTTTGTTATGCGTAAAAATTATAAAAAATACTGCTAAATCGAAAAAATTATATAACAGATAGTTTTATGTTTTTTGAGTTTATCCTTCGTGCGAACGGAAACGAAAACACATCACAAATTATTTTTCGCTGAAAACCACTTGAAAACTCATGTTTCATTCATTCCCATTGGTGTCTGCACTAATTTCATCGATATTTTTTTTTTTCAAAATGGAAGGCATATTTTGTCATATTAAAAAATTCATTGATAAAAAAAAAAAAATATGAATGTAAAATAATTGAACAATTGGAAATGCAACTTATTGATTTATTATTCTAAATTTTTTTGCCTTCTCACAAATGCTGCAGAAAAACTTCGTGAAAAATCTGCGAATTTAAGCATCTTCCCGTCATTAACTTAAAATATTTCATTTGGAAGAGTGTAAAATATTATATGAACATTTTCAAGACTTCCAACATAGTGTCGAAAATTCTCACGTTCATGAATTGGTGAGAGAAATCATATTGAATTATATCACTCAGCCTAAACGGCCTAATCCTATTTTTTTGATATTTAGGCAACGTTAAATTTTTGCCAAACTTCTGTACACAAAACTTTGTCGATGATGCTGTAAAGAACTCAGAGGTTCCGTTTTCATTCAAAAGTCGATACTAAACTCAATGGCCAAGCTAAAGTTCCAAAGAGTTAACCTTTTGTAACGGGTAAAAGGGCATGAAGCAAAATGTTCTTGACCATAATTAGTCATATTTACTTATTTATTGAAATTTTTTATATACATTTTTATGTTTTTATTAATAAAAAATAAAATTTAAGTTCCTTATTCTTACAGTAACAAGACTAGAATATATTAAGACTTCAGAAGTTTTGACATTCTAATATTTTTTAACAGCTCCATAACAAGATAATCTGATTTGATTGCTTCCAAATGAGGCAGAGTAATGTAATGTGTCAGCTTTAGAAGGTTTATTCTTTATTTGTTGAATTTCAATGAATTTTTTCAAGATATTTTGTTATCATACCATATTTAATTAAAATTAGTGGCTATTACTAGCTAATAAATTTTAAAAGTGTCTGGAGATCACAATCGTTCGGCGAAGGGTTTGCTATGCCGGCTCGTATACATCCAATATTTTGAAGTTTGAGCGATTGCGTTGAAAACGATTGTTGATTGATTCCTTAATGCCTACGCTTTCATGATATCCTTTATTTTTTACAAAATTCTGAAAAAGTTTTAAACAACTCATTAAATTCGGGAAATCTTTAGAATTGTATCCCACTTTGAAGGAGTGTGGGGCGCAAACGGAGGGGGCGGGACACCTCTCATTCGAAAGCCATTGAATCAAACTTTTGATTAATGCAACTCTACCCCCACTGGGGTTTCTAAAAAGCTCTAGGGAAGGTCTTGAAAATCGAGAAAAATTTCACTTTAGGAACACCAGCGGGGGTAGAGTTCCATTAATCAAGAGTTTAATTCATTGGCCTTCGAATGCGATTAGTAAGAGGCGCCCCGACCCCTCCGTTTGCGCCCCACAGTCCTTCAATGTGGGATACAATTCTAAAGATTTCCCAAACGATTGATAAGAGGTGGTAGGGGCCCTCCCACTTTTTAGAACTGCAATCCAAACGCACCGGAGACCTTTAGTTTTTTTTTTTTTTGTGTACAAATTATAGAAAATACTGCTAAATCGTTCAAATTATTTGATCTGTTAAATAGTGAATAAAAACATCAACGAAACTTACGCCATATATAAAACATTTGTGCGCGTGTTATATGAAAAATGAGTGATACAAAAATAAATTTTTTAACAACAACCTACGCGCAATTAAATAAAATTATTATGAAAACAAATCAATTTACATAAATAACATATATAGCGACCATCTCTGCAAGTTTCATAAATATAAGTAAAGTATTTTGGCTAATATAAGCATTGGTAGCGAGTTGGAGTGCACAGCCGACTCTTAATTTTCGAGGTGATGTCACCTGTAAAAAATGTTCCTAAAAAAACAATAAAAACACAAATTTTACACATTACACCCCTCCTTGAGCAGTATTCTTAGAGAAACACCTCTATAAATTGGCGGCCTTTGGCCGCGCTTGGAAAAATAACCCTCCACCGGACCAACACCGGCTTCACCTCGAACAGTATTTCAAATAAAATTAAGTTAATAACAAAACTCCTCCAAATTTTTTAAATTAAATTATATTAATATTTTTTTAGCGTTCATGCAACTCTGCATCGTACAGTATTGTTATGATTTTGCTGATTCAAGCTCGTTGTTTTCCCAAATCCTTCGGGTACGATCCCTGGATTGTTAAATAAAAGTCAACAATTTTACTTGCAGTTTCTTTATTTATAAAGTATTTATTTAATGTCCTTTTATTACTCAGTGATTCACAATTCAATTACAATGAACTTCACTATTTAAAATTAGTTGAATTACAACTTTCACAATGTACGCGTTTACTTTACGACTGATTCTTGGTAGCTGAGCGTCGCCCTTATATAGTAGTCGGCTGCTCGCAAATTAAGCTCTGGAATAATCCAATCGTTCTCGTTTTACGCTTTAGAACATGCCAGTTATCGGCTTCTCTCTTTCATCTGACATTCGCTTCGAATTTTCGCCGCACTGCCCTCCACCTAAGTCTGATCGTCCCGCTCAGACACATTCGCTGTTCCAAACGCAGCAAGTCTCTCCAGGTGGACCATTTGCATGTTGCTTCCTGGTCTCCCAACATTCTGGATTCGATACACTGCGTAATTTAGCCGTTAGATTACCTTATATGGACCTTCCCAGACGCATTGAAAAAACTCCAATTGTTACGATTTTGCTGATTCAACCTCGATGATTTCCCAAATCGTTCGGGTACGATCCCTGGATTGTTAAACAAATGTCATCAATTTTACTTGCAGTTTCTTTATTAAAAAGAATTTATTTAATTTACAATTCAATTACAAGTCACTTCACTATTTATAATTACTTGAATAACAACTCACAATGTACTGTTTCTTATTACTTTACTATAATGTAATCACCAACGCGTTTACTTTACGACTGATTCTTGGCAGTTGAGTGTCGCCCTTATATAGTAGTCGGCTGCTCGCAAATGAAAGCCTGGAATAATCGAATCGTTCTCGTTTTAAGCTCTAGAACATGCCAGTTATCGGCTTCTCTCTTTCATCTCACATTCGCTTCGCATTTTCGCCACAGTATTTTTATATTAATGCCGTATGGCAATACAAATTTACTGTCAGTGTGAAACATTACAATTGCAATTCATCAAAGAAAAAGTATACATAAATAAAATTGGTTTTATTATTTCATTAAAATAATATATAAATGTAATAGTATGAAAAATAGTGAATAAAAACATCAAAGAAACTTTGGTAATTGTCTAGAATAGCTACTTTTGTTAAAACGTTATTAAAATTAACAAAAAAGCATACCAATAGATTCGTTTTGACGCGAACATTAATTATAGATCGGGGGAAGACCAAATTTCCAAACACTTTTTTAGTTATTAACAAAATAAGTAACAATATTATGCTTATTAGTTGCACTCATAATATGTGTTATTTTGTGAATATCGTAGTGAAATACACACAAAAAACCATGTAAATCGATGCATCAAGGAATATACTTTAATTATAAATCAGTAGGAGTGAAATTTTCCGCCAAATTGTTTAGTTATTAACAAAAGATGTAAGGCAATAACAAATATCGCTTTAAATTGATTCAAATAGTTGTTGTTGTAGACAACTATCAAATGAACTGCAGCTAACTTTGTCATAGGATGAATGGGCTGCCATGCAAATGAGTTAATGGTGATTTTTGCTAAAGCGCGGCG
The DNA here is from genome assembly GCA_030068015.2 of Neoceratitis asiatica. Taxonomy (NCBI): domain Eukaryota; kingdom Metazoa; phylum Arthropoda; class Insecta; order Diptera; family Tephritidae; genus Neoceratitis; species Neoceratitis asiatica. Next base: position 15,680,711 of record CM061529.1, read on the forward strand.
CTTTAAAAAAATAACCCTGGACCGAACCAACACCACCTCCGCCTTACAAAATATTTGAGCCCAACCCCTTTTTTTAATATTTATTGCTATTTTAAATATTAATAATGAAAAGCTTAGGCAAAATTCCGCTTTCCGCTACTTTTAATGGAAATAACATCTTCAAGCACCTAATACGAAAAAAAACCCATCAGGTTGGTTCACTTTGAGCGAAAGTCGCACGTAGTTACCATTAACTCATTTGCATGGCAACTCATCAACTCAAAAGCGAAGTTAGCTGCTTCTTCGCATGAAAGCCTTCTGCAACAACAATATGCACAAATTTATAGGGAAAAGTGTTCAATATGTCATTTTGTTACTTATTTTGTTAATAACTAAATAAGTGTTTGGAAAATTGGTCTTCCCCCGATCTATAATTAATGTTCGCGTCAAAACGAATCCATTGGTATGCTTTTTTCTTAATTTTAATAACGTTTTAACAAAAGTAGCTATTCTAGACAATTACCGAAACTTTCTTACACCATATATAAAACATTTGTGCGCGTGTTATATGAAAAATTTGCAATGCAATAGCAAATTTTTTAATAACAAATTATGCGCAATTAAATAAAAATATGAAAACTAAAATCAATTTACATAAATAACATATATAGCAACCATATCTACAAGTTTCATGAATATAAGTAAAGTATTTTGGCTAATATAAGCATTGGTACCGAGTGAGAGTGCACAGCCCCATATATGTACATCCACGCAATAAATGACTTTTTTTCGCCAGATGTGCATACCGACCTTAAAAATAAACACTTTCGTAAATTTTCCCTACAATTTTTTTCAATCGCAACTTGAAAACGGTGACTGTCCGAACACGTTATAATGTATCAGAAATCCATGCACACATGTTACAAATCATAGTATCGATTATTGCTCAGTATCGATGATATCGTTTGAACCTTAGGATTATTTTTAACTTATTGGGGAGACTTGATTTAATCGAGTCTTAAAATGGCTTTAAAGTTTTTGGAAGCAGTTAGACAGTCTTTTAGAAAACGGCTCGATATAGGATCTTCTATTAATTGCGGTACCTTGAATTCCCTACGTTATACTAGTTTCTACAACAAGTGTAAGTTTTATATACATACATATATAAAAATCAATATATCTACAACATATGATCATTGTTCGCATAGCCAATGTTATGGGGGATACGAGGATTCTCTGTCTAGAAAAGGGAAACATATCTATGGTGCCATACTATTGGGAAACCGATTGATAAGGGTGGTACGGGGTCCTCCCCACTTTTTAGTACTGCAATCCAAACGCACCGGAGACCTTTATTTATTTTTTGTGTACAACAGAAAATACTGCTAAATCGCTCAAATTATTTGATCTGTTAAATAGTGAATAAAAACATCAAAGAAACTTACAGCTTATATAAAACATTTGTGCGCGTGTTATACGAAAAAATTGCAATACAATAGTAAATTTTTTAACAACAAATTATGCGGAACCGAGATGGAGTGCACAGCCGAAGGTTTTGCTATGCTGGCTCGTATACATCCAATATTTTGAATTGCTGATTCTTGATTGATTCCTTGGGAAACAATTCCTTTACGGTCCCAAACTAGGGGAAAAACTAATGATAGGGGGGTGATAGGGGTCCCTCCCATCATTCTAAAACCAAAGACCAAACCCCGAGGAAATGCTTAATTTTCGAGATATTTAAATTTAAAGTTGGGAAAAATATGAATTTTTTCCTGTTTTTGCTTATTAAAGCAACTACCATAAATTTAGGTGATGCCACCTGTAAAAAAAAAATCCTAAAAAACAATAAAAACACAAATTTTGCAGTATTCTTAAGTAAAACACCTATATAAATTGGAGGCCTTCGGCCGCGCTTGGAAAAATAACCCTCCACCTGACCGACACCGGCTTCGCTTTGAACAGTATTTCCATTAAAATTAAGTTAACAAAAATCCTCCAAATTTTTTCCATTACATTTTATTAATTTTTTTCTGTGGTCATGCAACTCTGCATCGTACAATATTGTGGCGAAAATGCGAAGCGAATGACAGCTGAAAGAGAGGAGCCGACAACTGGCACGTTCTAGAGCGTAAACGACGATTATCGTAACCGACGATTATCGCAAGCGAGAGGTTTATCGTAAAACGACGCGATTATTCCAGGGGTTTCGTTTTCAAGCAGCAAACAAGTATATAAGGGCGACATTCGACTGCAAGAGTAATCAGTTGTGAATTAAACTCGTGGAGATTACATTACAGTAAAGTAATAAAAACAGTACATTGTGAAAGTTGTATACAAGCGATTGTAAATAGTAACGTAAATTGTAATTGAATTGTGAATTACCGAATAATTAAAAGGACATTAATTAAGTCTTTATAAATAAAGAGACTGCACATTAAGTTGGCAATTTTATTTAACAATCCAGAGGTCGTACCCGAAAGATTAAGGAAATCATCGACGTTAATCAGCAAGATCGTAACAATTGGTGTCAGAAGTGGGATTGTTAAATAAATTCTAAAGGAATAATTAAAAAATGGTGAAGATTCAGGATTTGACGATACCTCTTCTCAAGAAGGAGTTGGCAAAGCGAGGATTGTCTACAACAGGCAATAAGGCAGAGCTGCAATCGAGACTGCGAGAATCAATGGAAGCCGAAGGCATCGACTTGAACCAGTACGAATTCCGTCGCGAGGAGGAAGATGTATCCTTGAAGGATGTTGACAAAGAGGAAGCTAGTGATTCTGCGAAGGAGTTGGAGCAGCCACAAAGTAAGATTCAAGAAAATGCTCCTGGCTCATCTGCCGGTATGGACATGAACATGTTGCTAGCTGCAATTTCACAAATCAATGACAACATGTCACAAAAGTTTGATGCACAGGATGCCCGTAATTCACATAACATGTCTACAATGAATGACAGCATTACATCACAAATGGTTGAACAGAGGGAGCAAATATCATCCTTAGGAGGAAAAATCGCGCAAATACAGCAAAATCTGGAGAAAGACAATGCAGAACTTAAGGAAAGACAGGATCTAATTGAGAGCAAAGTGAACGAATTGCACGGTCGACAAGACAAAATTGAGGAGCTAATTGAGACCAAAGTGAACAACGCATTGGAAGGTCGTGTGCGGGATTTGCAGTTAAATCGTCCAACCACTTCAGTGAACGCTCCCAAGGTAAAAACACCATCTTTTGACGGAAAAATTCCCTTCCAAGTCTTCAAGCTCCAGTTTGAGAAGACGGCTGAAACCAATAAATGGAGCACGGAGGAAAAATCTGCTGCACTATTTGTTGCGTTGGAAGGACCTGCGGCAGAACTTTTGCAAACTGTACCTGATTATGAGAGAAATGATTACGACGGATTGATGCGAGCCCTGGAAAGACTCTATGGTAGCGCACACAGAAGACAAATTTACCAGATGGAGTTAGAAAAGCGCGACCAAAAACGCAACGAATCTCTACAGGAATATGCCTCGGAAATTGAGAGATTGGCTCATTTAGCCATCGGAGACGCATCAGGTGAGCATCTCGAACGGGTGGAAATACAAAAATTCATCAGCGGCATAAAAGACGTTTATACCAAGCGGGAGACATATGCGAATCCAAAGTTAACATTCGCTGAAACAGTGGCGTATGCTCAAACACGTGAAACGGCGGCACTCATAAGCAGACCAGCATACAAAGTTAATAAAGTGGAGGTTGAAACAGCAGATGTGATGACCGAAATATTGAGAACTCTGAAGTCGTTAGAAGGAATGAATCGTTCTGGTGGTAAGAATCAGGCTGGGAAATGCTTTAAATGTGGAAAGCCTGGTCACTTCGCACGCGAATGCAAAACTGGTTCCAGCATACAAGAAGGACAGCGAAAACGGAAGGCTGACGAAGATAAACCATCAACTTCTCAGTCGTTAAACTAAAACGAGCCAGTCTAAAAGGGCGTATGCTGGCTCCTGCAATTGAATGCCCCATAATCTCCGTCTCGCAAATTGGTAGGAAAACGAGCAACATTACTATTGGTGGATATGTGGATGGACGAGCGCAAAAATTAACAGTGGATACGGGCGCATCACACCATCATTCAAACTGACCTGATCGCTAAAGAAGTGAGACCATTACCTGGAGCAATATTGAAAACAGCGACTGGTGAGGACACACAAGTGGTGGGAGAAGTAACATGTGAGGTCTCAATAGGGAATGTGACGGTGTTACACAGCTTTATAGTCGCGCAGATCGTAGATGAGGTAATCATAGGAGTGGACTTCTTGATGAAGCAAGTGGAAGTACCACTAAGCATTGGCTACGATTCCACATACAGCAGCAAACAAGTGGTCTTAGAAGGCAGTGAACTGATTCCACCGAAGTCAGAAGCAGTTGTTTGGTCGAAAATTAATGGAGATTGTGGGACGAACAAATTGTGGGTTGTCGAAGCAGCACAAAATTCTACACTGGACCTACTTATTGGAAAAGCCCTGACTAAGACACGAAAGAATGGACGCATCCCAGTGAGAGTATTAAATGACTTCAGATCATCAGTAAAAATTCCTAGTGGAACTGTACTAGGGCAATGTCAAGAGGTAGAAGCCATTATTAACAGCAATGATTCATCTGGAATAGACTCTATTGGCAGCAAGAAGATGGAGGAAGATATCAATGCATGGACGCAAGGGTTGAACGACAAGTACAAGCACAAGGCCAGCCAGATGATCCGTAAATACTCCAACATATTCGACAAGGATGGCAACAAACCAGGCAGGACCAACGTAGTGAAACATTGCATTGATACTGGTGACGCAAGACCAATTCGTCAAGCTCCTCGAAGCGTTCCACTAGCCAAACGTGACGCTGTTGGCCAAATAATTAGGGAAATGAGCGAAAGCGATGTTATCGAACCATCGGCAAGTCCATGGAGCTCTCCGGTGGTACTCGTGAAGAAGAAAGATGGCCAGTTGCGGTTCTGCGTGGACTATCGGAGATTAAATGATGTTACAAAGAAAGACAGCTATCCTTTGCCCAGGATCGATGATACACTAGACTCGTTAACTGGCACTGAATGGTTCTCAACACTTGACCTTAAGAGCGGGTATTGGCAAGTAGAAGTGAGTGAAGAAGATAAAGAGAAGACAGCCTTTAGTGCTGGCAACGGTCTATGGCAATTTCCGGTAATGCCATTTGGTTTATGCAACGCTCCTGCCACTTTTGAAAGATTAATGGACCATGTGCTCAAAGGACTACACTGGAAGACCTGTTTGGTGTATCTGGATGACATCATCGTATTGGGAAAGAGCTTCGACGAACATCTGAGTAATTTGGAAGAAGTTTTCCAGAGAATATCTGGCGCTGGTCTTAAACTAAGTCCTAAGAAGTGCTCTTTATTCAAGAAGGAGGTTAATTACTTAGGTCATCAAGTAACCACGAAGGGCGTGTGTACTGCGAAGGAAAAAATAGAGGCAGTGAAGGATTGGCCGAGACCCAGAAATTTGCATGAATTAAGAAGTTTCCTTGGGCTGTGTACTTACTATCGCCGCTTTGTTCCGAATTTCGCCAGTGTAGCTCACAGTCTCCATGAACTCACAAGGAAAAATAGATCTTTCGAGTGGAAAACTGAACAAGAGGAGGCTTTTCCAGCTTTAAAAGAACGACTATGCACCGCACCTATGCTAGCGTACCCGGTTCCAGGTGCAACATTTATTCTGGACACAGATGCTAGTGGTTATGGCATAGGAGGGGTACTTTCGCAAGTGATTGATCGGCAGGAGAAGATAGTTGCCTACTATAGCCGGTCTATTGGGAAACCAGAGCGGAACTACTGCGTAACGCGGAGAGAACTATTAGCGTTGGTGGATTGCATTAAACACTTCCACAAATATCTGTATGGTCAACATTTCCGCGTTAGAACGGATCATGCAGCGCTGAAGTGGCTACTACAGTTCAAGAATCCCGAAGGGCAGCTTGCGCGGTGGATTGAGAGGCTGCAAAGTTATGACTTCACCATCGAGCACCGCAAGGGTAATACGCATGGAAATGCTGACGCTATGTCCCGTCGACCATGTAGTTTGGAATGTAAGCATTTTCATATTGTTACGATTTTGCTGATTAACCTCGATGATTTCCTTAATCTTTCGGGTACGACCTCTGGATTGTTAAATAAAATCGCCAACTTAATTTGCAGTCTCTTTATTTATAAAGACTTAATTAATGTCCTTTTATTATTCGGTAATTCACAATTCAATTACAATTTACGTTACTATTTACAATCACTTGTATACAACTTTCACAATGTACTGTTTTTATTACTTTACTGTAATGTAATCTCCACTAGTTTAATTCACAACTGATTACTCTTGCAGTCGTATGTCGTCCTTATATACTTGTTTGCTGCTTGAAAACGAAACCCCTGGAATAATCGCGTCGTTTACGATAAACCTCTCGCTTACGATAATCGTCGTTTACGATAATCGCCTCGTTTACGATAGAACGTGCAGGTGTCGGCTCCTCTCTTTCATCTGTCATTCGCTTCGCATTTTCGCCACAATATTAATGCCTTATGGCAATACCCATTTACTGTCAGTGTGAAACATTATAATTGCAATTCGTCAAAGAAAAATTATGCATAAGTAAAATTGGTTTTATTAATTTAATTAAATAATATAAAAATGTAATAATCTGTAAAATAGTGAATAAAAACATCAAAGAAACTCTTATACCATATATAAAACATTTGTGCGCGTGTTATATGAAAAATTTGCAATACAATAGTAACGTTTTTAGCAACAAATTATGCGCAATTAAATAAAAATATTATGAAAACTAAAACCAATTCACATAAATAACATCGATAGTAACCACATTTGAAAGTTTCATAAATATAAGTAAAGTATTTTGGCTAATATAAGCATTGGAACCGGAGAGGAAACCTCAGCAGATTGCTTAATGCCTACGCTTTCATGATAGCCTTTATTTTTATAAAAAAAAAAAAAAATGAGTTGTTCAATGTAATAACTTACCGCTTTCTTTAGTTTCTTTAAAAGAATGTAAACAAAAGCTGTCAGATGTTTCAACGAAAACAATAAATGTTGGTGTGAACATCCTTGAAAACATTTTCCACAAAACAGGTTTTGGTTGAATTTTCCTTCGGCAATTGTGGAGAATAGCGGCCTTTGTTTAAAACGGCCCAAATTGAGGGGTGTTTTTTTTTGCAAAATAGGTGTATTTGAGGCTATTTATTTCATTAAAAGTGGCGGAAAGCAGAATTTTGCAATGGTTTAAAAGTTATGACCATTTAAAGTTGCACTTTTACATACAGCTAGACCACCTACATGTATAAAAAGGCAACTTTAAATGTTAATAATTTTTTAACCATTGTAAAATTCTGCTTTCCCATCAATTTGGGCAGTTTTAAACAAAAGCCGCTATTCTCCACAATTACCTTTCCTTCAACATACCAATGCTAGTTTTAGCCAAAATAATAAACTAATCTTTGTGAAATTTGCACGAGTTGTTGTAAATGTTATTTACGTTTATTTGTAACAATTTGCTTCTTAATATTGCTAAATTATTAATAATTTGCTGTTAAACTTTTCACACATTTTTCGTTAAATTTTAAAATAACACGCGTACTAAGGTTTCATATATGTTGTAATAACAATACTTTTATATGTTCATAGTCGATTTCAAGTGTTATTTTTTATTCTTTTTTTAATTTGTTAAGTAGAAAAAACAAATTTAATATTTGTACATTTTTATCGACACGAATTGCAATAGAAATGCCCGACAATAACAATAAATGGGTGTTGCCAGAGAACGTAGAATATAGAGAAGGTCCATGACGTGCCGATTGTCATTTCATTCCGCTTTTTACTGAGCCAGAACACGATGGGTGCATTTCACGCCAGGCATGGATGAGCTCTTTTCACCATTAGTTAACAGTGAATTAGCAGAAATCATGTTAAAAATGAGAAAATTAATGCAAAATAAATGTTACATTGATAAAACCTGTGCGAGATAAATGTAAGCACGTAGATGGTTATTATCAGAATATTCTGAGCTCATCAATTTTTGATGATTTGCTTTTAAAAATGAGTATATTTTTATTAGATATTTCTGAAATTTAAAAATGATATATTTTTATTTACCTATTTTTTATTTTTTGCTAATATTTTTTAATGAGATATTAACACTAATTATATCCTAATATGAGAATTAACTCTATTTGAAGCATATTTAATTATTTTTAGTAGCAAATATCAAAATAAATAAACAAATCAAGTTCATCCAGCCAATTACCATATGAGCGTGCGTACAAATAAGCGTGATAAGAACAAGCACGCATGCTCATATTTCTACATACATATATACATATGTGCATATATACGCACATGTGATGATATGTATGTACGTACATACGTTTATATGTAAACAAGCAAAAAGCAAAAAAACATCCAGCAGAAAATACCATTACCATGACAACGCTAGTTTATATTGCAAAAAAAGTCCTCATCGCGAACGCACACATCACCCTTCGCGCGACTCTTCCACAAGCCAAAGTGCCAAAAATTAGAAGTTGAAGAATTTTGTGTCTTCACTGAACAATTGTCAAACGCACTCTCGATAATCCGAACTGAGTTCTTTACATTTGTTAAAGGAATGTTTAAAAAAGCACGTGATTATTTTTAAATATATTGTTTTTTCATTAAATTTATGTATAATACTTCGATATTATTGAAAATGTTATAGAAACTAGAAATCAATTACAAATTACTCAAGTAAAAGTAGTGTAGCTAGATTCACACTGTATGGTTCAAATGTGATGTGCATATTCGTGGTACACAAAGTTCACTGTACCCGAATATCACACCAAAATGCGAAAAATAAAATAAATGACACAAAAATCAAACATTCTTGAAAGTAGCATTTTTGAGCTGAAGCAAAGCCAAACACATTCAAAGGTTCGACTCCCACGACAGCCGATTCTACGCACCGGAGTTGACCCGGATTTTATCCGGCCAAGGGCTGTCACCCTTTCGGCGACCTAACCCCGTTTAGGTCATCAGGTAATTTTAGTTTTAGTACATCAACGGAGCAACATCTCGCAGCAGGCCTGCTCCAAATCCTTCTCATCAGGGCTGGTGTAGAAACCAATCCTGGTCCGGAGGATTATTTCTGCTGTGTGTGCCAAAGACGACTCCACCATTCCTCCACCTCGGTTAGATGCAACCAGTGCAATGGTTGGAGTCATCTTAAGACCTGCTCAGGCCTTAAGACACACAGGGAGTGGACCACGAGTTACGTGGCCCCATGCTGCCAGCGCCCAGCTGCGCCTCTGGCCCATACGGCAGTGCCTTCTGCACACTTACCCACTTTGGGTAACTCCCCCCAGGCCTCCACGGCCCATCGGAGCTCCCCGCAGCATGACTCCCAATCATCTATCCCCAACTCCCCATCCCCATCCAGCTCCACATCCCGTGCGGGGGCTAATCAGCAGCTCTTAGTACCCCGCACAGTCTGCTCCGTGTGTCAGACCATAGTACGACGGAACGTGACATCAGTTAAATGCAATTCTTGCACTGGCTGGTGCCACTTTCGGTCGTGCTCTGGCCTGCGCACCACTCGTGAGTGGAGTAGTGCATTCGTTGCCCCATGCTGTAGGAGTCTGCCCCCGCCTGTAAACACTACGCAGCCGCCAACTACCACCAATGTGCGGCAACTACACAGCTGCAACAGACAAGATCCACGCACAACTCCCTCACCCCCCGTCTTACGAACGTTCCCCCGAGACACTTTAGACTCGCACAATTTAACTGCAACGGACTCCAAGGAAAGATCGACGAGATAGTTGACTTCATGAGCCGGGAACACCTGCCAATAGCCGCGATCCAGGAGACCAAACTGAGCACCCGCTCAGATCTTCTGAGCCGGGCTGGCTAAAATATTATAAGGAAAGATCGCGAACGAGATCATTGTGGAGGCTTGGCCTTCATTTTACATAACACCGTGCAGTATCGTCTTTTCGACGGCGACATCGACCGCAGGGATACTACCCTAGAATGTCAGGGCATAGCTATCCGGTCAGGCGGTGTCGAGCTCGAAATATTTAACATATACATTCCTCCCGTTACAAGTTGCCCAGTTGGATACCGTCCTGATATAGGTGCGCTCCTCAGAGGCGAAAACCGTTTGGTTTTGGGCGACTTTAACGCGCACCACGATCTTTGGCATTCCTGCCTGTCAAATGATCGTCGAGGAATGGAGCTGGCGGAACAGATAGACAATTCGACATTCTGCACAATGAATGACGAAGCCCCCACCAGGATTGTGGACAACTGCCATAGCTCGCCTGACATTACAACAGCTAGCGCTGGTCTGATAAATTGCATAGATTGGCGACCTATGCTTACGCTCGCATCAGACCATTTGCCCATAGTCATCTCGATTGACAGGCCTCCCAACTTCGTTTCCGTGGACCACCGGACATTTGTTAACTTTAATAAAGCTAACTGGCCCGGCTTCACGGAATTTACTGAGAACGCTTTCAGTGCTCTCCCCAATCCCACCAACGTCCTCCCTGCAGAAAAGATTTTCCGCAAAATTGTCGTGTATGCTGCCGCCCGCTTCATACCTGCAGGTCGAATCGCGGAAATCCGCCCTAATTTCCCCACCGAAGCGGCGGTTTTAGCGACAAGGCGCGACACGTTACGCCTGGCCGATCCCGACGATCCCCGTATCAGGGAACTCAACGCCGAGATTCGGAACAAGGTAAATATCCACAAGCGGAAAAAGTGGGAGGAGCATTTAAGAACCTGCAATCTCTCCTCTGGGGTGACCAAGCTCTGGGCCACCGTCAAATCCGACGAGACGTGATGATCGGGTGGAAATTTCATTCGGTGGTGACGCCTCGTCGGACCCGAAGAGGTGCGCGAGCTATTTTAGCCGGCTTTTCACACTGCGCCCTTCGGTTGGCAAAACGAAACGACGAATAACCCGCCGTCTGCGCAAACTGCCGAACACCAGCGCGACGCTTGATTTCTCCAGGGAAGAGGTTCAGGGGGTTATCGGGAAGGCGAAAGCCTCCAAATCCATCGGCCCCGACGGAATAAGCATGCTGATGCTAAAGCATTTGGGCCCAGCGAGAGCAGAATATTTCACCAAGCTTCTCAATCTGTCCCTGACCACCCTAACTATACCCGACGTGTGGAAACTGGGTAGAGTGGTCCCGCTACTAAAGCCGGGGAAACCCGCAAATAAAGGGGAGTCATATCGTCCGATATCCCTCCTTTCCCCAGTAGCGAAGACAATTGAGGCCTTGCTGCTCCCGTCCCTCACACACCACCTGAGCCCAGCTACACATCAGCATGGCTTCCGAAAAGTGCACAGCACCACAACTGCACTTAACGCCATAAACACCAAGATAATTCATGGCCTCAACCAAAATCGAGCCTGTGCGCGAACTGTTCTAGTAGCACTGGACCTGTCGAATGCCTTCGACACAGTGAATCATTCAGTGCTACTATCGGACATTGAGGATTCCTCATTACCGCCTAGGTTGAAGAGGTGGACCATGAATTACCTGAGTGGTCGACGATCATCGGTTGAGTTTCGAGGTCAAACATCTAAGCTACGGAAAATTAAACAAGGGGTCCCGCAGGGTGGTGTGCTCTTCCCAATGCTGTTTAATTTTTACATCTCGAGGCTTCCTCCACCACCTGAGGGCGTCTCGCTGATCTCATACGCCGATGACTGTTCGATTTTGGCGTCTGGCCAGGATGTTGATAGCCTTTGTTCTTCAGTAAACAGCTACCTCGCCGACCTTTCCAACTTCTTCGCTGCACGACATCTACATCTCCAACCTGCGAAATCCTCTGCCACCCTTTTCACCAGCTGGACGAAGGAGTACCGGCTAGAACTCGATGTGAAGGTCGATGGTGTAAAAATTCCGACCACGAATAACCCAAAGTTACTGGGAGTAACATCATAGCCTGCACTCCTTCACTCCGCATTCGACTGCAATTGCCACCAAAGTACAAAGCCGCAACAAAATCCTCAAATCGCTAGCCGGTAGCACCTGGGGGAAAGACAAAGAAACGTTGCTGGCAACGTACAAGGCAATTGGCCGGCCGGTCGTAAACTATGCTGCACCGATTTGGACGCCGGGGACTAGCACGACGCAGCTGAAGAAGCTACAGACCTGCCAGAACACCGCCCTTCGGGCCACGACGGGAAACCTCCTGATGGCGCCGGAGCACCACCTACACAGCGAAGCATCTATGCTCCCAGCTAAGGAGCATAATGTTATGCTGTGTAAGCAGTACCTGCTGGGATGCTACCGCATGGATCATCCCAACAGGCACCTGCTGGAAGCTGAACCACCACCTAGGCACATCAGAAAGGGAGTACTTGACTACCGCGACGACATACAGCAACACAGACAAAACCCGCTGGACAGGACGGCGTACAGATAGGCCATCAACACCATTCACCGAGAGTCCGTCAACAGCTTCTTGAACTCTCTTCCAGTGAATGGTGTTCTCGGAGTCAAACCACCACCCACCGCAGAACACGAGCTCGAGTTGCCTCGTGAGACCCTCGTAACCCTGGCACAATTAAGATCTGACATACCTAACACATGTCCCGCATGCAAAGAATCCCCGCACGACACTAACCACCTCTTTGCATGCCCACTTAACCCGACTCATCTAACACCCCTCTCCCTTTGGTCCGACCCCGTCGAAACAGCACGTTTCCTGGGCCTCCCGTTAGATGACCTCGATGACTAAAGCTAAACTTGCCTGTTCCTAGACGGGACTGGGCTTGCCGCTACAACATCAACAACAACATTCAAAGGTCCATGTATGTATACGAAAAACGCATACACACAAAAGGGCATGCCAACTTCTTACCCTTATACCCCTTCAACCAAAAGCAATTCTTGGCGATGATTGAAAAATTCGCCAATCTAATAAAATCAAAATACGAAAAAGAAGCGAGGATTTGAACTCAAGGAACTTTTGTCGTGTGCCAGCGCAAGGCATTAGCTTGCTTCATATTGAGGTAACAGGCGAACAGCAAATATAGAAGAACGATCGTAGTTTTTGTACGGTTTGCTTCATTTCGGTGGTTGACTTTTGACTTTTTGCCGGAGTCGAAGGAACTTTTTGTTATTGTTGCTTTTGCGTAACATTTCGCGACCATGATTTTGTGTATTTGTGTTTTTTGTCACCGTCGCGAAGGAGCAACTTGCCGGCATGACTATGCGGGGCATGTGCGCGGTGGTATTTATGAATAAACGCACATTGCTTTGTTGTACGGCGCTTGAGTCTATGAATGAAAATGTTATTGTTGTATTCGATTTGAGTTTTGTACTTTTGTATGAATGCATACGTGTACATCCAAATAGTGTGTGTTCATGCGTGTATGTATGTATATACAGATTTCTTGACACAGGTCATTATTTTCGACAGTGTATGTACATATGCATATAAGTAGTTAGATAAGAGCATATGTACATATGTCTATTACAGGATATCAAATTTTAAATTGAAATTTTAGAGTACAAATAAACGCTATTGCGAAATGCCGACGGCATATCAACATATATTGAGAGTAAAAAGGAAATCTTTTCTATCAGATAATATAGAACTTTAAAAATGGCATGAAAAATATGGATAAAAATTCATAATTTCATCCCTAACCCAAAATTTTTTAAAAATATTGTAAAGAATATTTTCCTTTATTTGATAAGAAGCCGAAAAATTCTTTATCTAAAGCTAACACACACCAATGTTAGCTGGAGACAGGAAATTTACATTCATTTTCTCATCAATGTTATGCATCAATAGCAAGCTCTGTTACTTTTTGGCGGGCTGTGGGGAAATGCTAAAAATACAACCCTATGCACTCATCGTGTTCTAGCATCGATTTGACATATTCCACGATTTTTCGTAATTGGTCCTTCTCGTTCTTATACGTTCTCTGGTGTTGCCTTAAAGCACAGAAATAAAAATACTCTGCCATACACGGTTGTATGTGCAAACTCACAATTATATTGTGCGAAAATGCGAAGCGAATGACAGATGAAAGAGAGGAGGCGACAACTGGCATTTTCTAGAGCGTAAAACGAGACGATTATCGTAACGAGACGATTATCGTAACGACTCCAGATTATTCGAGGGTTTCGTTTACAAGCAGCAAACAAGTATATAAGGAGGACACACGACTGCAAAAGCAATCAGTCGTGGAGATTACATTACAGTAAAGTAATAAAAACAGTACATTGTGAAAGTTTTATACAAGTGATTGTAAATAGTAAAGTAAATTGTAAATTGAATTGTGAATTACTGAATAATAAAAGGACATTAAATAAGTCTTTATCAATAAAGAGACTGCAAATTAAGTTGGCGATTTTTATCTAACAATCCAGAGATCGTACCCGAAGGATTAAGATCGCAACAATTGGTGTCAGAAGTAGGATTGTTAAATAAATCCATAAGAATAATAATTGAAAAATGGTGAAGATTCAGGATTTGACGATACCTCCTCTCAAGAAGGAGTTGGCAAAGCGAGGATTGTCTACAACAGAAAATAAGGCAGAGCTGCAATCGAGACTGCGAGAAGCAATGGAAGTCGAAGGTATCGACTTGAACCAATACGCATTCCGTCGCGAGGATGAAGAGGTATCCTTGAAGGATATTGACAAGGAAGAGGCTATTACCGGTATGGACATGAACATGTTGTTGACTGCAATTTCACAAATCAGTGCCAACATGTCACAAATAAATGACAACATGTCACAAAAGATGGATGCACAGGATAGGATGTTTGATCTGTTGTTTTATGCACTGTGGGCCGATATCTCATCAGGAAAAGCGGTACGTGTACATCCCAATCATCTTGATGCTTGTCCACTATTTTCCGCAAGTGCTTTTCCAGGGTCCGGTTGAATCGCTCTACCATGCCATCTGATTGAGGATGCAGGGCTGTCGTGCGGGTTTTGCGAATACCAAATACATCTCCTGGAACACCGCCGATTCAAAGTTTCTTCCTTGGTCTGAGTGCAATTCTATAGGCGTACCTTATCTGGTAACCCAATTGTGAGTGAATGCATCCGCAACTCTTTTCCTTCCTGGTTTGAAATTGGGTAGACCTCAGGCCATTTACTAAAGTAGTCCATAACCACAAGAACGTATTTGTTTCCTTGTCTGCTCATAGGGAATGGACCGGCTACATCCATGGCAATCCGCTCAAATGGTGCACCTGAGTTGTACTTATACGACAGCCAACCCAATAGAACCGCTGCTTGATCTTCTCCAGCGTTTTTGTAATGCCTAGGTGCCCTCCACTAGGACCATTATGGAATTCCTTAAGAATATCCGGAATTCTTAACCTCGGAACTACTATAAGCTTCCGAGAGCACTGGCCATCTTCACTTTCCCATACTCTATGCAAACGGCCAGATATGATCTCTAAACTGTTCCATTGTGCCCAGTATGCTTTCGCGATAGGACTTTCAGTTGCCATTTGTTCTCTACTTGGCCGTCTGTTCACCTCCAATCGGTGCATTACCAATTCCAAGTCCGGATCTTCTTGCTGACATTTCCTTAAGTGACTTGCCTCCCACTCTTCTGCTGATGTAACTGTCATTAGCCGGACGTCTATTATGTCTTCCTTACCCTCGGCTTTTGAGCAATACTTACATTCCAAACTACATAGTCGACGGGACATAGCATCAGCATTTCCGTGCGTATTACCCTTGCGGTGCTCGATGGTGAAGTCATAACTTTGCCGTCTCTCAATCCATCGAGCTAGCTGCCTTTCGGGATTCTTGAACTGTAGTAGCCACTTCAGCGCTGCATGATCCGTTCTAACGCGGAAATGTTGACCATACAGATATTTGTGGAAGTGTTTAATGCAATCCACCATCGCTAATAGTTCTCTCCGCGTTACGCAGTAGTTCCGCTCTGGTTTCCCAATAGACCGGCTATAGTAGGCAACTATCTTCTCCTGCCCATCAATCACTTGCGAAAGTACCCCTCCTATGCCATAAACACTAGCATCTGTGTCCAGAATAAATGTTGCACCTGGAACCGGGTACGCTAGCATAGATGCAGTGCATAGTCGTTCTTTTAAAGCTTGGAAAGCCTCCTCTTGTTCAGTTTTCCACTCGAAAGATCTATTTTTCCTAGTGAGTTCATGGAGACTGTGAGCTACACTGGTGAAATTCGGAACAAAGCGGCGATAGTAAGTGCACAGCCCAAGGAAACTTCTTAATTCATGCAAATTTCTAGGTCTCGGCCAATCCTTCACTGCTTCTATTTTTCCCTTCGCAGTACACACGCCCTTCGTGGTAACTTGATGACCTAAGTAATTAACCTCCTTCTTGAATAAAGAGCACTTCTTAGGACTTAGTTTAAGACTAGCGCCAGCTCTTCTCTGGAAAACTTCTTCCAAATTACTCAAATGTTCGTCGAAGCTCTTTCCCAATACGATGATGACATCCAGATACACCAAACAAGTCTTCCAATGCAGTCCTTTGAGCACATGATCCATTAGTCTTTCAAAAGTGGCAGGACCCAAATGGCATTACCGTAAATTGCCATTGACCGTTGCCAACACTAAGGGCTGTCTTCTCTTTATCTTCTTCATTCACTTCTACTTGCCAATACCCGCTCTTAAGGTCAAGTGTTGAGAACCATTCAGTGCCAGTTAACGAGTCGAGTGTATCATCGATCCTGGGCAAAGGATAGCTGTCTTTCTTTGTGACATCATTTAATCTCCGATAGTCCACGCAGAACCGCAACTGGCCATCTTTCTTCCTCACGAGTACTACCGGAGAGCTCCATGGACTTGCCGATGATTCGATAACATCGCTTTCGCTCATTTCCTTGATTATTTGGCCAACAGCGTCACGTTTGGCTAGTGGAACGCTTCGAGGAACTTGACGAATTGGTCTTGCGTCACCAGTATCAATGCAATGTTTCACTACGTTGGTCCTGCCTGGTTTGTTGCTATCCTTGTCGAATATGTTGCAGTATTTACGGATAATCTGGCTGACTTTGTGCTTGTACTTGTCTTCCAACCTTTGCGTCCATGCACTTATATCTTACTCCATGTCCTTGCTGCCAATAGAGTCGATTCCAGATGAATCATTGCAGTTAATGATGGCTTCTACCTCTTGACATTGCCCTAATACAGTTCCACTAGGAATTTTTACTGATCTGAAGTCATTTAATACTCTCACAGGGATGCGTCCATTCCTTTGTGTCTCAGCCAGGGTTTTACCAATTAGTACGTCTGGTGTAGAATTTTGTGCTGCTTAGACAACCCATAATTTGTTTGTCCCACAATCTCTATTAATTTTCGCCCAAACAACTGCTTCTGACTTTGGTGGAATCAGTTCACTGCCTTCTAAGACCACTTGTTTGCTGCTGCATGTGAAATCATAGCCAATGTTTAGTGGTACCTCCATGTTCTTATACTCCATAATTTTGTTATTCAAGTCAATCTTAATACCTTCATTCATCAAGAAGTCCACTCCTATGATTACCTCATCCACAATCTGCGCGACTATAAATCTGTGTAACACCGTCACATTCCCAATTGTCACCTCACATGTTACTTCTCCCACTACTTGGGTATCCTCACCAGTCGCCGTTTTCAATATTGCTCCAAGTAATGGTCTCACTTCTTTAGCGATCAGGTCAGTTCGAATGGTGGAGTGTGATGCGCCCGTATCCACTGTTAATATTCGCGCTCGTCCATCCACATATCCACCAATAGTAATGTTGCTCGTTTTTCTGCCAATTTGCAAGACGGAGATTATGGGGCATTCAATTGCAGGAACCAGCATACGCCCCTTTAGACTGGCTCGTTTTAGTTTAACGACTGAGAAGTTGATGGTTCACCCTCCTCAGCTTTCCGCTGTCCTTCCTGTATGCTGGAACCCGTTTTGCATTCACGTGCGAAGTTCCAGCTCGATTTTTGACACCAGAACGATTCATTCCTTCTAACGACTTCAGAGTTCTCAATATTTCGGTCATCAAATCTGGTGTTTCAACTTCCACTTTGTTGACTTTGTATGATTCGTTGGGTTTTTGGTCGCGCTTTTCTAACTCCATCTGGTAAATCTGTCTCCTGTGTTCGCTACCGTCTTTCCAGGGCTCGCATCAATCCGTCGTAATCATTTCTCTCATAATCAGGTATAGTTTGTAAAAGTTCTGCTGCAGGTCGTTCTAACGCAACGAATAGTGCAGCACATTTTTCCTCCATGCTCCAGTTATTTGTTTCAGCCGTTTTCTCAAACTGGAGCTTGAAGACTTGAAATGGAATTTTCCCGTCGAAAGATGGTGTTTTTACCTTGGGAGCGTTCACTGAAGTGGTCGAACGATTTAACTGCAAATCCCGGAAACGTCCTTCCAATGCGTTGACTTTGGTCTCAATTAGATCCTGTCTTTCTTTAAGTTCTGCAATTTCTTTCACCAGATCTTGCTGTATTTGTGCGATTGTTCCTTCTAATCCATCAAACTTTTGTGACAGCTTAGCATCCTTTTCATCCATCTTTTGTGTAATGGCGGTATTCATTGCAGACATTTTGGCATCCAGCTTTTGTGGGATGCTGGCATTCTGTGCATCCATTTTTTGTGATATGCTGGCATCGATTTGTGACATGTTCGCGTTCATTACAGACATATTTTGTGAATTACGGGCATCCTGCGCATCCATATTTTCTTATATCTTGGCATCCTGTGCATCCAATTTTTGTGAAATTGCAGCCAATAACATGTTCATGTCAATACCCGCAGATGAGCTAGGGGCCTTTTCTTGAATCCTTTACTTGATGGCTGCTCCAACTCCTTCGCAGAATCAATAGCCTCTTCCTTGTCAACATCCGTCAAGGATACATCTTCATCCTCGCGACGGAATTCGTACTGGTTCAAGTCGATGCCTTCGACTTCCTTTGCTTCTCGCAGTCTCGATAGCAGCTCTGCCTTATCGTGTTGTAGATAATCCTCGCTTTGCCAACTCCTTCTTGAGAGGAGGTATCGTCAATTCCTGAATCTTCACCATCTTTCAACTATTCTTATGGATTTATTTAACAATCCCACTTCTGACACCAATTGTCACGATTTTGCTGATTAACCTCGATGATTTCCCAAATCCTTCGGGTATCATATACGATGATTCCATCGAAACTTTTTAGCTGAGGTAAAATATAAAAACCGGGCATTTTTCGTCTACTTTATTTAACCCGTTTATGGACCTTACTTGGAACGGTTTATCTATTTTTGTTATACCTTTGAAGAAGTTTAGTTTGTTTACGTAATTTTTAGAGGTGCCCATATCTATGAGAAATTGAAGAACTCGCCCATTCGAGAGTGTACGTTTGAGAAATGGCAAGTTCGAATTTACTCTAAAAAATTAACTTCCTCAACTGACTGACTTTCAAAGTTTTCGGAATAATATGACTCGTTATCCATTGCATTTACTCGTTGTATTTTATTATATGGTAACTGGGTAGAGGTATTGCCGGTATGTGCTCTTTTAGGATGATCATTGCGTACTTGTTGCGCATATCTAACCTGTTGTGACTGGTTTGGGATATTCCTGGGCTCTTGTTGATCAAATTGATTTGCCGGTTTATTTTGGAAATTATACTGTTTTCTAAAACGCGAGCTGCCATAGTCTACATCCATTGGTATTGGTTTGGGTTGAAATGTCCGTGCCGATTGTGAGTATTTGGTATAGTTCGATGACTGTGTGTTGGGTGTAGTTTGGTTGTTACTGTACCGACTAGCTGACGCGTATGTTTGGGCGAACTCATACCTGGTTCGGTTGTGTTGTAACTCTTGTGTTATAGCAAGCGCAGAGGGTAGATCTGGGGGATTTGCGGAAAACAGAGTATCACAAAGCGGGCCAAGCCAGAAATAAATACTCGGAGATCGTTTTCCCTAGCTCGTTCATTAAATGCTGAGGTCAATGTTTCGTTACCGCTGTTTGTCATTATATTTTTATTAATTATTAAAGTCAATTGTTTGACTACTGCTGCGTAATATTCGTCTACGGTCAAACGTCCCTGTCGTAGAGTGTTTAATTCGTTTTCTAAAATGTAGAGGGACCGTTTGTCAGCATACAATTGGTCTAATCTAAAAATTATTGCATTGAAGTTGAGAGGTGTGTTAAATGAACTTAAGTTTTCATTGGCCGTCTGGGTAATTTTATTACGAAGAATTCCAATGGCAACGTAGTATGCCTCGGACTCTTCGACGTAAAAATCTATCGCAAATTTTGCGGCTGTTCTCCATGCTGGGTATTCCCTTATTTTGCCTTTGAATTCTGGCAATGACTTTATAAAGTTGAGATCTGTATGTGTGCTTTGCACACCAGGGACTATTGTCACGGGTGGATAAGTATCGACCTTTGGTGGGGAAATGTTTTCAAAAGCTCTAACTAAATTTTTTATTTTGTCGTCTAGTTCAGTTTTAACGGTGTCTATGACTGACTCTACTAAGGATAACACTGCATTGCGTTCCATTTTGTTAAATTAAGTCAAAACGTGTTTATAATTCGAAAACAAAATTCAACTCAGACAATTTTTGTTGGTCTTTGTGAAAAAGGATTAATAAAAATCAATGTAATTGGTTCGATATTTAAAACTTTTCTTTTATAAGGTTAGGTTAGCGTATACGTATGTCGGAATTATTAACATTTAATGTGGTTTTAAAGTAACTTACGACTTGCTAACTATGGTGATCTTTTCTGTGTCGTTGCGTTTGTCTATCGTATTTCAGCTCTGCGAAATTTTTGGATAAGGCAATGTTTAGCTTCTCATAGGTTCTGATGATGTTGTGTTGGTAAATTTTGGTTAAATGTGATTTTTCAGTGGTAAGTCCACTCTGTGTATTGAAGTTCCGTATTGCTAATTTTTCCACGTGCAGCGTTTAGACCGAAGTCGTCGATACGTGGTAAATTCACTTGACTTAAATGTTTTAGCATTGATGTTCAAACTTTTCGTGATAAAAATTTGTGTTCATTCGTTGTTGTTGTGTTTATAGAATTTCCACCTTTCGTTCTCTTGCAGTAATAAATTGTTTTTGCGTTTTTTTTCGCTAATCAAATATTTTTTGGTAAATGTTTTTAAGATTGCTATAAATAATTCACTTATTCACTTTTTGTTCGTAAAAAAAAATTTAATGTTTTTGTTACGCGCTTTTCTTCTTTGCAGTTTCTTGCTTATTGAAATAAGCACCGTTCCAATCGTTTACCACGCACACAATCTGTTTGTTGGGTCACTTAAGCCAGTTGAATTGGGCGCCAGTTATTTCAAGGCAGTCCCAAAGGGATTTAGTTTTTTTTTTATCTCTTTGTTTAATATGACAATTTTTTGATCTTCTTGGATAGTTTTCCACTTTGGGACTGCCGCCGAATAAAACACTTTAGTTTTTGACAATTTTAGGCTCATTTATTTTTTAAAATCATTATTCACTAATTACACTATGTAAGCACTTACACAGTACTTACACTGCTTACACTACTTACACTGCTTTTTTGACCTTAAAACTATGCGCGCTTAAATACTTTTTTGCGACGACCCTTTCGGGTACATCGAGCGCACGATTTTACTTCGGCTAACTCGAAGCGTCGGCGTGAAGAAAAATTGATTGATTAGTGCAGGCGGTCAGCCACCACCGCATGCCAATAAAATGCAATGCCTGCTTACAACAACCACCGATGAATATTTATGTAATTATGTATGTTTGTTATTGGGATAACACACAGGCATACATACAATATTTACACTCAATGCTGGTATACTTCTACTGCTTTGTTAACTTATAGAAGGGCGACACACGACTGCAAGGGAGTAGTAGTATTAAGGATTCAGTCGTGAAATAAACGCGTTGGTAATTACATTAGAGTAAAGTAATAAAAACAGTACATTGTGAAAGTTGTATACAAGTAATTGTAAATAGTAAAGTGAATTGTGAATTACTGAATAATAAAAGGACATTAAATAAAGTCTTTATAAATTAAGATTGCAGTCTCTTATTATTTATTAAGTTGGCGATTTTTTATTTAACAATCCAGTGATCGTACCCGAAGGATGTGGGAAATCATCGAGGTTGATTCAGCAAGATCGTAACAATTGGTTTCAGAAGTGGGATTGTTAAATAAATCCCAAAGGATAATAATTGAAAAATTGTGAAGATTCAGGATTTGACGATACCTCCTCTCAAGAAGGAGTTGGCAAAGCGAGGATTGTCTACAACAGGAAATAAGGCAGAGCTGCAATCGAGACTGCGAGAATCAATGGAAGCCGAAGGCATCGACTTGAACCAGTACGAATTCCGTCGCGAGGATGAAGATGTATCCTTGAAGGATGTTGACAAAGAGGAGGCTATTGATTCCGCGAAGGAGTTGGAGCAGCCCTCAAGCAAGATTCAAGAAAAGGCTCCTGTTTCATCTACGGGTATGGACATGAACATGTTATTGGCAGCAATATCACAAATCAATGCCAACATGTCACAAAATATGTCTGTAATGAACGCGAACATGTCACAAATCTATGCCAGCATATCACAAAAGATGGATGCACAGGATGCCAAGATATCACAAAAGTTAGATGCCAAAATGTCTGCAATGAATACCGCCATTACACAAAAGGTGGATGCACAGGATGCCCGTAATTCACAAAAGTTGACTGAAATTTCAGAGATTTCACAAAAAATGGATGCACAAATCGGGACAATCGCACAAATACAGCAAAACTTTGTGAAGGACAATGCAGAAATTAAGGAAAGGCAGGACAGAATCGAAGAAAGGCAAGATAAGATGGAGGAGCTAATTAAGACCAAAATCAACGAGCTCGAAAGGCAAGATAAGATGGAGGAGCTAATTAAGACCAAAATGAACGAGCTCGAACGTCGTGTCCGAGATTTGCAGTTGAATCGTCCAGCCAGATCGATGAACGCACCGTGGGTAGAAGCACCATCCATCCATTGACGGCACAACTTCTTTCCAGATCTTCAAGCTCCAGTTCGAGAAGACGGCTGAGTTGAATAATTGGACCAACGAAGAAAAATCCGCTGCGCTATTTGTTACGTTGAAAGGACCTGCAGCGGATATTTTGCTGACTTTTCCCGAATGTGGGAGGGATAACTATGGCGCAGTAATGCGAGCCCTGGAAAGACGATATGGTAGCGAGCACAGGAGGCAAATTTACCAGATGGAGCTGGAACAGCGTGACCAAAAACACAATGAATCTTTGTAAGAATATGCTCTTGAATTCGAGAGATTGGCTCATTTAGCCACAGGGCACGCGTCGGCTGAATGTCTCGAAAGATTAAAAACACAGAGGTTCATCAGCGGAATTAAATACGTGTACACCAAGCGAGAGACTTATGCGAATCCAAAGTTAACGTTCGCTGAAACTGTTGCATATGCTCAGACACGTGAAGCAGCGGCACTGCTATGTAAGGCAGCCTGCAAAGTGAAGAGGTTGGAGGTAGAAGCACCAGATGTGAGAACTGAAATATTGAAAACTTTGAAGTCGATAGAAGGAAAGAATCGTTCTGGTGTTAAGAATCAAGGTGGAAAGTGCTTCAGTTGCGGAGAAGCAGGTCACTTCGCACACGAATGCAAGTCGGGCTCAAAAGCTGAGGGTATAATAAACATCCGGCGAGTAACAATTACACGAGCAGGAAAGTGGGAGGCAAGCCACTTAAGAAAATTTCAGGAGGAAGACCCAGACTTAACTGGTAATGCACGGATTGGAGGTGAACAGACGGCCAAGTAAGGAACAAATGGCAGCGGAAAGTCCCATCGCGAAAGCATACTGGGCCCAATGGAGCAGTTTAGCATTGATATCTGGCTGTTTGCATAGAATATGGGAAAGTGAAGATGGCCAGTGCTCTAGAAGGCTAATAGTAGTTCCGAGGCTGAAAATTCCGGATATCCTTAAGGAATTTCACAATGGTCCTAGTAGAGAGCATCTAAGAAAATGCTGGAGAAGATCAAGCAGCGGTTCTATTGTGTTGGTTGTCGTCAATCGATCGCTGAGTGGGTTGCTAACTGCAAGAAGTGCATAGCAACTAAAGGGCCAATATCACGAAGCCATTACAAATTGAAGGCCAGGTATGACAAAGCGATGAACTCTGAAGGCTTCCAAAGTGGAGATTTGGTGTTGCCGTGCAGTCCACAATTGAAGAGGGGTCTGTCCCCAAAGCTTCAATGCGTTTGGGATGGTCCATATAAGGTAATCAAGCGGCTAAATGACGCAGTGTATCGAATCCAGAATGTTGGGAGACCAGGAAGCAAGATGAAAGTGGTCCGCCTAGAAGGCTTGCTGCGTTTGGAACAGCGAATGTGTCTGATCGGGACGATCAGACTTAGGTGGAGGGCAATGTGGCGAAAATGCGAAGCGAATGTCAGATGAAAGAGAGAAGTCGATAGCTGGCATGTTCTAAAGCGAATTCGAGAACATTCGTAAAGAGAGAGATTCGATTATTTTAGACGGTTGGTTGGGAGCAATCGGGAGTTGTATATAAGGGCGACACACGACTGCAAGGGAGTAGTTGTAGTAAGGATTCAGTCGTGAAATAAACGCGTTGGTAATTACATTAGAGTAAAGTAATAAAAACAGTACATTGTGAAAGTTGTATACAAGTAATTGTAAATAGTAAAGTGAATTGTGAATTACTGAATAATAAAAGGATATTAAATAAAGTTGGCGATTTTTTATTTAACAATCCAGTTATCGTACCCGAAGGATTTGGGAAATCATCGAGGTTGATTCAGCAAGATCGTAACAATATTTTATTCATCATTAAGGGAATTATGCAGAATTCTGTGCATGGCGCGGCGCTTTAAAAAAAATAATCCTGGGACGGACCAACACCGGACAGTGTTTTTAAGCTAAACATCTTTGTAAAATGGCCTCCGGCCGCGCTCTACAAAAATAATCCTGAGCCGAACCAACATCAGCTACCCTACGCTGATCTTTAAGTTTAATTTTTTTTATATATTTTTACTTTATATGTGGCAACACCCACATTCCAAGTAATTTCTTTACGTACAAATTAGTAGAGTAAAATTCGAAATTTTTTGCAACTTTAACATTAAATATCTCGAAAACTATAAATCTCCGGTAGGTTTGGTTTGGTTTCTGGAAGCGGGTGCAGCCCCATTCAAAGTGTGGCAAATTTTTGGAAAGCTTACCTCAATACTAAATGTTTAATAACAAATTACTATAAAAAAAAACTTGGGAACGGTGACGGTCCGAACACGTTATAAGGTATCAAAAACTCATATACACCTGTTACAAAGCACAGTATCGATTCTTGCTCAGTCTCGATTATATCGCTCGAAACTTGGGCTTATTTTTTTTTTTTACTATTACGCATAAGTTTATTTAATGAAGTCATAAAGTTATCGTACAGTCCTACAAGTAGAAAAACTACCATATGGTCAAAAACAGCTGTTATTATCTGATTGAAATACTAAACTCTCACTCAGAGATGTAAACATGACTGAAATGAATGATAAATTTACAACTTTAACTAAATTGCATGATTCAAGAAATAACACGGAAACAATTCCAAAAAAAAAAATTGACAGGTACATGCCTTCTACACAAACTACAAAGTCATATATAAATATCTGAAACGTACACAAATATTTAACTTTAAACGCCTTAATAATAAAGTTAATTAACATTACATTTCCATCAATAAATTGTTTTTTTTTAATCTTCTAAAACTTAAGGTAAACAAATTTAAAGCTTTTATCGAAGACATATTTAGAAATACTCTCCACTGAAAACGAGCGGTTTGAGATTCGCTTTTTCATTTCATTATATTATTGCAATTTCTGTTCTTCACACAGCCTTCTGTTAAACATGGATAGGTAAAAAATTGGGAATATGTGTTTGTGTGAAAATTATGAGTTTTGTTATTTGAAGACCTGTTAAATGGCTTTAAAAGTCTTGGGAGCAGTTAGGCAGTCTTTTCGAAAACAGCTGGTATACAATATTCCATTAATTGCGGTACCTTATATTCATTATTTTGTACTAGTTTTTACAACAGACGTAAGTTTCATATATAAATTTCATTATCATATCTCTACAACATACAGTGGCGGACAAAAGTCTACATACAACACCACATGTTTTCGTTGAATTGATAGTCCAAAAAGTTTATTGGATTATTTAACGATACAGTTTATATCAACTATTTTCCCTTATCATAAAAAACCAACAAAAATAATTTTTTTAAATAAAATAGTAAAGCTATGACAAAAAAAAACGTAAATCCAACATTGACAAAAGTCTACATAGAGTACATACCTAACTTATCTTAGTAAAAAAACTTTGGTTAATGAAGCCATCGTGGCATCGAAGCTACTAAATTCAATAAGACGGTTGTTAAGTAATACTGAGTTGTATATCTGATTTTTTTTTTTAATTTTTCGCTCAAAAATCTCCCAGACATGTTCAATAACATTCAAATCTGGGCTTTGGGTGGTGTGTGTAGTTGCCTTGGAGCATGATAAAGCAACCAATCCTTAACAGTATGGGCCCAATGCTTTGGATCGTTATCCTGTTGAAAGATCCAGTCTGCGCCAAGCTCCAAACTGTTCACGGAAGGCTTCAGATTAGCTTCCGACAATGACTTATATTTGAACTGATCCATATTACCCTCAATAAAAGCCAGCTTTCCAACTCCAGATGGAGCCGCTCCCCAAACCATTACGTTGCCGCCACCATGCTTCACTGTTGGTACTATATTTTTGGAGTTAAGTGCAGTATTTTCTTTTCTTCAAACTTTTGCTCTTCCATCGCTGCCGAACATATTGAACTTCGATTCGTCTGTAAACAAGACTTTTTGCCAAAAATCCATTCCCTTGTCTAAATGTGCTTTAGCGAGCTCCAACAACACAGCATGACATAACTGCTAGTAAACCCGTGATGTAGGAAGACTTTTGTCAAGGACATTTTTGCATTTTTTCACCGTAATTGTTTTATTTTATGTTAGACAATGGATTTTGTGTAATACATGTGATTAGAAAAGGATTCAAAATAAAACTGTATATCTAAATTTTTCAGCAGTGATAGTACTTTCTACACAACGAATGTAGGCGGTGTATGTAGACTTTTGTCCACCACCTTATGTATTTGAGTGTGTCTGATTATTGCTCGCATAGCAAATTTTAAAGGTAGGAAGATTCTCTGTATCTAGGAAATTTATGCTATGCAAATATGTCCTATGGCATACGGCTCAGGGTTGCTTTTTTCTTGCAATCTGTGAAAAATAAATATACATAGGTTTGAATATAGGATATTTTTCCTGTCGTAGAATAGTTTTTTTTTTTAATTCGTCTGTCTGCGGTAGCTGCTGTTGCTGCTTTCATCTGTCCTTCGTAGTTGGGATTTCTATCGCACTGCCTTTTCATTTATTTGTCCCTTGTCCTAGGGATTTCCGTCTCGCTGCCACTTCTTTTATCTGACCTCTGTACTTGGGATTTCTGCAGTCTTGTAACGATTTTCGTAATTAACCTCGATGATTTCCCAAACCCTTTGAATTCGTCCACTGGATTACTAAATGAAAGTCCAAGATTAGTTCTTTCGGCCTCTTAATTGTTAGGAATTTACTCACCGTTTATTTACTCCTATAATAAATTGAAATTTTGTTCACTGCAAACAATAGTTTTATTCAGAACTCTATCGCCAAATTAATTTCCCGCTTCACTTTGCACCAGTGTGCTCGCTATTGAGTTTTCAAGTCGATTGCCTTCGATAGCTGCTGCCGCTTCTTTTACACCTGACGATGGTACAAACATTCCGTCCACGTGCTAACTCGTCTGCCTTCGGTAGTTGCTGCCACTCCTTTTTAAAAAGTACTGCGCAAGGTGATGCCGGCGTTGGTAGGACCCAGGGCGCAAACCGAAGGCGACACAATCAGCTATGTTTCACAATTACCTAGCAATTTTGAAACATACACATGGCAGAAAAACTGCGTTCACTCACGTATTAAAGTATTCAACTAAAAAAAGTTAAGCATTTTTAAACAAAGAATTATTTTATTTTAATTTATTTTGAAGACAATTATTTGAAAATGTTTGAGCGAAATTTGGTAGAATTTGAGCTGCGTCGTTCTGAGTTAACGGGATTGTAGTACTGCTACTTAAGTTAATTGAGCAGAAAATGTGTGCGTTTATTTTAAGCGATAGTTTGTTGCATTGTAAACACAAATTTTTTGTGTTGAATTTAATTTTAATTGATACACGATAGTAATTGCGATTAGGAAGAAGCTGAAGCGTATATACATATAGGAGAGGCAGAACGGAAAAGTTATCGGGAAATCGCGAAAACTGTTGGGAAACAGAACTCTGTCCAGAGAGTAATAAACAACTTCAAGCAAACAAAATCTTATGAGTCTAAGCCACATTATGGTCGTCCAAGAAAACTGACGGAAAGAAAAGAGCGCAACCTAACCATTCTTGTGAAGTCTAACCCACGTCTAACAGCAAGGCAACTTTCAAAGGACATTGAATTAAAGTACCAAGAGAAGTTATGTCCAGATACGGTACGAAAAATTCTGAAAATAACAGGATTTCATGGCAGAGTCGCAGGAAGAGAGCCCTTCATATCGAGAGGAAATCGTCTCAAGCGGATGGCCTTTGCGAAAGAGCACTTAAACAAGCCTCCAGTGTATTGTAGTAAAGTTATTTTTTCAGATGAGAGTAAGTTTTTCATTTTTGGGATAAAAGGCCGTAAGATTATTTGGAGGAAAAGCGGAACAGCGCTGGAAATGCAAAATCTTGTACCTACGGTAAATCTCGGTGGTGGAGGTGCCATGATGTGGGGATGCATGGAAAGTTCGGGTGTAGGAAAACCTATTTATTGAGTCGATCATGAACAAGCATTATTATCTTAAGTTGTTAAGTTTTAATTGCTGCACAATATTGCTAAACAACTGCGTACACCCCCGAAACCTTCTGATTTTAACCCTATTGAGCACTTATGAAATGTAATAGAAAGAAAAATTAGACAGCGTATTATAACCAGCATGGAAATGCTTAGGATCCCGCTTGAAGGGGATTTGGAAGCTATAAGCACAGAAGTAACAACCAAACTTGTTGGGTCAATGAAAAACCGCCTTCTGGAGGTCATTAAAAGGCGTGGATATCCAACAAGTTATTGACTTAATATATGTAGACAAAATAATTATCTTCACACACGGTTACTTTTGTATATATTTTATTTAATGTTTGAATTTAATTATTCACATTCAGTGTTTTATATTAAGCTTTAGATATTAGATATATGTAGATATTTAACTCCACTACGACGTTAATTGGGAAAACGTCTAAGCTCTTTAACTTCAGTGCAACAACTGTGCTGTTTCTGTCGTTCTTTTTTTTGTATTCTGTCCTTTGTGTTTAGTATGTTCGTCCAGTCCGGGTTGCCTTGTTCGTAAGGTTTTGCTCCATTCCTACATTCGGCCGTCCTGACAGTACATTCGCCCCGAATGTAGAGCTCCAAGGCTTCATGTATTCTGCAACCGTTGATGTTCTCCCTGGACCCTCGTGCTCCCCAACCTTCTGAACCTCATATCGTTCGTGGCCTAATTTTCGCAAAATTTTATAAGGACCTAAGTATTTGGGCTTTAACTTTAGTCCTGTCCCAAATTGAGTACGTTTTATCGCTACGAGGTCGTTTATTTCATAATTCGTTGCCGGTTTCCGTTTAGCGTCAAAATTATTTAGGTTTTCTTGCTGAATTTTTTCAATATTTTTTCTAGCTTCTTCCTTTATTTTATTTCGATCTAAATCAACCTCATCAATGAAAGCGTCTTTTATAAATTCGATTACATTAGAGTTAACATTGACCCGCATATTGCACCCTGTGAGAATTCTGAATGGCGCGAATTTCGTACTACGACTGGGAGTATTACTAATACTTTTCTGAACCTCATCTACATGTTTGTACCAATATTCTGGATGGTCGCCGGACAATTTTGTTAACCACGATTATGTGAATTCGTTCCACTTGACCATTCCGACGTGGAACTCCAGTGGTGATTAGCATGTGTTGAATTCCCTGCTCGTCACAATTATTCTTAAATGAATGGGAAGTAAAAGCTTTACCCCTGTCAGAAATGATTTTCCTGGGATTTCCGAAAATGGTGGACTGCTTTTTCAACCGTTCTGTAGGGTGTTTTTTTTATAGAGGTATAGAACTTTAAGTTGGCATTACTTTTCAAGATGGCGACCGATTTAACAGCTGTCAAGTGATTTATTCTCAGTTTGGTTTGGCAATTCATCATGAATGGACTCACGCCTGAACAACGCTTGCAAATAGTGCAATATTATTTCGAAAATAATGGTTCTGTGCGGAAAACGTATCGCGCACTGGTCTATGACGTATCCTAAGAAACGGATTTTCCTTCGCAGAAATTGGCATTTCTCCCACTTAATACGCACTCCGTGTCTTCCGGCTATCTGTAGCACCTTTTTCAACTTCTCTAAGCCCTCTTCTTCGCTAACTGATGGTATGACTATATCATCCATATAGACTACAATTGTGCCTTCGTTTATAAGATCTTTGAAAATTACGCTTATCAATCTGCAAAATACGGCGAGCGAATTAGAGATTCCAAAAGGAGCATAATTGAACTTATATTGCCCTCTGTGGGATACGAACGCTGTATAATGTTTCGAATTAGCCACCACCGGAATACCGCTTATTAAAATATTCTATAATGCTTTCGTCGTCTACAGATTTTCCAATGTCCATAAATACTTATAAATATTCTCTTAAAGTCTCGTTTGGTTTTTTGTGGCGATTTTGCAATAACTTGGGAACCTCGGATGATGACATTCTTACCCCAAACTCATTTTCTAAAGCACTTTTTACCAACTTCCAATTTTTTAACCCACTTTGACTTGATAAACAATTTAGCTGCTCCTCTAAGCAATTGCTAGATATAAATAAATTTCTGAATCTCGCTCCAGCCCACGGCTAAAGAATTTTCTTCAAAATTCTCCACCCATAGCGTAACATTCTGATTGTCCGAACCATCAAAAGTCGACAAACTTTCTTCAATATCTTTAAAAGTAAAGATCGATTTTTGATAGTTTTGGTGAGAAGGAGCATCAGCGGCTCTCTTGCATTTCATTTTTCCGTCCTAGTTCTCTTAACATTTCCCTTAACGCCTCACAATTCATATTTAATATAGTTTCAGTATCCATTTTGATATTGTACTTATACTTATATAAAATTTAGTTTAAATATAATATTTCTATCTTACTGTTTTTGTATAATTCTTGTACTTATGTATGTATGCAAAAGTAATACATACATATGTACATATGTAGTTGCACAAACTTATACAAATGTCGCTTCTCTGTTACTATTAGAATTTCCAATGAATTTATATAAATCTTTCTTATTATAACGTAAATAACTTATGTTAGTTTAAGTTATTAAGTATATGTAATTGTAATTAATATTAAGTTTATTTTAGTTAATGCTAAAACCTTTTGTCATTCATTGTCGAACTACATTGGCGAGCATAAGTGGATGAATGTTTGTCACTTCTGTACTTACAGAGGCGAGCATAAGTGGATGAATGTTTGCCACTTCTGCACTTATTTGTTCATAACATCCGTTGTACTTATTCAAATAAAACCATTTCTTTTTAAATTTTTAATCCATATATTATACTAACATATTATGCAAGGAAAAGTAAAAAAAAAATTAAATGCAAAAAATTCTAAGGCAAAAAACTAAACATATCTCCATTAATCCAATTTTGCACCTTATGCTTTTTTTGAAAAAGTTGGCTTTGAGTTTACTGTTTTATGAAAATCTTGCGAATTTCGTTTACAGCTCAACACTTAGTTTTCAAAGGCACAATTTTTGTCACCTGTTCAAATATAATCAAGCGTTTAAGTGTGTTTAGTTCAACGATTAATAAAACAGTGTAAATATGCGAAAAATATCGCAAGATTTAGAAAATAGCATCGTGGGAAGGTTTACACGCTTTTACTTCTACGCAACAACTGTCCTGTTTCTGTCGTTCTTTTTTTTTTGTATTCATTCATTGTTCATCCAGTCCGGGTTGCCTTGTTCGTACGGTTTTGCTCCATTCCTACATATAAATTTTTAATTTTTAGCCTTTTGTTTCATTATTCTTGAAGTGAACGCATAATTTTTTGTTTGGTTTGAGTGACCTTTTCGTTTATATGTGATCTCATTTTCAATTTATATATTTATTTATTTATTAAACTGACATAATAAAATCTTATTATATAAACTGCAGTGCGCAGCGCTAACGTTCAAACACGGCGAAGAAGATCGGAATCTTTCAAAAACGTATAAATTTTAGAAATGTTTTCGGGTGATGGTATTCTTAAGAGTTGTACTGGATCTTCGTTGTTAAAGTTATTATTTCTAGGAGTTTCCAAAGCGGTGCAAGAGTTGAGAAAGTGAAAAATGCTGATGGTGGAATCACAATAGGGGCATTGGTTTTGGTTGCTGGCGCTCAGCAGGTGCAAATTGGTTATCGTAGTATGACCAATGCGAAGTCTGATGTACGTAATGATTACATTAGCTGATATGGTTGACGGAAAGTCTGGCTTGTCGCAGCTTGGGTTAATCCTTGAATAATGATGAATGCAATTTACCCAATTAAGGAATAGTTATTATGCTCTTCTTATTTGCTTGATGAGTTGGGGAATGTCGCCTTTCGTGCATCATGGTGAGGTGGTGGTTGGAGTTTAGTTTGCATTGTTTAGGTTTTTTGTCGCTAGGAAGCAGGACAGGCTGTCAGTGCAGATTATGAATTTTCCTTTATTTAGTTTTAAGTTTTGCACAGCTTTGAGAATTGCTGTAAATATTGAACAAAATGGAAACAGCAGACCGTATTGGTATAATGGTTTTTTTTTTTATCTTCACTGACTGCAGCGAAGGAGGTGTGAGATGCTTTGGATCCATCCGTAAAAAGGAGTTTTCAGACGTCTAATTTGAAGGGGACCGTTACTTCAAGGAAGCGGGCTTTAAAAATGTAATTAGACGTATTCGCTTTTTGAAGTTTTGTGAGGTCGGTAATAAACGAGGATTTTTCCGCTCTCCACGGTGGGTGTTTGACCCACCAAGGTAATTCGATTTTATGGGGTAGTGCATTGTCCTTAGCAAACAAGGCGCTTTTGTAGATGGCTGATGGTACCTTTTGCGATCGTTTGCGGTATAGATCTGATAGAAAGTCCTGTTTCAAAACAATGTTGGGGTTGATCATAAGTTTAGGATAAAGTTTATATATGCAGTCTTCCACGCTATTCTTTAAATTGGGAAGTCCAGATTCAGATAAGATATATATATATTTCTAAGCCGTAATTTATGATGGATGAGATGAGAGCCTTGTAAAGCCGGGCCGATAAGTGAGCGCTTACTTGATAGATATTTAAGAATGTTTAAGTTAACAAATAGTTTATTGTTCTAACATACTGCCAATGTTGCTTAAAGGAGTACTTAGATTCTAATATTAATCCTAGGAACTTAAAACTATCAACCAAGATAAATTTATATTATTAAAGTTAAGAAAAGGCGTGTTACAATGATATTTTTTGCAAGTATGTAGTAATTTAGATTTGGTCGGTGAGATAGACGTGCCTGAGGATTTAGACCAGTTGCATAATAATAAGGAAGTAATTACTACTGTTAAATCTGAGGTTTTGGAGAATAATATGAGATCATCGGCATAGATTTGGTGATTAATGAGAGGGAAATTGGCTAAAACCGTGTTAATTTCATTGAATGTTATTATGAAGAGAATGGTGGAGAGGGGCGACTCTTGAGGGGTAACATTTTCAAGATTTAACGAAGTTGTAAATTTTTGAACCAACCTTCCATTTGCTTATCTATCTTAAGATTACATGAATTCCAATTCTATCGAAGACCTTTAAGAAGTGATCGAATTGCAAAAGGGTTGGGACGAATAAGTTTGGGGTATTGGACATACCAGGAAAGCCTAGTGGCAATGACTCCATCAATTTGACTAGGCAAGAAGAAGGGATATTAGGCGATAACTGCTTGTTTCGCTAGGAGGTTTACCAGGTTTCAAAATGGGAACAACCGCGCTAGTTTTCCACAAGGGAGGATAGTTTCCTGTGCGGTATATATTGTTGTATAGCCTCGTTAGACGGGGTAGGAGAGAAAGGGGGAAGTTTTTGATGATGGGGTATGATATATTATCAACTCCAGGAGTCTTACCCTTCACTAGAAAAAGGGTAGATGGGATTTCGGGGAGAAATATGTCGGAATCGTAGAATTCGGCCGATGGGGACAGAATAGGGGCGGTTGACAGGAGCTGTGAAGATATGATTGTTTGCTGTGGGAAAATTCTGGAGGGAAGGTGGAGTTGGAAGAGACGTTGGAGAAGCGGAGGACGAATTCTGAAGCTACATCTTGAGGATATAGTAGATTGCCGCGTGTGGATGAAGATAGGGGAAAAGAGGGGAAACCTGACAGCCTTTTTATATCGGACCACAGATCGGAAACAGAGAACTTTGGCTGATTTAGCCTTACGGCGGAAAAGTGAGTTCAGTTTTTTATATTTTATTAAATCCGTGAAGGAACGGTTCCGCCTGAATTCATGTCATGCAATATATTTTTGTTGGCTTAGGGCGCTGAGTTCACTGTTCCACCAACGGGGTTTCAATTTATCTACTTTAGAAGAGGATTGGGGGATGGAATTGTCAGCGGCTGAACGGATGATTTTTTGTATGCGTGAGGATTCTTGTATTACATTGTTGGAGGTGAGGAACTGAGAGGATAGAGCCACACAAGCTTGCTCGAATCGATTCCAATCAGCTTTGCCAGTTCTGAAGGAAACTCTGGCCTTGATTTGGGAAACGGGAACGTGAGAGGAAATTTTAGATACAATGGGGAAATGGTCTCTGAAATAGATATCCCCGATGCAACACCAAGAAGTTTTGGTGGAGAGGGAAGCAGAGCAGAGAGTGAGGTCTATATGGGTGAAAGAGGAATTAGTGGAAAAATGTGTTGGAGATCCGTCGTTAAGGATGATACAATTTGATATTAGGATGGCGTCTTCGATGCTCCGATCCTTCAAGTTAGTATGAGGTGAGCCCCATACAGGGCACCACGCGTTGACGTCGCCAAATAATACATATGGATCAGTGCTAAGTGGTAGAATGTTCAGGAAATCGGATGTTGAGAACAATTGGTCAAGGGTGGTAAGTAAGCACATATGAATGACATTTTATATGGAGATTGGATTTCTATAGCTAAAGAAGAAATGACGAAGTGGGGAATGGGTATGGGAGTGTGGGGAATGTTTCTCTTAACGAGGATGGCGACTCACTGCTTATTGATTGTGTTGTGGGGAAAATTGAAGAAATGGCCTGTATAGGCTTTTGGAGTATGAGGGTAAACTTTGTGGGGAATGTGGGTTTCATTTAACAAAATAAGAGATGGGTTAATTTTTTTTTATTAGAATTTCAAGATGAAAGTAACCAATAATATTTCACTGTATAGGAGATAGGACAGAAGGTTCGATGTGATGTGAAAAATAACTTGAAAAACGAATGGAAAAGCGCACTCCATAGAGTACCGTACACGGTGAAGGCTAGTCGACGACTGCATTTTAAGTTTATATTAATTATTGGTACCAAAGTTTGTGTAGCAGTTACTTTTTATTGAACTAAATAAAATAATGTAAAAACGTTTATGAATGATTTATTGTTTTCGACTTTTCATAGTGCAAACAAAATATACTTACCTGCCAATTTTTTTAATTACATTTTATGTTGTTATTAATAAAAAATAAAATTTAAGTTCCTTATTCTTACAGTAATAATACTAGAATATAGTAAGGCTTAAAAAAGGTTTTGCACTCTAATATTTTTTAACAGCTCCATATCACGATAATCTGATTTGGTTGCTTTCAAATAAGGAACAGCAATGAGTAATGTTTCAGCTTCAGAAGGTTTATTCATTATTTGTGGAATTTCAATGAATTTTTTGAAGATATTTTGTTATCAAATCATACTGAAGTAAAATTAGTGGTATAATACTAGCTAATAAATTTTAAAAGTGTCTGGAGATCACGAACGTTCGGCGAAGGGATTGCTATGAGCCATTGCTTACAACAATTCTTGATTGATTCCTTAATGCCTACGCTTTCCTCAAATCCTTTATTTTTTACAAAATTCTGAAAAAGTTTTAAACAACTCATTAACTTTAGTTGTTCAATGTAAGAACTTACCGCTTCCTATAGTTTCCTTAAACGAATGTAAACAAAAGCTGGCAGATGTTTCAACGAAAACAAAAAATGTTGGTGCGAACATCCTTGAAAAGACTTTCCACAAAGCAGGTTTTTAAAGTGTTTTCGTGCTGGTCCAAACAATGTATAATATCCGTTTATCTTAGACATATTCGGTCGATCGATACTAAAAGTTTAATAACAAATTACTAAAAAAAAAACTATAAGTTACCTCCGTGAATGATTATCATTTTTGGAGTGCATATGACCTAGCCTCCCTCTTTAAAAATAAACACACTTGTAAATTTTCCCTAGGATTTGTGCCATCGAAACTAGAAAACGGCGACGGTCTGAACACGTTATAAGGATCAAAAACTCATGTACACCTGTTACAAAGCACAGTATCGATTCTTGCTCCGTATCGATTATATCGTTCGAAACTTGGGCTTATTTTTTTACTATTAGGCATGAGTTTATTTAATGAAGTCATAAAGTTATCGTACAGTCCTACAAGTAGAAAAACTACCATATGGTCAAAAATAGCTGATATCATCTGATCGAAATACTAAACTCTCACTCAGATATGTTATAAATATGACTGAAATGAATGATAAATTTACAACTTAAACTAAATTGCGTGATTCAAGAAATAACGGAAACAATTCCAAAAAAAAAAAAATATAAAGGTACATGCATTCTACACAAACTACAAAGTCATATATAAATATCTGAAACGTACACAAATATTTAACTTTACCCGCCTTAATAATAAAGTTAGTATATAAGTTAGCACATTGCACAGCGGCAAAGCTGAAACAGCAGTTTGACGATTCTTGGGAATAGCTCCCATGCTTGTTTATCCATTCAATTGCATTCCGCAATGGATACCCGATAGCGTACGTGACTGTGGGCAGCTTGAGCGAACAGCGAACATTCACACATACAAGTAAGCGCTACAAGCCGCAGTTAGGAAATCAGGGTAGATAGTAAGCTTAGCAATAGTTAGTTCTGTTTTGACATTGAGAAAATAAAGTTGTACGAAAACGCAAAGTGGCGCCCAACGTAGAATTCCCACTACAGCAAGAACAGTTATTGAATTCCCACTACAGCAAGGACAGTTATTGAATTCCCACTACACCAATTGAACACCAGAGGAATTGGATACCGAGTACCACAACCAGAAAAACAATGCTCCTGTAAGTAATTGCTCAAATTTGTGCGTGTGATCCATTATAAGTGTAAAGGGAAATATCCTGTTATGCTATATTAAAAGAGAGGCTATTTTGATTGTTTTTTTCTTCCAAAAGAACAAAAATGAGTGTAACAAGAGAACAAGTCATCGAGATCTTAAGGCAACACAATGACCAGAGTAGGAGGGAATTTAACACTCAGCTGCACGAGCTCAGGCAGACCCTCCAGCGCTTACAGCCGCCATCGGCGGAAAATTATATGCCAGTACAAATAAATCCAGCTGTAGCCAATGGGCATACAAACATGGATTTAATAAAATCCCTACATGAATTTAAGGGGGATAATGCCGCCTATCCGGCCTGGCGTTCCGCAGCGGAATTCGCCATAGGCTACTACACGGAGGGTACAGAGCAGTACTA
This sequence comes from Neoceratitis asiatica, assembly GCA_030068015.2. NCBI lineage: Eukaryota > Metazoa > Arthropoda > Insecta > Diptera > Tephritidae > Neoceratitis > Neoceratitis asiatica. The sequence goes on from CM061529.1 coordinate 15,718,616, forward strand.
CGTAGCAAGCTATAATAGCTAGGTTAGATAAAACATATGCGGACAAAAGACCGCTACATGTTTTAGAAACGGAACTCAGTGTCTTGAGGCAGGGAAATTTATCACTCTGCCAGTACTATGACGCGGTGGATAGGCATTTAACGCTTATAACAAATAAAAACATAATGATCCATTCAAGTAACAGGGAGCTTGCCACCGCGCTCAATGACAGAGCTAGGGAAAACGCACTAAGAGTCTTTATTTCCGGCTTGAAGCGGCCATTGTGTGATATCTTATTTTCGGCCAATCCTAAGGATTTGCCTTCCGCACTGGCTACGGCCCAGGAGCTGGAAAACAACCGCATGCGTTACGATTTTGCTAGAATAATGGATGTAGACCGCGGGTTTTCTGCTTTCCGACGTACAAAACAGTCCAACAAGGGTTTTAGGAAAGAAAATGCGGTAGGGGGACAACCCAAAAGGGATGCTAACCAATACCCTAGTAAACGGGAGTGCGAACAGGGATATTCAATGAATTCGCGAAACCCCAAGGTACATCGAACAAACCTTTTAAAAACATCCCAAGAGATAAACCCACCAGAAAAAGTTAGAGTGGAACGCGATAGTGATTCTGATTTCGAGATCGCTTCCAATTTTGAAATGGAAGACGAAGTTAATTTTTTAATGTAAGAGCGACTTCCCTACATTACAAAAACGGCCTCGGGGGGGCGGGAGCTTAAGTTGTTGATTGATACTGGAACCTCGAAAAACTACATTAAAAATTTTGGCTTTCTAAAGGGAATTGCCCCTGTGGAGAAACAGTTTAATGTTAAATCAATAAATGGGTGTAATCTCATAAAGAGTAAATGTAGGGTTTTCATTTTGGGAAGGGTCTCAACTTTCTTTATTCTTCCAAATTTAAAAAGCTTCGATGGCATAGTGGGATATAACTTTCTTAAAGAAATTGGAGCTGAGATTGATACGAAATCAGAATACTTATTCTACGAAGGGGGTAAAGAAGAACTTAATAACGTCGAGTGTGAGCAAGTAAACTCCATATGTTTGGTTAAGGACTCGGTCCCAGCTCTTGTGAAAGACGAATTTAATTCTATGATTAAAAAGAATGTAAAAGCTTTTGCCGAACCTAACCTCTCTTTGCTATATAATACTACGGTCAGGGCTAGAATTCGTACTACTTCCTCGGAACCAATTTACACCCGATCTTATCCATACCCGGCTTCGGCGGCAGGATTCATTAATAGGGAAATAGAGACATTATTAAAGGACGGCATTATTAGAAGGTTCAATTCGGCTTATAATTCTCCGGTCCATGTTGTAAATAAAAAAGGCATGGACGAATACGGTAAACACACTTGTAAATTTTCCCTAGGATTTGTGCCATCGAAACTAGAAAACGGTGACGGTCTGAACACGTTATAAGGATCAAAAACTCATGTACACCTGTTACAAAGCACAGTATCGATTCTTGCTCCGTATCGATTATATCGTTCGAAACTTGGGCTTATTTTTTTACAATTAGGCATGAGTTTATTTAATGAAGTCATAAAGTTATCGCACAGTCCTACAAGTAGAAAAACTACCATATGGTCAAAAATAGCTGATATCATCTGATCGAAATACTAAACTCTCACTCAGATATGTAATAAATATGACTGAAATGAATGATAAATTTACAACTTAAACTAAATTGCGTGATTCAAGAAATAACGGAAACAATTCCAAAAAAAAAAAATATAAAGGTACATGCATTCTACACAAACTACAAAGTCATATATAAATATCTGAAACGTACACAAATATTTAACTTTACCCGCCTTAATAATAAAGTTAGTATATAAGTTAGCACATTGCACAGCGGCAAAGCTGAAACAGCAGTTTGACGATTCTTGGGAATAGCTCCCATGCTTGTTTATCCATTCAATTGCATTCCGCAATGGATACCCGATAGCGTACGTGACTGTGGGCAGCTTGAGCGAACAGCGAACATTCACACATACAAGTAAGCGCTACAAGCCGCAGTTAGGAAATCAGGGTAGATAGTAAGCTTAGCAATAGTTAGTTCTGTTTTGACATTGAGAAAATAAAGTTGTACGAAAACGCAAAGTGGCGCCCAACGTAGAATTCCCACTACAGCAAGAACAGTTATTGAATTCCCACTACAGCAAGGACAGTTATTGAATTCCCACTACACCAATTGAACACCAGAGGAATTGGATACCGAGTACCACAACCAGAAAAACAATGCTCCTGTAAGTAATTGCTCAAATTTGTGCGTGTGATCCATTATAAGTGTAAAGGGAAATATCCTGTTATGCTATATTAAAAGAGAGGCTATTTTGATTGTTTTTTTTTCTTCCAAAAGAACAAAAATGAGTGTAACAAGAGAACAAGTCATCGAGATCTTAAGGCAACACAATGACCAGAGTAGGAGGGAATTTAACACTCAGCTGCACGAGCTCAGGCAGACCCTCCAGCGCTTACAGCCGCCATCGGCGGAAAATTATATGCCAGTACAAATAAATCCAGCTGTAGCCAATGGGCATACAAACATGGATTTAATAAAATCCCTACATGAATTTAAGGGGGATAATGCCGCCTATCCGGCCTGGCGTTCCGCAGCGGAATTCGCCATAGGCTACTACACGGAGGGTACAGAGCAGTACTACGTAGCAAGCTATAATAGCTAGGTTAGATAAAACATATGCGGACAAAAGACCGCTACATGTTTTAGAAACGGAACTCAGTGTCTTGAGGCAGGGAAATTTATCACTCTGCCAGTACTATGACGCGGTGGATAGGCATTTAACGCTTATAACAAATAAAAACATAATGATCCATTCAAGTAACAGGGAGCTTGCCACCGCGCTCAATGACAGAGCTAGGGAAAACGCACTAAGAGTCTTTATTTCCGGCTTGAAGCGGCCATTGTGTGATATCTTATTTTCGGCCAATCCTAAGGATTTGCCTTCCGCACTGGCTACGGCCCAGGAGCTGGAAAACAACCGCATGCGTTACGATTTTGCTAGAATAATGGATGTAGACCGCGGGTTTTCTGCTTTCCGACGTACAAAACAGTCCAACAAGGGTTTTAGGAAAGAAAATGCGGTAGGGGGACAACCCAAAAGGGATGCTAACCAATACCCTAGTAAACGGGAGTGCGAACAGGGATATTCAATGAATTCGCGAAACCCCAAGGTACATCGAACAAACCTTTTAAAAACATCCCAAGAGATAAACCCACCAGAAAAAGTTAGAGTGGAACGCGATAGTGATTCTGATTTCGAGATCGCTTCCAATTTTGAAATGGAAGACGAAGTTAATTTTTTAATGTAAGAGCGACTTCCCTACATTACAAAAACGGCCTCGGGGGGGCGGGAGCTTAAGTTGTTGATTGATACTGGAACCTCGAAAAACTACATTAAAAATTTTGGCTTTCTAAAGGGAATTGCCCCTGTGGAGAAACAGTTTAATGTTAAATCAATAAATGGGTGTAATCTCATAAAGAGTAAATGTAGGGTTTTCATTTTGGGAAGGGTCTCAACTTTCTTTATTCTTCCAAATTTAAAAAGCTTCGATGGCATAGTGGGATATAACTTTCTTAAAGAAATTGGAGCTGAGATTGATACGAAATCAGAATACTTATTCTACGAAGGGGGTAAAGAAGAACTTAATAACGTCGAGTGTGAGCAAGTAAACTCCATATGTTTGGTTAAGGACTCGGTCCCAGCTCTTGTGAAAGACGAATTTAATTCTATGATTAAAAAGAATGTAAAAGCTTTTGCCGAACCTAACCTCTCTTTGCTATATAATACTACGGTCAGGGCTAGAATTCGTACTACTTCCTCGGAACCAATTTACACCCGATCTTATCCATACCCGGCTTCGGCGGCAGGATTCATTAATAGGGAAATAGAGACATTATTAAAGGACGGCATTATTAGAAGGTTCAATTCGGCTTATAATTCTCCGGTCCATGTTGTAAATAAAAAAGGCATGGACGAATACGGTAAACACACTTGTAAATTTTCCCTAGGATTTGTGCCATCGAAACTAGAAAACGGTGACGGTCTGAACACGTTATAAGGATCAAAAACTCATGTACACCTGTTACAAAGCACAGTATCGATTCTTGCTCCGTATCGATTATATCGTTCGAAACTTGGGCTTATTTTTTTACAATTAGGCATGAGTTTATTTAATGAAGTCATAAAGTTATCGCACAGTCCTACAAGTAGAAAAACTACCATATGGTCAAAAATAGCTGATATCATCTGATCGAAATACTAAACTCTCACTCAGATATGTAATAAATATGACTGAAATGAATGATAAATTTACAACTTAAACTAAATTGCGTGATTCAAGAAATAACGGAAACAATTCCAAAAAAAAAAAAAATATAAAGGTACATGCATTCTACACAAACTACAAAGTCATATATAAATATCTGAAACGTACACAAATATTTAACTTTACCCGCCTTAATAATAAAGTTAGTATATAAGTTAGCACGTTGCACAGCGGCAAAGCTGAAACAGCAGTTTGACGATTCTTGGGAATAGCTCCCATGCTTGTTTATCCATTCAATTGTTTTTATGCTAACTAATACCCTAGTAAACGGGAGTGCGAACAGGGATATTCAATGAATTCGCGAAACCCCAAGGTACATCGAACAAACCTTTTAAAAACATCCCAAGAGATAAACCCACCAGAAAAAGTTAGAGTGGAACGCGATAGTGATTCTGATTTCGAGATCGCTTCCAATTTTGAAATGGAAGACGAAGTTAATTTTTTAATGTAAGAGCGACTTCCCTACATTACAAAAACGGCCTCGGGGGCGGGAGCTTAAGTTGTTGATTGATACTGGAACCTCGAAAAACTACATTAAAAATTTTGGCTTTCTAAAGGGAATTGCCCCTGTGGAGAAACAGTTTAATGTTAAATCAATAAATGGGTGTAATCTCATAAAGAGTAAATGTAGGGTTTTCATTTTGGGAAGGGTCTCAACTTTCTTTATTCTTCCAAATTTAAAAAGCTTCGATGGCATAGTGGGATATAACTTTCTTAAAGAAATTGGAGCTGAGATTGATACGAAATCAGAATACTTATTCTACGAAGGGGGTAAAGAAGAACTTAATAACGTCGAGTGTGAGCAAGTAAACTCCATATGTTTGGTTAAGGACTCGGTCCCAGCTCTTGTGAAAGACGAATTTAATTCTATGATTAAAAAGAATGTAAAAGCTTTTGCCGAACCTAACCTCTCTTTGCTATATAATACTACGGTCAGGGCTAGAATTCGTACTACTTCCTCGGAACCAATTTACACCCGATCTTATCCATACCCGGCTTCGGCGGCAGGATTCATTAATAGGGAAATAGAGACATTATTAAAGGACGGCATTATTAGAAGGTTCAATTCGGCTTATAATTCTCCGGTCCATGTTGTAAATAAAAAAGGCATGGACGAATACGGTAAACACACTTGTAAATTTTCCCTAGGATTTGTGCCATCGAAACTAGAAAACGGTGACGGTCTGAACACGTTATAAGGATCAAAAACTCATGTACACCTGTTACAAAGCACAGTATCGATTCTTGCTCCGTATCGATTATATCGTTCGAAACTTGGGCTTATTTTTTTACAATTAGGCATGAGTTTATTTAATGAAGTCATAAAGTTATCGCACAGTCCTACAAGTAGAAAAACTACCATATGGTCAAAAATAGCTGATATCATCTGATCGAAATACTAAACTCTCACTCAGATATGTAATAAATATGACTGAAATGAATGATAAATTTACAACTTAAACTAAATTGCGTGATTCAAGAAATAACGGAAACAATTCCAAAAAAAAAAAAATATAAAGGTACATGCATTCTACACAAACTACAAAGTCATATATAAATATCTGAAACGTACACAAATATTTAACTTTACCCGCCTTAATAATAAAGTTAGTATATAAGTTAGCACGTTGCACAGCGGCAAAGCTGAAACAGCAGTTTGACGATTCTTGGGAATAGCTCCCATGCTTGTTTATCCATTCAATTGTTTTTATGCTAACTAATACCCTAGTAAACGGGAGTGCGAACAGGGATATTCAATGAATTCGCGAAACCCCAAGGTACATCGAACAAACCTTTTAAAAACATCCCAAGAGATAAACCCACCAGAAAAAGTTAGAGTGGAACGCGATAGTGATTCTGATTTCGAGATCGCTTCCAATTTTGAAATGGAAGACGAAGTTAATTTTTTAATGTAAGAGCGACTTCCCTACATTACAAAAACGGCCTCGGGGGGGCGGGAGCTTAAGTTGTTGATTGATACTGGAACCTCGAAAAACTACATTAAAAATTTTGGCTTTCTAAAGGGAATTGCCCCTGTGGAGAAACAGTTTAATGTTAAATCAATAAATGGGTGTAATCTCATAAAGAGTAAATGTAGGGTTTTCATTTTGGGAAGGGTCTCAACTTTCTTTATTCTTCCAAATTTAAAAAGCTTCGATGGCATAGTGGGATATAACTTTCTTAAAGAAATTGGAGCTGAGATTGATACGAAATCAGAATACTTATTCTACGAAGGGGGTAAAGAAGAACTTAATAACGTCGAGTGTGAGCAAGTAAACTCCATATGTTTGGTTAAGGACTCGGTCCCAGCTCTTGTGAAAGACGAATTTAATTCTATGATTAAAAAGAATGTAAAAGCTTTTGCCGAACCTAACCTCTCTTTGCTATATAATACTACGGTCAGGGCTAGAATTCGTACTACTTCCTCGGAACCAATTTACACCCGATCTTATCCATACCCGGCTTCGGCGGCAGGATTCATTAATAGGGAAATAGAGACATTATTAAAGGACGGCATTATTAGAAGGTTCAATTCGGCTTATAATTCTCCGGTCCATGTTGTAAATAAAAAAGGCATGGACGAATACGGTAAACACACTTGTAAATTTTCCCTAGGATTTGTGCCATCGAAACTAGAAAACGGTGACGGTCTGAACACGTTATAAGGATCAAAAACTCATGTACACCTGTTACAAAGCACAGTATCGATTCTTGCTCCGTATCGATTATATCGTTCGAAACTTGGGCTTATTTTTTTACAATTAGGCATGAGTTTATTTAATGAAGTCATAAAGTTATCGTACAGTCCTACAAGTAGAAAAACTACCATATGGTCAAAAATAGCTGATATCATCTGATCGAAATACTAAACTCTCACTCAGATATGTAATAAATATGACTGAAATGAATGATAAATTTACAACTTAAACTAAATTGCGTGATTCAAGAAATAACGGAAACAATTCCAAAAAAAAAAAAATATAAAGGTACATGCATTCTACACAAACTACAAAGTCATATATAAATATCTGAAACGTACACAAATATTTAACTTTACCCGCCTTAATAATAAAGTTAGTATATAAGTTAGCACATTGCACAGCGGCAAAGCTGAAACAGCAGTTTGACGATTCTTGGGAATAGCTCCCATGCTTGTTTATCCATTCAATTGCATTCCGCAATGGATACCCGATAGCGTACGTGACTGTGGGCAGCTTGAGCGAACAGCGAACATTCACACATACAAGTAAGCGCTACAAGCCGCAGTTAGGAAATCAGGGTAGATAGTAAGCTTAGCAATAGTTAGTTCTGTTTTGACATTGAGAAAATAAAGTTGTACGAAAACGCAAAGTGGCGCCCAACGTAGAATTCCCACTACAGCAAGAACAGTTATTGAATTCCCACTACAGCAAGGACAGTTATTGAATTCCCACTACACCAATTGAACACCAGAGGAATTGGATACCGAGTACCACAACCAGAAAAACAATGCTCCTGTAAGTAATTGCTCAAATTTGTGCGTGTGATCCATTATAAGTGTAAAGGGAAATATCCTGTTATGCTATATTAAAAGAGAGGCTATTTTGATTGTTTTTTTTTCTTCCAAAAGAACAAAAATGAGTGTAACAAGAGAACAAGTCATCGAGATCTTAAGGCAACACAATGACCAGAGTAGGAGGGAATTTAACACTCAGCTGCACGAGCTCAGGCAGACCCTCCAGCGCTTACAGCCGCCATCGGCGGAAAATTATATGCCAGTACAAATAAATCCAGCTGTAGCCAATGGGCATACAAACATGGATTTAATAAAATCCCTACAGGAATTTAAGGGGGATAATGCCGCCTATCCGGCCTGGCGTTCCGCAGCGGAATTCGCCATAGGCTACTACACGGAGGGTACAGAGCAGTACTACGTAGCAAGCTATAATAGCTAGGTTAGATAAAACATATGCGGACAAAAGACCGCTACATGTTTTAGAAACGGAACTCAGTGTCTTGAGGCAGGGAAATTTATCACTCTGCCAGTACTATGACGCGGTGGATAGGCATCTAACGCTTATAACAAATAAAAACATAATGATCCATTCAAGTAACAGGGAGCTTGCCACCGCGCTCAATGACAGAGCTAGGGAAAACGCACTAAGAGTCTTTATTTCCGGCTTGAAGCGGCCATTGTGTGATATCTTATTTTCGGCCAATCCTAAGGATTTGCCTTCCGCACTGGCTACGGCCCAGGAGCTGGAAAGCAACCGCATGCGTTACGATTTTGCTAGAATAATGGATGTAGACCGCGGGCTTTCTGCTTTCCGACGTACAAAACAGTCCAACAAGGGTTTTAGGAAAGAAAATGCGGTAGGGGGACAACCCAAAAGGGATGCTAACCAATACCCTAGTAAACGGGAGTGCGAACAGGGATATTCAATGAATTCGCGAAACCCCAAGGTACATCGAACAAACCTTTTAAAAACATCCCAAGAGATAAACCCACCAGAAAAAGTTAGAGTGGAACGCGATAGTGATTCTGATTTCGAGATCGCTTCCAATTTTGAAATGGAAGACGAAGTTAATTTTTTAATGTAAGAGCGACTTCCCTACATTACAAAAACGGCCTCGGGGGGGCGGGAGCTTAAGTTGTTGATTGATACTGGAACCTCGAAAAACTACATTAAAAATTTTGGCTTTCTAAAGGGAATTGCCCCTGTGGAGAAACAGTTTAATGTTAAATCAATAAATGGGTGTAATCTCATAAAGAGTAAATGTAGGGTTTTCATTTTGGGAAGGGTCTCAACTTTCTTTATTCTTCCAAATTTAAAAAGCTTCGATGGCATAGTGGGATATAACTTTCTTAAAGAAATTGGAGCTGAGATTGATACGAAATCAGAATACTTATTCTACGAAGGGGGTAAAGAAGAACTTAATAACGTCGAGTGTGAGCAAGTAAACTCCATATGTTTGGTTAAGGACTCGGTCACAGCTCTTGTGAAAGACGAATTTAATTCTATGATTAAAAAGAATGTAAAAGCTTTTGCCGAACCTAACCTCTCTTTGCTATATAATACTACGGTCAGGGCTAGAATTCGTACTACTTCCTCGGAACCAATTTACACCCGATCTTATCCATACCCGGCTTCGGCGGCAGGATTCATTAATAGGGAAATAGAGACATTATTAAAGGACGGCATTATTAGAAGGTTCAATTCGGCTTATAATTCTCCGGTCCATGTTGTAAATAAAAAAGGCATGGACGAATACGGTAAACACACTTGTAAATTTTCCCTAGGATTTGTGCCATCGAAACTAGAAAACGGTGACGGTCTGAACACGTTATAAGGATCAAAAACTCATGTACACCTGTTACAAAGCACAGTATCGATTCTTGCCCCGTATCGATTATATCGTTCGAAACTTGGGCTTATTTTTTTACAATTAGGCATGAGTTTATTTAATGAAGTCATAAAGTTATCGTACAGTCCTACAAGTAGAAAAACTACCATATGGTCAAAAATAGCTGATATCATCTGATCGAAATACTAAACTCTCACTCAGATATGTAATAAATATGACTGAAATGAATGATAAATTTACAACTTAAACTAAATTGCGTGATTCAAGAAATAACGGAAACAATTCCAAAAAAAAAAAATATAAAGGTACATGCATTCTACACAAACTACAAAGTCATATATAAATATCTGAAACGTACACAAATATTTAACTTTACCCGCCTTAATAATAAAGTTAGTATATAAGTTAGCACATTGCACAGCGGCAAAGCTGAAACAGCAGTTTGACGATTCTTGGGAATAGCTCCCATGCTTGTTTATCCATTCAATTGCATTCCGCAATGGATACCCGATAGCGTACGTGACTGTGGGCAGCTTGAGCGAGCAGCGAACATTCACACATACAAGTAAGCGCTACAAGCCGCAGTTAGGAAATCAGGGTAGATAGTAAGCTTAGCAATAGTTAGTTCTGTTTTGACATTGAGAAAATAAAGTTGTACGAAAACACAAAGTGGCGCCCAACGTAGAATTCCCACTACAGCATGAACAGTTATTGAATTCCCACTACAGCAAGGACAGTTATTGAATTCCCACTACACCAATTGAACACCAGAGGAATTGGATACCGAGTACCACAACCAGAAAAACAATGCTCCTGTAAGTAATTGCTCAAATTTGTGCGTGTGATCCATTATAAGTGTAAAGGGAAATATCCTGTTATGCTATATTAAAAGAGAGGCTATTTTGATTGTTTTTTTTCTTCCAAAAGAACAAAAATGAGTGTAACGAGAGAACAAGTCATCGAGATCTTAAGGCAACACAATGACCAGAGTAGGAGGGAATTTAACACTCAGCTGCAGGAGCTCAGGCAGACCCTCCAGCGCTTACAGCCGCCATCGGCGGAAAATTATATGCCAGTACAAATAAATCCAGCTGTAGCCAATGGGCATACAAACATGGATTTAATAAAATCCCTACAGGAATTTAAAGGGGATAATGCCGCCTATCCGGCCTGGCGGGTACAGAGCAGTACTACGTAGCAAGCTATAATAGCTAGGTTAGATAAAACATATGCGGACAAAAGACCGCTACATGTTTTAGAAACGGAACTCAGTGTCTTGAGGCAGGGAAATTTATCACTCTGCCAGTACTATGACGCGGTGGATAGGCATCTAACGCTTATAACAAATAAAAACATAATGACCCATTCAAGTAACAGGGAGCTTGCCACCGCGCTCAATGACAGAGCTGGGGAAATTGCACTAAGAGTCTTTATTTCCGGCTTAAAGCGGCCATTGTGTGATATCTTATTTTCGGCCAATCCTAAGGATTTGCCTTCCGCACTGGCTACGGCCCAGGAGCTGGAAAACAACCGCATGCTTTACGATTTTGCTAGAATAATGGATATAGACCGCGGGTTTCCGACGTACAAAACAGTCCTACAAGGGTTTTAGGAAAGAAAATGCGGTAGGGGGAAAACCCAAAAGGGATGCTAACCAATACCCTAGTAAACGGGAGTGCGAACAGGGATATTCAATGAATTCGCGAAACCCCAAGGTACATCGAACAGATCTTTTAAAAACATCCCAAGAGATAAACCCACCAGAAAAAGTTAGAGTGGAACGCGATAGTGATTCTGATTTCGAGATCGCTTCCAATTTTGAAATGGAAGACGAAGTTAATTTTTTAATGTAAGAGCTACTTCTCTACATTACAAAAAAGGCCTCGGGGGGCGGGAGCTTAAGTTGTTGATTGATACTGGAACCTCGAAAAACTACATTAAAATTTTTGGCTTTCTAAAGGGAATTGCCCCTGTGGAGAAACAGTTTAATGTTAAATCAATAAATGGGTGTAATCTCATAAAAAGTAAATGTAGGGTTTTAATTTTGGGAAGGGTCTCAACTTTCTTTATTCTTCCAAATTTAAAAAGCTTCGATGGTATAGTGGGATATAACTTTCTTAAAGAAATTGGAGCTGAGATTGATACGAAATCAGAATACTTATTCAACGAAGGGGGTAAAGAAGAACTTAATAACGTCGAGTGTGAGCAAGTAAACTCCATATGTTTGGTTAAGGACTCGGTCCCAGCTCTTGTGAAAGACGAATTTAATTCTATGATTGAAAAGAATGTAAAAGCTTTTGCCGAACCTAACCTCTCTTTGCTATATAATACTACGGTCAGGGCTAGAATTCGTACTACTTCTTCGGAACCAATTTACACCCGATCTTATCCATACCCGGCTTCGGCGGCAGGATTCATTAATAGGGAAATAGAGACATTATTAAAGGACGGCATTATTAGAAGGTCCAATTCGGCTTATAATTCTCCGGTCCATGTTGTAAATAAAAAAGGCATGGACGAATACGGTAAACAAAAACTCCGCATGGTAATCGACTTTCGGATAGATATCCCATACCGGATATTTCTACCATATTGGCAAATCTGGGTAATTTTGGATTTTTCACCACTAGATTTAAAGTCTGGATTCCACCAGATAATCCTCGAAGAGGACCGCGAAAAAACAGCTTTCAGCATCAATAACCGCAAATATGAATTTAATAGGTTGCCATTCGGGTTAAGAAATGCGCCCAGTATTTTCCAACGCGCCATTGATGATGTCCTAGAGACGACATTGGCCAAATTTGCCAAGTTTATATGGATGATATAATCATCTTTTCAGGGGACGAAAGGTCTCATATTCAACACATTGATAGGTTACTGAGTAAGCTGGAAAAGGCCGGAATGCGAGTTTCAACAGAAAAGACTAAATTATTTAAGGAGGTCGAATTTCTTGGTTTTGTTGTCTCTTAGAGAGGGATAAAAACATGTCCAGATAAGGTAAAGGACATAATTAACTATAAGACCCCGGAAACACTTCGAGCGTTGCGCTCTTTCTTGGGTCTTTCAGGATATTATAGGAGATTTATACGGGATTATGCGTCTATCGTCAAACCATTAACAAGGTATATTCAGGGGGAGAATGTCCAGGTGTCATCCCACAAGTCCAAACATACTAAAATAGCCCTATATGATGAGGCCAAGCAAGCCTTTAAAAGGGTAAAAAGCATTTTAGCATCTGAAGATGTTTTGCTGTTTTATCCAGATTATGATAAAACATTCGAACTGACAACAGACGCTTCCTCTAGCGCTTTAGGCGCTGTACTATCCCAGAATGGACGGCCCATCACGATGATTTCAAGAACATTACCAAAATCAGAGGAAAACTATGCAACCAACGAGCGCGAGCTTTTGGCCATAGTGTGGGCTCTTAAAAACCTTCGACATTACCTATATGGAATTAAGGACATTGTAATATTCACAGACCACCAGCCTCTAACGTTTGCTATTTCAAACAAAAACCCCAATACCAAAATGAAACGATGGCGGGCGTTCATAGAGGAATTCTCACCAAAATTTTGTTATAAGGCCGGCAGAGAAAACGTCGTGGCGGATGCTCTGTCTCGCCAGTTTTTGAACAACATGAGCGATACGGATGCCACAGCACATAGTGAGTCATCACTCTCAAACACAATTAAATCTATCCAATATCCAGTAAACCAATTCAAAAGACAATTCATTATAACTAAGGGGGATCATTACCACCAAAGTACAAAAATAATTTTTCAGAAAAAGATTCGTTATACTATAAATTACGACACAATAACAAATTTGTTACAAAATCTCAAAAAACTTATAAATCCAGGTGTTACAAATGCTTTTCGTTGCGATCTGCCGACACTATCAGAGATTCAGGGACCCCTTATTGAGGCATTACCTGGGGCTAAATTCATCCATTCGGAAAAATTTGTGATTGATCTGACTAATCCAAATAGCGAAAGCAACGGACAGGTTGAAAGGGTTCATTCAACCCTTCTGGAAATAGCCAGGTGCGTGAAGGCGCAGCAGCAAATAGACGAGGTGAAGGAATTGATTTTGCTCGCCACGTACAAATACAATAGAACAATTCACTCAGTCATAAATGCGAAGCCGATAGAAATTTTGCAAAACTGCCCGGTAGGAAAATTCGGGAAAATTAAAGAAAAAATATTAAGTGCACAAAATTCGGTGTTGAATAGATTGAACGGGAAGAGGATAACCAAAACATACCAGCCTTGGGAGAGGGTGTTCCTTCGGCGGAATAAGCGATTGGGAAATAAGTTTGAGAGAGTGTACGTGGAAAAAAATAGTAGCGCGAAATTTAGGGACAACAGTACAAATAGAGGGAAGAAAAATCCATAAAAGTAATTTGAGATAAATCAATTTTAGATTGCTTCTTGCCATATTCTCCGGCACTAGGGCCAATTTAATGGACTACACCTCTTCGCAAGTTGTCACAATTCCCTGGGGAAATGTGGCCATTTATAACGAATTCATTTACCTCGTCCATACCACCAACTTGACAGACTACCGCCAGATAGCTTATGAAAGCCAGTGGTTCGTGTCAAAATCAAAAAGTCAGATAATAAACGAGAATATCTTAAAACAACAAGGGGATGAAATTTTACACATCATCCGCACCTTGGAAATACCTAGAAGGATTGCAAGATCAATAAATTTCCTGGGGTCTGCTCTGAAATTCATGGCCGGTACCCCAGACCATGAGGACTTTGAACTGCTCTTGACATAAGAAAGCATGGTAATATAAAATAACAATAGGCAGATTAAAATTAACTCCGATTTACACAATAGAATCAATGAAACAACGAGCCAAATCAACACACTTCTGGGAAATCGTACGGATTGGTTGTTAAAAGACGAGGAAACACTGCTTCGTGAGAGTTTGGTAAGAAGAAACAACCACATAATTAGCCAACTAAACAGATTGGCACTCTCTATTGTGTTGGCCAAAAGCAATATAATAAACCCACTTGTTTTGGATGACGACGAGATGGAGCACGCGTTCAATTTTGAGCAATTACCCTTTAGTTTAAGTAACTTACTTTTAGTGTCTAGAGCAAGAATTTTGCAAAATTCGGATGTCATTCACTATGTCTTTAAGATCCCTAAGATCTTTGAGTTTTTTGAGAATTTATCCTGTAATCCATAACAATAGTATTGTAAAGCTAGAAACAACGCTCGCGGCAAAATGTAGCGATGGATTTCTGCCACTCGGAAACTGCAATGACACCCTGACGGCTAAAGTATGCAAACCGGCTCGCTCGAATTGTTTAAGTCAGTTGCTAAATAATAACACAGCGGCTTGTTCATCAAAATCAGCATATCACATACCACCAGTTCAAAAAATAGAGGAGGGCATAATTATTCTCAATGACGTGCCACCAACAGCAATATTTGATGAAAGGAAATTAGAAATTAAAGGAACGTATCTACTTCTTTTCCGGAATTCAATCACTATAAACGATACAATCTACGTAGCAGAAAAGGAACCAATCTATATTCAGTCACATCCTCCAAAGACGGTATCGCTCAACTACCTGGAACACCATACAAGTTTGTCCTTGCCATATTTGCATAAAGTTTATATCGATAATATTTCTCGCATTCACGAGCTGAAGGAAGGCCTATCTCTACATCATACCTTGTTGTGGACAATTTTTTCTTTTCCTCCATTAATGATAATAGCAATAGCAATTTTTTGCATCTATCGTAGAAAGATATCGATAGCCAACAAAGCCCAAACTCAGAGGGCGGTTGTGGAAATTTTGGCACAAGTCGAGGGCGACTCGTCTTAAGAGGGGGAGAAGTTAGCACATTACACAGGACAAAGCTGAAACAGCAGTTTGACGATTCTTGGGAATAGCTCCCACGCTTGTTTATCCATTCAATTGCATTCCGAAATGGATACCCGATAGCGTACGTGACTGTGGGCAGCTTGAGCGAGCAACGAACATTCACACATACAAGCAAGCGCTACAAGCCGCAGTTAGGAAATCAGGGTAGATAGTAAGCTTAGCAATAGTTAGTTCTGTTTTGACATTGAGAAAATAAAGTTGTACGAAACCGCAAAGTTATACATTACATTTCCATCAATAAATTGTTTTTTTTTTTTAAATCTTCTAAAACTTAAGGCAAACCCTGTAAACAAATTTAAAACTTTTATCGAAAACATATTTAGCAACACTCTCCACTGAAAACAAGCGGTTTTGCTCAATATTCAGGGAAATATAACAACCCGCTGTTCGTGCATGCGGTTGCTGCCTATCCTCAAATTCGCTTTTTCATGTCATTATATTCTTATTGCAATTTCTGTTCTTCACACAGCCTTCTGTTAAACATGGAAAAATAAAAAAATGGGGAATGTGTGTGTGTGAAAATTATGAGTTTTGTTACTTGAAGACCTGTAAAATGGCTTTAGAAGTTTTGGGAGAAGTTAGTTTCGAAAACGATATACGATATATCCATTAATTGCGGTACCTTAAATTCTCTATTTTATAATAGTTTCTACAACAAATGTAAGTTTTATATATATAAATCTCGATATGGTATCCTTTCAACATATGTGTTTGAGTGTGTCTGTTAAGGGGGATAGGAGAGTTCTCTGTCTCTACGGTTTCATACTATGGGGAAAACTGGTATGGGGTCCTCCCAACTTTCTAAAACTGAAAACCAAACGCACCGGAGACCTTTAGTTTTTGAAATGTTTAAAGTTAAAGTTGCAAAAAAAAAGAACTTTATCTTTAGTTTTTTTTTTTAAATTTTGGTGATGTCACCTGTAAAAAAATGTTCATAGAAACCAGTTAAAAAACTTAATATACATACTTAATAGCTTCTATTAACTTTTGGAAGGGGTCTTCGGCCGTGCTTGGAAAAATAACCCTCAGCCAGACCAACACCGGCTTCGCTTTGAACAGTATTCTTAAATGAAACATCTGTGTAAATTTGCATAAATAAATTTGTTATATCCATTAAATTAAGTATTATATAAATGTAACAATCTGTGAAATAGTGAATAAAAATATAAAAGAAACTTGTGCGCGTCTTATATGAAAAATTTGCAAAATAATTGTAAATTTTTTAACAACAAATTATGCGTAATCAAATAAAAATATGCAAAATAAAATCAATTTACATAAATAACATCTATAGTAACCATCTCTTCAAGTTTCATAGATATAAGTAAAGTATTTTGGCTAAAATAAGCATTGCTACCGGAATGGGGTGCTCAGCCCTAGAAAATTCATGCTATGCAAATATTTCCTATGGAATTGTGCTAGAGATCGAGAAGACCATCGTTCCGAAATTGTCATATTCAAGTCAAACCATAACAACAACTCGGCTCAGGGTTGCTTTTTTGTTGCAATCTGTGGGAAATAAATATACATAGGTTTGGATATAGGATATTTTTCCTATCGTAGAATTTTTTTAGGCATGGGTTTTGTTTTTGTGCCATTGGAAATGCATTATACGGTGCACCGATTGCAAAGTTTTTCTCTCCCTGCAATGGCATAACAACAAAACACATGCAAAAACACGATTTTCGTTATTCACCTCTATGCTTTTCCAAATTCTTCGAGTTCGATCACAGGATTTTTTAATAAAAATCCAAACTTTTGATCGTACGGTTTTTTAATTACAGGGTATTCACTCAACGTTTATTTACCTCTCAATAAATTAGAATTGTCTCGTATACGTAATGGTTTATTACACAATTCTTTATAACTACCGACTGCCTATTGCTGCTACCCTTCTTTTGGTATATTCTTCGTACTAAGTCTGTTTTTGACACCATCTGTTCCGAACGTTGTCAGACTTTTCATCTTTTTTTCTTGGTTTACCAACGGTCTGTATTCGATACTCTGTGTTATTCATCCGTTCGATTACTTTGCACTGACCTTCGCGCTTGCACTGCAAAGTCGGATTCAAGCCTTTCTTCCGCGGAGAATGGTACAGCATTAATAAATCTCCTTTTTGACATTTTTCAGGATTATTTGCCTAAATACATCATTATTCTATCCTGCCACTCATAATCTTGCTGCGTTGTTCAACTGTTTTATGTATCTCTCGCCTTCTTCATTAGGATACGAGACATTTTTTGCCATTTCCGTGGGTATTTTCTTACTTTGCTCTTTATTTACTAGGGGCACATTCTTAGCTTCGTACGCACGATCGTGACCAAAACTTACTCACTCCTCAGGTCGATCTTCATTCCTTTACCAAAGTGAAGGTCCACTCCAACTATGACTTCATCTACGATTTCCGCTGCTATGAACTAATTTAATTAAATTAATTAAAATTAAATTTAATTTATGACTCCGCACGTGGTTTTACCTACAACCTTGGTGTCCTCGCGAGTTGTCAACTTAGCTCCATGCAATGGACTTATTTCCTTAATGATCAAAAATGTAGCTCCGCCTTATTCCCGGTTGAATATCCTCCTTCGCCAATTCCCTTTTGAGGGGCAATATCGTCAAATCCTGTTTCTTGGCCATTTTTAATTTCTGTCCTACTTCTGGTACCAGTTTTTTCGAGTTTCGTAATTAACCTCGATGATTTTCCAAATCTTTCGATTTCCATTACTGGATTGTTAAATAACAGTCCCAATATTTGTACATTCCGATTCTTAATTGCCTCGAAATTTACACAACGTTTATTTACGACGAATGTAACCAGAATGTGCTATTCCCCATCCAAATTAAAAGGAACCCTGCGATAATTATCGTGGGATAAGCCTCCTCTATATTGCATATAAGGTCTTATCTAGTGTATTGTGTGAAAGATTAAAGCGTCCACAAACTGATTGCAGACAAGAGCGTACAATTGCTGGCATATGCATAACAATCGCACATTAAGTTCTGCTTTCTCCATTTTATACAAAGAAGCGAGGCGAACGATAGTGAACGAGGACAAGTCGAAATATCTCCTGCCATCAAATAAACAGTCATCGCATCCGCGACTCGGCTCCCATGTCACTGTTGACAACGTCCGATAGGTTTACCGCGAGTACCTGTCATGGACGTCCTAACCTCACGGTACAGCATTAGTACATGGAATCAGTTCTGCGACGCTGATCAGCGCCCCACAAATAAAAACATTGAGCAAGCATATTTCCTGCCAAACATACGCCGCGAAATCGCAACGCATGTCCACAAAAAACCAAAAAATCATGCGTCTTCAATTACGATTTATGCCAGCACTAGCTCGCGCAATGCCTGCACCGTGGTATCAATTAGTTGTCGTTGTAGCAGCTAACCAACCCCGCCTAGAGTCAGGTAAGTTCAGTCTTAGTCATCGAGTTGAGGCCCAGGAAATGAGTCGGGTTGAGTGGGCATGCAAAGATTTGGTTAATATCGTGCGGGGATTCCTTGCATGCGAGACATGTGTCGGGTATGTCAGGATCGAGTCTGGATAGGTAGAAGTTGAGCCTGCTACAGTATCTAGACCTTAATTGTGCCGGGGGTACGCGGGTCTCTCGAGGCAGCTTGAGCTCTTGTTCTGCGATGGGTGGTAATTGGACTCCGAGAACATCATTCACAGGAAGAGAGGTCACAAAGCTGTTAATGGACTCTCGGTGAATGGCGTTTATAGCCTATCTGTACACCGTCCTGTCCAGCGCGTCTTGTCTGTATTCCTGTACGGAATCGTGGTAGTCAAGTACTCCCTACCTGATGTGCCTAGGTGGTTGTTCAGCTTCCAATAAGTGTCTGTTGGGATAAATCCCTACGTTAGCATCCCAGTAGATATTGCTACATAACATTATTCTCCTTACACTGGGAGTATAGATTTTTCACTGTGTAAGTGATGCTCCGGCGCCATCAGCAGGTTTCACGTCACGGTCCGAAGGCCGATGTTCTGACATGTTTGTAGCTTCTTTAATTGCGTTTCGCTAGTCCCCGGTGTCCAAATCAATGCAGCACAGTTTACAGCCGGCCTGCCAATTGCCTTGTGCGTTACCAACAACGTTTCTTTGGAACCCCCTGTTTAATTTTTCGTAGCTTTGAAGCTTGACCTCGAAAGTCTGCGTGGTTGACCGTGTCGAAAACTTTCGACAGGTCCAGTGCTACGAGAACTAGATTTTGGTTAAGGCCATGAATTATCTGAATGTTTATGGCGTTAAGTGCTGTTGTGGTGCTGTGCGCTTTCCGGAAGCCATGCTGATATGTAGCTGGGTACAGATGGTGTGTGAGAGACGGGAGCAGCAAGGCCTCAATTGTCTTCGCTACACGGAAACAAAGTCAGGAGGCCTGTCAATCGATATGATATATGTCGCAAGTCTATGATGTTTATCAGACCAGCGCTGGCTATTGTCATCAGGCGAGATATCGCAGTTGCCCACAATCCTGGTAGGGGCTTAAGTGTTCATTGTACAGAATGTCGAATCATGTATCTGTTCCGCCAGCTCCATTCCTCGACGATCATTTGACAGTCAGGAATGCTAAAGATTGTGGAATGCTTTAAAGTCGGACAAAACCAAACGGCTTTCGCCTCTGAGTAGCGCACCTATATCAGGACGGTATCATCCAGTGGGCAACTAGTAACTAGAGGAATGTATATATTAAATATTTCGAGCACGACACCGCCTCAGACTCCTACAGCAAGGGGCAACGTATGTATCACTACTCACGAGTGGTCGCAGACCGGACCAAGACCGCAAGGGGGACCAGTCAGTGTATTGCACTGATTGCATCTAACCGAGGTGGAAGAATGGTGGACTCGTCTTTGGCCACCTTTGTTATATAGTTAATAAAGATTTCTTTACTGTTTGTTCTATGACATAAAGGTGTGAGTTCTTCAAGTAATGCTTCTAGTGCCGCTGTGGGACATGTGCTCATGCATCCAGTTATACAAACACAAGCTAGTCTCTGCAGCTTATATAGAGCAGTCTTTGTGGAGTTTAGTTTAACTCGTTTAGACAACGCTACCGCTCCATACGTTATGGTTGGTTTTACTACCATGGTGTATATCCAGTGCTTTTGCCATTTGACTTTGAAGTCGAAGATAATCCCTAGGTCTTTGGTTTCATATCATGCCTCTATCCTGCTCTTTTACTTAAAGGAATTATGGCTGTTTTGGTAGGTATTATATAGAGCCCTAAATGGAGCACCACCTTTTAGTTAGTACTAACGCTCTTTGTATAATATCGTAGTGTATTCTGATATATGGCGGTCGCAATAGCCAAGTGGTTAGCATTGTGTACCACCATTCGGAAGGCCTGGGTTCGAGTCCAGGTTATAGCAACATCCAAAATTATAAAAAAATAATTTTTCTAATTGCGGTCGCTTCTCGACAGGGAATGTCAAGCCCTCCATCGGCCGTTCGGAGGTGACTTAGAATAAACCGTAGTTTCCTCCATTTGTTGGTCAAATCAGCATTTTGGAGGAGGAGCTCGGCCGAAAATCGCCTCAGTGGTTACAAAGGGCGAAATATATGTATATATAATATATATATTCTCATATTTATCTAGAGCTACTACAACTGTCATCGCTGTATCCTTGGGACTTTATGCCATTGTTAGTAACGCTAGGAGATCATCCACTACTAGGCTTCAAAGAAGTGGAGACAACACCCCACCTTTTGGGTATCCTTTTGCTGTTTTCATTTGGATAATGCCGTTGCTCACTTTTGTTTCAGCTGTTCTATATCTTAGCATACAGTCTATCCATCTTATAATTGGTCCTTCTACTTTTCTTTTTCATAGAACTATGTCGACAATCTCGTGTGAGGTTTATCAAAAGCTCCTTTGTCCATGAAAGCGCATAATGCAACTTTCTTGTTTTCTATTGCACGTCCTATTAGTTCCGAGAGTTGGAACAGGGCGCTGTTGGTTGACCAGCCCTCTATATGCATGTTGGTAATGATGTTCGGGGTATGTTCTTAAGGTGATTTGGGTTGTCTTTGGGAATGTCGTTTTGTTTGCATAAAATGGAGGATAGGACAATTCTCAGCTGGATCTATCGCATGAAGATAGGAGAACTTAAAACGGAAGAAACAGTCGAGGAAGTTCGCGGTGATATCATAGTGCTTCTAATATAAAAAAGTGTTGTATGAAAAGAAATATGAAATATAAAAATTAACAAAAAATATATGTGTGAAACAAATTTAATTTAGCTGCCTATTTTCAAAATATTTACAACTAAAGGAAGTCCGAATTGGAGGTAAGTCCCTGATGAGCATAAAACTGTTGGAGACATTAGATCTTAGCAATATATATATACTTACATATATGCCGCTGAAATCAAATTATTTTGATCACTGAACAAACAATGAAAACATCTCATCTTTTCAGGTCACCAGCGTCTGCGAAGCAAAATGACCTCCTTCCTTTTTTTTTATAAGAATCACCTGGACATCGACCGCTACAGTATCAGAGGCATTATAGAAGAAGCAATTAAGCTAAATTCCAATTGAATCACCTGGACCAACGTGAGTCAACGGCCCAATGTGCATTTCTTATTATATACACTTACATTCATGCACTGGAAATCCCCGGGAGTCCCAATTGCGAACGATCGGTCACTATCAACAATAACTTCGGAAACCAACTAATGCTAATCTACATACATGAAAATATTTAGGTTCTATATACTGTAATACGTACAAGTATACATTTTCTTTTGCTACATAATTTCACTAATTCTAATTTTAATCTTCATTTGATTTTTTTATCTTTGCTGAACATCGTTCTTATTTTTTTAATTACCTTGTTATATATATATACATATATATTTGTAGTTTTAAATTTGCAAATAAGTTTCTTTTCTTAGTTTCCTAGTTTCATTCTAGTGTAATTTCAAATTTATAAATTCATAAATTTTCTTCAATTTTTTTATTTTTTATCTAATTGTAAAAACCATAGAAAAAAGTGCACCGTTCAAATGTTTTCATTTTAATTTAATTTTTATTTTTATTTTATTTAGATCAACTTTATATTCGAATTTTCTCTCAGTTAGAATTCTATTTCGACATGTCCTTTGATTTTTTCCCCTTAATTCTAGCAATTTTCTATTTAACTACTCTACTTTCGATTTGCAATTTTCATTTCTGGTTTTTAAGTATTTATAATTTATATTGATTTCGTGTTTCTTATTTTTCATAAGTTTTTTCTTCTTTACTTTTCAATTCAATTCAGTGTTTTAGTTCTTCAATTGTTTTGATTTTATTTTATTATTGATATTTCATTTTCACCAAATGCATGGGTCCCGGTGCCCAAACGCGAGTGAGTGATCAGCATAGCGAAAGACATAGTTGGTCGGACACATGTACATATATCAGCCTTTCCATCTTCGTCTCTATTTGAATTTTTAAACCAACATACATACGTATATATTAAAATATTTAGTTAATTGTATGATAATATTTCAGTTGAAAGCTACTCGAGTAAAAAAATTTTTCAGTTAAGTTGATAAGAAAAGGATATTACGGTTGTCTTAATATGAAAACGGAAAATAAAGGAGATTAAATTTTGAATTTATGAGTATTGAATATTTTCATTAAAACTAATATAAGGCGAATTTTGTTTTAATACGTTTTCTTTTTATTACGATAATAAATGAAGTCGAATAAGAATATTCCCGAGTTAGAGGGGAAAAAGGGTGATCCAAGTAGATGTACTTTTTTCAATAGCCTTTTTTTGACAGTTCACGCGTGAGTCGTATCAAGCTGTCATAAATTGTTGTTCAGTATTGTTTGGCATTTCATCATGGAAAGACTTACGCCTGAACAACGTTTACAAATCACTTTATTAACTTTATTATGAAAATTCACGTTCCGTAAATAATGTTTCGCGCGCTTCGCTCAACTAATGGTCAACATAATCGGCCTACTGAGCGTACTATTCGCAACACCATTACCCATCTTGAAACCCAGCATTCAATTTTGGATAATATTCGACCGAATAGACCATGCCTAGCCCGCAGTGAAGAAAAAATAGCGGCCGTAGCAGAGAATGTACACGAAGACCGTGGAGAGTTGATTCGGCGCCGTTTGCAGCAACTCGGACTGACGTATGAAAGCGTACAAATTACAGCTTGTGCAAGAACTGAAGCCGCTCGATCTTCCCAAGCGACATCGCTTCGCTTTATGGGGTCTTGAAAAGTTCCAAGAAGATCCGACGTTTTCGAGCCAAATTTTGTTAAGCGATGAGGCTCATTTCAAGCTCAATGGGTATGTAAACAAGCAAAATTGTCGAATTTGTGACGAAGAGTAACCTGATGAGATTTTAGAGCCGCCATTTCACCCTAAAAACAACGGTTTGGTGGGTTTTGTGGGCCGGTGAGAACGTGACCGTCAATGGCGACCGTTATTGCGCCATGATAACCGAGTCTTTGATGACTGAAATTAAAGAGAGGGCGCCACTTCGCACACATCGCATTAATCAATGGATTTATTGAGAGAACACTTCAGTGAGCAGATAATTTTTCGTTTTGGGCCGGTCGATTGGCCACCATCGCTAGACTTTTTCTTGTGGGGATATGTAAAGTCTATGCGGACAATTCCGCTTCGATTCAGGCCTTAGAGCAAAACATCACGCGTGTCATTCGCCAGTTACCAGTCGAAATGCTCGAACGAGTCATCGAACATTTGAAAGAGATAATCTTCAAAAAATATATGCCAAAGAATGACCTTTCGAATGATAATAAACATTCCCATTAAATTTGAAAATTCTGTGTTTTTTCTTTAAGAAAGTAGGGAGTCTAGAAATGGATCACTCGTTAAAAACAGAAATGGAAGAGTAGTTGATTCTTTTTTCTTTTATTGTGTGGGTGTTACACTATGGCGATGAAGAGGACATGATGTATAGGACAGATGAAAATGTAGACATGCGTACTTGGTCAGATTAAGGGGGGACTGCAGGTATAAGTTTTTCTCGGTTAAAGCGGTCGATTACCACCTTTCTGAGGATCTCTAGGTCTCTATTCCTCCATGGCGATTTAGCTTTCCTTTTTTGGTTAGTTAGTTTACAGCTTGAGTGGAATGCATCTACTTCCTCTCGGTTGAATGTTCCTACTTCGCATTCTTATTCTTGTATATTCTAAAGTTTCGTTTTTAATTCCGTTCTATTTAAATTATAGCCTAAGTTACTATTACTGGGGTTTCTAATGGGGGTATTCATCTTGACAGATATTCCTTAGATCAGACCTAATTTCCTTATGATCTAACATTGCTCTTGTGAAACTTCCTATTGTGTGGGATGGTTATATCTCATGTGTCCCGATGGTTATATCTAAAACTTCCTCTTCGTCAACGCATTAAAGCATACTCTTGTCTTTTTTCTACACTTCTTGGATGGAATATAATGATTTTTTGTGTAGAGGATATATCATCACCATTTCTCGTGGATAGTTCTCCTCCTGACCACCACCCAATTTTGGTATTATTTTTGTTTTCGTCTTTGCAGTCTGCTACTAAAAGTCCCGGTCTAAAGTAGACTCCGGGGAATGCCAGGGGTTTTTCCCACCCTTTGAAAACCTCATCCATTATTGTATCCTGGATGACCGGGACCTGTTTTGGTGTTAGGACTTCTTTGGGGAAGTTCCTATGCAGAATAGCCACTTTCACTGCTATTATGACTTCAAAATAGCTGTAACCATGGTCCGGACGGATTGCCTGTTGACGTGTCGCTGTCGGATGTATCGCGTTTGTGTCGGTTGGATTTGTAGTTGTGGGGTTGGGTTCGTAGTTTTTGTTTTATTCGACGGCTGTTCTTCCGTTGGTATTCATTTTGCACTGAAACGTTTAGTGGCAGGTTCCGTTTGTTCTTCAGCTCTGATGCCGTCGGATTAGGGTCTTAAATCCCTAAGTTTTTGCAAAAAATACTTCTGCCGATAATGTAAAAATTACGTTTCATTTAAAGTTAAAACAGATAAAAATTTAATTTTACATACGAACGGAATATTTCATCATTCAAAATAGATATCAATTTGGAACTTTTTGGAGCGATGCTAAATAGTTCATTTTTGCCTTCCATTTGTGCTTGTGCCTCGAGATATGTTGCGCAGTCTATGCAGCTTCGCTTCCTCTCTTGAGCTCTTCTTGGTACCGAGATACAGTTGGTGTCGTCACCCTAATAGATTTATTTAGAATCTTATATTGGGAACTCTGCTACTAACAGCTGTTTTTGTTTACAAAATACAAAAGTTGAAATTATCAAAAGTAAGTATGAAATAGAAAGCACAAAATAAATTTACATTATCATTTAATTATTTATACTTCAACTTCAGTGTCTACCGAAAAGGAAAGCTACGATGGGAAATGGAGGTAAAAATGGACGGAATGGCAAATAAAGACGATGCTGTTCTAAATGCGGGAACATCGATATGTTGATCTGAGAGGAATAATAATTATTTATTTTCTTTTAATTATTTTCATTCAATTTCAGAAACCAACAGCAAAAATATATTACTTGCAAGTCGCTTGTCGAAACTAAAATTGACGCCAGTATTGAAATGCAAAATGCGACATTGAAAGGGATTAATGGAAACTACAGATGAATGGAGAAATTAAACTGGGGCTGGAGTAGAGGATGGTGATGTGGAACCCACAGTAATAGATACATCTTATATCTATTTTAATTTTAATTTTTTAATTTTATTGCTTTAAACGATCTGCTTCTTTATGGATAAGGTGCTTAAACCTTGTCCTCTGAAATAAAATCTGGTTCATCTGCGGCTAGCTCGTTTGGGCAGAAAGTCAAGGCAAAACAAAATCACACTGGCATAGACAAGCTGGTGTACTGGCTGTAGCTGATGTAGAACACGACTTCCAGCTTAAAAAAAACTAAACCAAAATGATAAAACGAATTAAAATGAAATATAAATATTATAAATATATAAAAAACTAATAATTAGTAATATAAACTAAAATTTTAATAAACCCCTGGTAAATTTGTAATAAACCATTAAATAATTAAAAGTTAATAAATTAATAAACTAATAAATAACTAAAAATTAATAAACCAGTAAAAAACCAAATATTAATAATCTATAAATATCTAAAATTTATTAAACCAAATATAAATAAATTTATAAATAAAAACCAATAAATTACTTTAAATTAATATACAAATAAATAACTAAAAATTAATAAACCAAATATAAATAAATTTATAAATAACAAAAAACTATATTAATGAGTGAAAAGTATTATAGTGAATAAAACAGTTTTATTAAAAGAAAAATATGGATTTTTATTAAAAAATTAAGTTGTATAGTGCTAGTCTTTTCAGCTCTGGTGTAGGTGCAACAAGAGCAGCTCCACCATATTGGTATTCACTTTTATCGACACTTTCTCTTTCTAAATATGAAGAGTTGCGAACTTCAACAATATGTTGTCAGCACACATCAGATGAGTATCCATTTATTAAAAAATTCTTGACTCGGTCTTTTATTTTTATTCTAATCTGTTTTAAGCTACAACATTTTTCTTTAATGATTCCGAAAAAATGTTTGATTCTACCACGATACTGGCTGTGTACTTTGTTGAATTCAGCTTGTCTTTCAGATTCCGCTAAAGTGGAATTACTTGGATATGGTGTTATCAAATGTTTTGTCAACTGAAACGCATAATCACCTGCAATCCACTCTTCTCCACTGAATAAGCTAGTTGTGTTTCTTTCAATGTGAGATTTCCTAAACACTTTGGGATCGTAATAGCTTCCGGGGCTTATAAATAATCTTAGATGCCTATTTTTTTTGTTGATAAAAATAAGGAATTTGCCTTTCAAGTTTGTAAGTCTATATGCATCATGCCCCGTTGTCCCTTAGCCTTAATTTTCCTAATTAAATCTCTGTTTCAAATTCAGGTATTCTTAAAATACATACAGTGGCGAGCATAAGTGGATGAATGTTTGTCACTTCTGCACTTATTTGTTCATAACATCCGTTGTACTTATTCAAATAAAACCATTTCTTTTTAAATTTTTAATCCATATATTGTACTAACATATTATGCAAGGAAAAGTCAAAAAAAATTAAATGTAAAAAATTCTAAGGCAAAAAACTAAACATATCTCCATTCATCCCATTTTGCACCTTATGTAATTTTCTAGTCCAGGCTGCGAGGATGGGACCATAAATAGAAGTTCACCCAAGTGGTCAGAAACAATTCTTTTACGTATGGTTCAGGCAGCTCCCGACTTATGATCTCAGACCAAGTATCCTCTGGGTAGCCAACAAACCTCCGTTTGGAGACGAGCTAAAGTGAGAATCAATAAATACATCGGATGAAAGACTGCCCTTTTGATGTCGACCTCTGCAGACGTTTAAATGCTCATGATTTGAGGGCGTGCACCAGGAATTTCCGCTCCCTTAATTGGAAGAAAATGGGTCCCTGTGAAAGCTACTACAGAGGCTATTTAAAGGAGCTCAAATTTGCAGTTTAGTTTGTAGCGGCAGAGAGGCTTCTTCGCCGAGTCCTGGCTTTCAACGCGGTGGATGAACGTCTAATCACGACTTCCACGCCAGCCAGTTCTACGCACCGGAGTTGACCCGGATTTTATCCGGCCAAGGGCTATCACCCTTTCGGCGACCTAACCCCGTTTAGGTCATCAGGTAATTTTAGTTTTAGTGCATCAATGGAGCAATATTTCCCAGCAGGCCTGCTCCAAATCCTTCTCATCAGGCCTGGCGTAGAAACCAACCCTGGTCCGACAGATTATTTCGACTGCGTGTGCCACAGACGACTCCACAGAGACCTGTTCAGGCCTTAAGACCCATAGGGAGTGGACTACGCGTTACGTGGCCCCATGCTACCAGCGTCCAGCCGCGCCTCTAGCCCTCACGACAGTACCTCCAGCACATTTACCCACTTTGGGTAACCCACAGGCCTCCACGGCTCAATGGAGCTCCCCACAGCATGACTCTTAATCTTCTTTACCCAACTCCTATCCAGCTCCACCTCCCGTACGGGGGCTAATGAGCAGCTCCTAGTACCTCGCACAGTCTGTTCCGTCTGTCAGACCATAGTACGGCGGAATGTGACATCAGTCAAATGCAACTCATGCACTGGCTGGTACCACTTTCGGTTGTGCTCTGGTCTGCGCACCACTCCACCATGCACAACTCCCTTACCCCCCGTGTTACTAACGTTCCACCGAGACACTTCAGACTCATACAGTTTAACTGCAACGGGATCCAAGGACAGATCGACGAGATCTATCTATCTAGCTATCCGGTCAGGCGGTGTCGAGCTCGAAATATTTAATATATACATTCCTCCCGTTACAAGTTGCCCAGTAGGATACCGTCCTGATATAGGTGCGCTACTCAGAGGCGAAAACCCTTTGGTTTTGAGCGACTTTAACGCGCATCACGATCTTTGGCATTCCTGCCTGTCAAATGATCGTCGAAGAAAGGAACTGGCGCAACAGATAGACGATTCGACATTCTGCACAATGTACAACGAAGCCCCCTCCAGGATTGTGGGCAACTACCTTAGCTCGCTTGATATTACAATAGCTAGCGCTGGTCTGATAAACTGCATAGATCGCCATATGCTGACACTCGCATCAGAGCATTTGCCCATAGTCATCTCGATTAACAGGCCTCCCAACTTCGTTTCCGTGGACCATCGGAAATTTGTTAACTTTAACAAAGCTAACTGGCCCGGCTTTACGGAATTTACTCAGAACGCCTTCAGTGCTCTCCGCACTCCAACCAACGTCCTCTCTGCAGAAAAGACATTGCACAAAATTATCATGTCTGCTGCCGCCCGCTTCATACCTGCAGGTCGCATCGCGGAAATACGCCCACATTTCCCCACGGAAGCGGCGTATTTAGCGACGGCGCGACACATTACGCCTGGCCGATCCCGGTGATCCCCGTATTAGGGAACTTAACGCCGAGACTTGGAACAAGGTTAATATTCACATGCGGAACAAGTGGGAGGAGCACTTAAGGTCCTGCAATCTCTCCTCTGCGTGACCAAGGCTAGAGTCAAATCGTTGTCTAATCCGACGAGACGTGAAAATCGGGTGGAAATTTCATTCGGTGGTGACGCCTCGTCGGACCCGAAGAGGTGCGCGAGCTATTTTAGCCGGATTTTCACACTGCGCCCTTTTGACAAAACGAAACTACGAGTAACCCGCCATCTGGGAAAATTGCCGAACACCAGCGCGACGCTTGATTTCTCCAGAGAAGAGGTTCAGGGGGTTATCGGGAAGGCGAAAGCCTCCAAATCCATCGGCCCCGACGGAATAAGCATGCTGATGTTAAAGCAATTGGGACCAGCGGAGCAGAATATCTCACCAAGGTGTGGAAACTGGGTAGAGTGGTCCCGTTATTATGGCCGGGGAAACCCGCCCAGCTACACATCAGCATGGCTTCCGAAAATTGCACAGCACCACAACTGGACTTAACGCCATAAACACCCAGATAATTCATGGCCTCAACCAAAACCGACCCTGTGCGCGAACTGTTCTAGTAGCACTGGACCTGTCGAATGCTTTCGGCACAGTAAATCATTCAGTGCTACTATCGGACATTGAGGATTCCTCATTACCGCCTAGGTTGAAGATGTGGACCATGAACTACCTGAGTGGTCGACGATCATCGGTTGAGTTTAGAGGTCAAACATCTAAGCTACGGAAAATTAAACAAGGGTTTCCGCAGGGTGGTGTCCTCTCCCCAATGCCGTTTAATTTTTACATCTCGAGTCTTCCTCCACCACCTGAGGGCGTCTCCTTGATCTCATACGATTTTGGCGTCTGGCGAGGATATTGATAGCCTCGCCGACCTTTCCAACTTCACTGCACGACACTTACATCTACAGCCTGCGAAATCCTCTGCCACCCTTTTCACCAGCTGGACGAAAGAGTACCGGCTAGAACTCTATGTGAAGGTCGATGATATAAAAATTCCGACCACGAACAACCCAAAGTTACTGGGAGTCCGCCTGCACACCGCATACGACTGTAATTGCCACCAAAGTACAAAGCCGCAACAAAATCCTCAAATCGCTAGCCGGTAGCACCTGGGGGAGACACAAAGAAACACTGCAGGCAACATACAAGGCAATTAACCGGCCGATCGTAAACTGCTGCGCCAATTTGAATGCCGGAGACTAGCCTGACGCAGTTGAAGAAACTTCTGACCTGTCAGAACACCGCCCTTCGGACCGTGACGGGAAATCTCCATAATGTTATGCTGTGCAAGCAATATCTGCTGGGATGCTACCGTATGGATCATCCGGACGGGCACCTTTTAGAAGCCCAACCACCACATAGGCACATCAGGAAGGGAGTACTTGACTACCGGGACGACGTACAGCAATACAGACAAGACCCGCTGGACAGGACCGCGTACAGACAGGCCATCAACACCATTCACCGAGAGTCTGTTAACACCTTCTTGAACTCTCTTCCAGTGAATGGTGTTCTCTGAGTCAAACTACCACCCATCGCAGAACAAGAGCTCCAGCTCCCTTTGGTCCGAACCCGTCGAAACAGCTCGTTTCCTCAGCCTCCCGTCAGATGACCTCGCTGACTAAAACTAAACTTGCCCGTCCCTAAACGGGGCTGGCGTATGCCGCTACAACAACAATAAAAACAACGTCTAATCACAAACATATCGCTTACTTGCGCCCACGCCATGGCGGAAGAGAAGGACGATGCGACCAAAGATGCATTCTCGGAGAGCCTATAGCGCACTTATAAGCGCTGCTCCACTATGATGTCAAAATTGTGCTAGGCGGTGGAAGGTATTGGACTGCAAAGATACGCACCCGCCTCCGTGCAGCAAAAACCGCCAGTCAACCAACACAAGGGAGTTTCGATTTCGAAAAGCTGCAATCACAAGACGCAGTGGTGCATTTCTGTACTCGACTTACACTCCTGCTCTCTGAGAGCACTCAACAGCAACTCAATATATGAGAGCTGTGGAACGAAGTATCAAACTTTCTACTTACCGCCATTTCGGAAACAATCGGTTTTCGGTAAGAAAAAGAGCTGTTGCCATGACGAATGTCGAACCTGCTCAATGGCAGTGAATGTGAAAACCCCGGAGATGGCGAGCCGGAAACCCGTATCTTTGACGATGGTATAGACGTTCCATCATCCGAATATGACGATGTTCGAATAGCGATTGCCCGCTTAAAAAATAAGAAAGCGGCGGGAGCCGATGGCTCACCGGCAGAGCTATTCAAATAGGACAGCGAAGAACTGACAAGGTGCGTGCATCAGCTTCTTTACAGCTGTCGTCTAATGGACAAGGTCATACCCGCTTCTTTGCGTAAATGTGTGTTTGTGTTTTGACCATTTGTTAGCGTGCTTAGAATATTTCTCATTCATGTATGTTTGCTTGAAAAGGTCGTTCAGTGTCTACGCGATGCGAAATTAAATATAAGCATAGAAAAGAGTAAGTTCAGCTATAAAAAAGTGCACTACCTCGGCTACGTTGTCAGTGATGGGTGTATTCGATGCCAGTAATGTGGCGGCGGTATGACATTTCTCTTAACTTAAAACACCGAAGCAACTTCACAGGTTCCTGGGCATGTCAGGCTGGTACCGACGTTTTATCCAAGATTATGTGAATATTGCAGCTGCAAGACACTCTCAAAAGACAAAATAAAAAGATGTATGTTGACTGACAGACAACAGTTTCTTCTACATGCAGTGTAACGAATCAATCGACAGAGTGGGATCTTTCAACTAGACGAGCACCAGATCATATGTTTCAGCTAACCTAAATAAAGCTCAAAAGAAATATAGTATTATCGAACTTGCAGACAGACATGTCTGGAAGATTGGCAAGGTGGAGTCTAAAACTACAAAGTTTCGGTTTTAAGATCGAACATCGGTATTAAGCGACCGCTTATTCGATGTTTGCTTGGAATATCCTTTCTTTACTTCGACAGAACACGAAGAACTGAAAAAGGCAGTGACTGGAAATAAAAACAGACTGCCAGATCTTTGCATTTTTGATGGCTACGTGATGTGAAAATTGTGTGTTGGACAAAACACAAAACGTATGTAAGAAGCCTCCTATAGTAAAACAACATAAAACAGAACGACCTTTTCAAGGATTGTTTATTCACTTTATGGACCCGTATTTTCGTACTTGAGATAGTAGCGTCTATGTGTTTGTGTATCTAGATCATTTTTCAGAAGTTGTGCTTTTCAAACCTACGAGGAGAGCGATCTCAGACTAAGTCATAAAATATTTAGAAAATTATTTTTTTCATGTGTTTGGTTTGACCAAATACGTGCGGATAACGGAAAGCTATTTGTTTCTGAAATGTTCGACAGCTTTCTGGCGAAAAACGGCATATGCACCCAAAACCCCCCTTTTATTCACTCCAAGCAACACCGCCGAGAGGTTTAACCGATCCGTGTTACAGATAATTAGGTCCTACATAAAAGAAAATCAAGAGAACTGGGGCAGACATGTTAGCGACGCCGCTCGTAGTGCCACTCACACAGCCATGAATACTTCGCCACACTATGCCACACTATGCCTGCTATTTCTAGCAGGACTAAGTTAAGGAAATTTATTTCTCTATTCGATCAAAAAATTTTTAAATGTGTTCGTGAGAAGATAAAAATGTGTGAATGTGTGGGTGAAAGTGGTTAGTCGCGGTTGGCAGGGAGCATTCTGCGTTATACCAGATATACTGAAAATTGGGCTCTTTAAAAGACATGGATTGTGAGATCGAGGCTTCAAGCGACAAACTTAAATTAATCATAAATAAGATTATGAGAGAGCTGAGGTTTAGCCCATGTTAAAATTAGAACCAGAAAGTAGTACCGGAGACCTAAAAATTTAAGGAGATGTTAACTACTCTTATGCAAACAGCACAAATAGTAAAAGCTAATATAATATACGGTCCATGTCATAACTATATCACCACAGGAAATTGTAGAACAGTTTATGAAAACTACAACCAATACAGCAGTGTACAGGACTGAAAGAATGCAGTTTTGTTACAATAAATTTATTTTTCGTTGGATACCCTTAAAATCTAAAACGCCCGTATTCTAAATAGAATTGCGGGGCTGTTAGAAAGTAAAGGAGGTATAACTAGTTATTAGAGGTGGTAATATAATTGTGAATTAGTATATAGTTTCTGGATTTAGCGTTTTTCTACATAGCGGTAAAAATTTGCACTAACGAAAATAAATTCTGTTATTGGGCCCTAGTTCTATGATATTTACTTTCTCAAAAGATTTTATTGCCATACAGTCAGCTATTTGAATAAATTGCTTGTGTATATGCTTGTAAATACTTGTATATATGTATATACACATAGACCATAAAGTCTGCGTTCACTCAACACATTTCTTAACTAAAGTAAAAACACAACTGAAATAGTTAATTCCCTTAAAATTTGTTGCATGAATTTCTTCATTATATTTTTAAGTTTAAAATGCAAAAGCAAAAATCTAAATTTCTATTTTCATTTTCGTTATAACGGTATCTAAGTGTACCAACAAGTAAACATATGCACCACAAAGTCTGTGTTCAGTTTGGTTGATTTGAGAATACCGTTACTTTTGCATATTTTTTTCTGTATTTTATTCTAATTAATCATATAAAGAGTTCGTGTCGTGTTTTAATGTTAGTTTGAAAAAAAGGAAACCTAAGGGAAAGAAATTAGTGTGTAAGAAAGAAAAATAATTATTAAACTGTGGAAGGATATCGAAAGTTTCCGAAAAATTTGCCAAACTATTGGAAAAACGTATCCCTCCGTCCAGGGCGTAGTAAATAATTTCAAGCAAAAAAAAATATTAAAAAACGAATTACGTCAACAAATATAGTTGAAAACGTAGATAAAATGTTAAAAAAAAATAAAAAACAATTTGAGCAGAAACTGCTAGAAAAATTTTACGAAAAGCTGGATATCATGATAGAGTCGCTCGAAAAAAACCTTTTACCTCACTTGTCAACAGACGAAAGCACATTGAATTTGCTCATAATTATAATACCAACATAATTATATAAATAGGTCTCCGGAATTCAGGAACCAAATCATTTTTTCGGATGAGAGAAAATTTTGTATATTCGGCATAAAAGGCTGTCAAATTGTGTGGCGCAATCAGGAACGGCCCTTGAAAAACAAAATCTGATTGGTACAGTGAAACATGGTGGAGGTGGAATATTAGTGTGGGGGTGCATGGCGGCTAATGGTGTGGGTCAGCTTGAATTTATCGAATCGACAATGGATAAATGGGGATATTTAAACATTTTAAAAGAAAGAACTTGAAGCTATGTGCAGAGAATCTAGGCTTATCTTCGACATTTTAGTTTCAACAAAATAACGATCCGAAGTATACTCAAACAGTCAGACTTTGACTCTTGTACAATGCCCCCAGACAGCTTAAAACCACTCCTCAGTCACCCGATCTCAATCCTATAGCGCACCTTTGGGATAATGAGGAAACAGAATTCGTCAGCATATAATAACAAGTAAAGAGGCTTTGCGAAGAGTTATGCTGGCAGAATATTCCCGAATTAAAGCGGAGGCAACAGATAAGTTGGTAAATTCAATGAAAAACCGGTTAAGTGAAGTATTAAAAGAGCATGGTTATCAAACAAAATATTAAATTTAATTTTTCTTTATAATTTTTAATGCTTTTGTAAATAATTATAAACCTGAACGCAGACTTTGTGGTGCTTACGTTTACATGTTGATTACATTTAGATACCGTTATAACGAAAATGAAAATGGATATATAAATATTTGCATTTGAGTTTTAAACTTAAAAATATAAGGAATAAATGCAAGTAAAAATTTTTAACTGAATTATATTTGTACATAAGAATATTCATGTACATTAATTTTTGTAGTCATAATTGAAGTTATATGTTATAAATAAATATTTACTTTTTTTATTGCATTTATAAAAGTATGAGGAGTGCTATAAGAATCTCTCCGTATATAACATATAACTTTATTTATATAAAAAAATATTTGTTTGTTGTCATATTTGTGTTGTTTTAATTATATACCTTTATTTCTAATTTCTCTTAGTATCTGCTGATGACATATGGCGGGGAGTGACATCTGTAAGCAACGCTGGCAAGAAAAGAGGCAGAGGAAAAGGGGCTGGTAAAAAGTTAGCCAAAGATCTCAACAGGGGTCAGACAATAGGGATCGGAAGTAAAAGTTTTCTGTGGCCGGGTTTAAACGCTCCCATCCTTCGAGGCAAAACTTTAATTCAGCAAGAATGTTTATCGGAGAGTAATGAAGTTTATAAAAATATGCAGAAAATTAGGGATCAAATGAGCAATTTCCGATTTTCAAAGTTAAGTTCAATAGATCGCGGCTGGTCTGGCGCGAAAATGCCTGGCCGTAGTATTGGGCCGCCTGATCCAATTGGAGATGAAAATTTTTACAACTTTGATACACGGGTACTTGAAAATAAAATTGTTTTTATTATGAAAGGAAATATGGGAAGAAAAAGGCGATACTCCGTTCTCACGATTACTGGAAATAGACAAGGTTTAGGAGGTTTTGCTGTTGCCAAAGCACCTGAAGTTAGGACTGCATTAAGGAAATCTAAAAATAGAGCTGCTCAAAAAACTATAAAACTTGAGTTATGTGATGGCCACACAATATTTCATGACTTCTCTTGTGTGTTTGGTCAAACAAGAATTTTTGTAGAAAGAAAACCGGAAGGTTATGGTCTTATTTGTCACCGCGCAATTGAAACTATTTGCAAAGTCATTGGAATTCGGAACTTGTACGCAAAAATTGAAGGCTCAACAAATTTGCAACATATTGTAAAAGCCTTTTTTTTGGGGTTATTACAGCAAAAAACGCATGATGAAATAGGATATAAAACCAATTTGCTTGTTGTAGAATTTCGTAGTGAAACTGGTAAACATCCACGAGTCGTATCGAAGCCGGAATATTGTAGATCAAGTGAACAACTTATGCAAAACGAAATTTTGGACTACAATCAATATGTTTTAGATGATAAAATTATTTTGAAAAAACATAAACTCGACCCGTTCTTTGTTAATAGCAGAGGATATATATTGTACTTAAGGAGAAAAGAACAAATTCGAAACCACAATAATGTCCGCGCTAACATGCAAGCCTTTAACAATGTCCTTATAAGTAATTTTTAATCACATTAAGAAAGAATAAATAGCCTACTTTGCACCAAGTGTTAGAGCATTGCTACCATTATTTGAGAGAACAAAACGTAAAGGAAGAATGAAATGTTTACTATTAATTCAAGCCTTCATCCTAGAGCATTGCTACCATTATTTGAGAGAACAAAACGTAAAGGAAGAATGAAATGTTTACTATTAATTCAAGCCTTCATCTTAATAAAAAAAAAATGAAAATAACCCATGACTTTTTTTGGTTAGGAACATCAATTGTGGGATAGTGTATCAATACTACAATTTATATAACACGATCTACTCTATTATTATTATTTTTGAGATATCGTTGAAACCATTAAACATTCTGGCGACTGCACAATTTCAATAAAAACTCATTAAATGATACCTATTCCGCTTTTATTATCGCAAATTAAACTGCCAAAGAAAAAGATTTCCAATCATTTTAGCCATCAAAGCAGCGGAAGGGCGGTCGTCATTACACTTCAACTCGTAGGAAAGACTCGTATCAGTTTTTTAGCTTAGTGTCTAGACATTGCTCATTTTTCGATTATTCTAAAATGTTTATCATACAACTTACTTGGTTGGCGCCATTTTACAAATGATTTCTTATTTTTTTTATTTTTTATTAATTTATTAAAGCTTACATAATAAAACCTATTTTATAAACTCTAGCTCGGCTGACTGGTTTGTTCAAATACGGTAAAGAAGATCGGATTCCTTCAAAAAATTATAAATTGTGGAGATGTTTTCGACTGTTTGTATTTTTAAGGGTTATACTGGATCTTCGTTGTAAGAGTTATTAATTCTTGCAGCTTCTAGAGCGTGGTAAGAAATGAGTAGGTGAAGAATGCTAACGGTGGATTTACCAAAGAGACATTGATTTTGGGGACTGCTCAATAGGTGCGAATCAGTTATGATAGAATGACCGATGCGAAGTCTGATGTACGGAGTGATTACATTGGCCGACAAGACTGACGAAAAATCTGGCGTATGCGATGTGGGTTAATCTTTGAATAATTTTAATTGTAATTTACCCAATCAAGAGATAGTTTTGCTCTTATTTGATTGATGAATTAGTGGTTGCCGCTTTTCGCGCAGAATGGTGAGTTGGTAGTAGAAGTTGTCGCGTACTGGCCGCAGCAAAACTTCTATGTTTGTTTGTTCATTTCCACCTTTTACTCCTCTCACACCAAGCGTTGGTAGTGACAACTGTTAGCAGTGTTACAATCGGTCCAGTCGTATAAGTCTCCAAACGGAGGACCGATTTCTTCACTTACAAATGTTAAGGAAACGGTATGTTTTAAGCGGGCATAAAGGGTAGTTCCCAGTGTGCTTGGTGTGCCATTGCGTTCGCAATGCAACCCGGTCCCTTTGGGTAAAGAGGGCGGTAGAAAATGACTGGGCACCAACGCACACAACGCAAGATAATTCCGCAGGCTGTTTCGTAGCTTGCGGCCTGGCTCGGAAGTGCACGCAGAGAGCAGATTCTCGCAGTCTTTAGGAGAGGAGACACTCCTTTCTGCGACCGAGCTTTTTTGGATAAAAAAAAAATTATAAGTGGAGGAACACCGGAGTTGGGTAAACACATCTCACCGAGCAACCGATATATATCATTTTTGTTAGTTGTTGTTTGTATACATGCCGACAGTATCTCTCATTTCGGTGCTCCTTACCCATCCTTTTAGCATCCTAACCTAACCCCGTTTAGGTCATCAGGTAATTTTAGTTTTATTGCATCAATGGAGCAACATTTCGCAGCAGGCACACAATCGGTGTATACGTATCTAGTGGTATAAATCTAAAAAAGAGGTGTACTCATCGGTCCGGTTTCTCCACTAACAAATGTTAGGGAAACGGTATGCTTTTCGCGGGTATTTCGCCCTGGTATTCAATGAGGGGGTTACTTTTCAATGAGATTGGTATACCATGTGAGCGTGCGCTATGAAACCCGGTTCCTTTAGGAAAAGGGGGCCAAATGATTGGGCACCGGTCGCTCTTGTTAGATTTTGTCGGTTTTAACTTTCTGCTTGTAGGCATTTAACTAACAACCACTGTAGGCGGTCCGATTATCCAGTAGGCTTATATGCAAATATATACACCCTTGTATATATAATGATATAAGCAAACAAAAATGTGATCGTGACACAATAAAGCTTTGTGATAGTCGCTGTTGATGGTCCTTTTCAAATTAGTCAATAAAATTTATTCCATGCGCATCCATAATACAGACGATATAACCTTGTCAGCCAACTGTTGCATTTCTCCACGCTTTGGAGCGGGTTCATCGTATGCAGTTCACTCGCATGACTATCGATTGGTTACAAAGGCATGTGGTTCTAGCTTGGGTCTTATAGTCGAATTTATAAAATGCTGCCAAGTTGCTCGTACATTATGCAATCCACACTTCATCCTCTTAAATAGATATAAACCTCTACCTGGTACCGTGAACGCTGTGAAGGGCCTCGACTGCTCCTCCACTGGAATTTGCCAATAGGAGGACTTGATGTCTAGACTGGAAAAAATTTCGGAGTCCCTTAGCTTATCCAAGGTCGCCGACACTACTATCCTTTTCGGTACATTTATTCACAACTCTTATAATCTACACAAAACCTATATATACTGTCTACTGCAGACGTCCAAGGACTATGACATTTCTCTATCACCCCCTTGTCGAGCATATCTTTAATCCCTTCGTCCATACGCGAATGTATGAAGGGAGAAAGCGGGTAATACCGCTGTTTTAGGGGTTGGACTCCCTCCTCTACACGGATCTTATGCTCGACCAGGTGGGTACGGCCTAACTCCTCCGGGATAGCCTGGAACGCCTCAGCCACGAAGTGACCTAATGCCGTAGATTGCCTATCGCCTAACTCGGAGTGATCCACTATTGATACCAACAGCTCTAGCTCCGGCCGATAAAACGACCACCTGAGGTAACTCTGATCTGCCCTCCACCTTGATTGGTAACAAAACCGAATCTAACACCGAGATGTGACCTCCGTCCGCGAGAGCCACTCTCAAAAAAATCGAAGACGAACTCGACTTAGTACCACACGAACTCAATTCTTCCAAACTTATAACTGTTCTGGTTGCACCAGAATCCAACAAAGCCCTAAAAGTAAAACTATAAATCTAAATGTCTAAAAATGGGCATACGTCGTCACCGTCCGTCACCAACGAAAACGTCAACTTAACCTCTTGAATACCAACACCTACTTCTGCCGGCTGGAAGTTAGCAGGATCACTAAGTCGCCAGACCTACCTTACTCCCCTTCTTACAATCCGTCGACACATGTCCAAAACATCTACACTTAAAACAACGGGTATTCGGTCCTAGCCTAAAATTATCGTAATAATCCGGCTCGGATACCGCAGCAACCTCTACACCTGCCGGGACTTAAGCCAAAGCAGGTTGCAATAAACTCTTGGCCTTATAGCTCGGAGGATTGAACCTGGTAAAACGGAAGGAGATTTCCCCTAACCAAACCTAACATCTTCTTTTCCGACAAAGGCTCCAAGCATAAACTCCATGACAGCGACGTAGACCTAGATGGACTCATTTGCTTCTTCCCTAATCTTTCCTGGTAGTAGGTTGTCGTAGTTGATTTCCAAAAGCTCGAACTTCAACTTCCTCACCAACGTAAACCACAACAAAGCTTTCCCCACAAACAAATACTCCGCGCCTCTGAACGGTTGAGCTTTGGTCACATAGCGTACCTCACTCAACTCCTCAACGCGTGGGAAAAGAAACATTTCCGCTTTTTCGCCGTCAAAGTGGACGTTTCACTTCAACAAATTCTCCGGCATCAGAGACACGACTGTATGATCCCCCGCGGAGGTGCTCTCAGGTCCGCACGAATGGCACCCGATAGCTCAGCCGACTCCTTTACTACTTCGGCTTCCTCACTGCTGACTACCTCTTGTAGTTCGGTGAGATTGAGCAACAACTTGCTCTTTAGCTCCATCTGCTGAGCAGTCTCGTCGTCACTTCCTGGCACCGCCCGTCCTATTCGCGATAAGGCAAATTCGTACGCGAGCTGACCATGCGCTAAACGATTAATCCCTATATTAAGTAATACAATTTAATTAAAAAAAAGAAACAGCCCAAATAAAAGAAAATATTTAACTAAAGAAATTTATCAAAAAAATAATTATCAGCCCTATTCTGCATTTCGACTCGAATCGAGATTTTCTCCGTTCCGCGGATTTGGTATTCTGCTTTACGCTACGCTTCAATAAATCTTCGAACTTTCGATTCTATCCAATTCTAAGTATTCTGCATTTCGATCGTAGCTACTTTTTTGTACGTTGTAATTTAGTTGGCGGAGAACAGTTCGATTATATATTTTCGTGTACTTAAATAACATAATTTTAACACAAATGTAAACATGATTTTGATAATAGGAAGTCATAACGATGTCTTTTTTACTTTTATGAACTTAATGACGTTTTTTGATACAACACAAGAGCAACATGAAATATCAGAGAGTTTTGAAATAACGTTGTCGAAATACAGTTGATCCATCAGTAAAAGACTCCATGATTTCGAGAGAATTGTGTAATGACATTAACACTGTTGTGTGACACATTCCTATGTTATAAACTGCACCAACTCTGTGTTGGTAACAGCCTTCCGCAAAAAATCGGAAATCATCTACTTCTCGTTTAAGTGGAGATAACCATGTCAAAGGACTTGATTGAGTTTCTGGTGAAAAAATAGCATCTTTATTAAGATTGAGGTCTTTTTTAAAATCTAAACGAAATTTGTTTTATAAAAGATTACCAATTACAAGCTCAATTTCTTAAAATTCATCACTCATCTGAAATGAATGACACTTGTCTCTCAATCTTCATGAAATATCGCCGCGACTCTTGATTTCAGACATTCACACAACCAGATGATTTCAAAAATGTATTCTCTCTTCCTCTTCTTCTTTCGATTCGATCGTATCTCAGAATACCTAATTACAGTTGTGGCGGAACGGAGAGCGGGAACGTAATCGAAATGTAGAATAGCCCTTACATGTTAAAAAATTTAAAAAAAAAAGTATCACCCTAACATGTTATTTATTTTGCCCTATACTATACGGTACACTAACTTTACAGCGTGCAACCCTACAAGTAGATAAACTATCATATGGTCAAAAAACAGCTGAGATCACCTGATCAAAATAGTACACTTTTTCACTCAGTGATGTAATAAATATAACTGAAATGAATGATAAATTTACAACTTAAACTATATAGCACGATTCAAAAAATAAGAAAACGAAAATAATTCTCAAAAAAGTTAAATAAGTATAAAAACTCAATGAAGACCAAACCATTTTGAAATATATCATATAATTCAGGTACATGCATTCTACACAAACTACTAAGTTATATATAAATATCTGAAACGTTCACAAATATTTAATTTATACCCGCCGTAGTAATAAAGTGAATATATACATTACATTTTCATCAATAAATTCGTTTATTTATTTTAATCTTCTAAAAGTTACCGTAAACAAATTTAAAACTTTTATCGAAGATATGTTTAGCACGGCAACACACTCGACTAAAAACTAGCGGTTTTGCTCAAAATTCAGGGAGATTTAGCAAAATAGATGATAGGCAACCCGCGGCTCGTGCCTGCGGTTGGTGCCTATTCCCCAAATTCGCTTTTTCATTCCATTATATTCTTATTGCAATTTCTGTTCTTCACACAGCGTTCTGTTAAACATGTATAGGTAAAAACTGAGAATGTGTGTGAAAAATATGACTTTTGTTACTTGTAGATCTGTACAATGTACTCTACTAATAATATCAAAATATTAATATAATTCTAACAACAACCAAATACAATTTGAAAACATAAACACAATCACTCTCAAAATAATTTTTTTTTCATCACCCTTTTGTTTGCTATATGTACATATCTACAA
Source organism: Neoceratitis asiatica (assembly GCA_030068015.2). Taxonomy (NCBI): domain Eukaryota; kingdom Metazoa; phylum Arthropoda; class Insecta; order Diptera; family Tephritidae; genus Neoceratitis; species Neoceratitis asiatica. The sequence goes on from CM061529.1 coordinate 15,761,363, forward strand.
GGGTGTATATATTTACATATAAGCCTACTGGGTAAGCGGACTGCCTACAGTGGTTGTTAGTTAAATGCCTACCAACAACCACACTACCCACTGACTAGACGAATAACAACGCAAAGTGAAAAGCGACAAAATCTAACAAGAGCGACCGGCCAGATTAGTGGAGATGGTGCGGGTGCTAAAGACAACAATAAATATAGATAAACGATAACAACACCAAGTGGAATTGACCGACGTTGAGTTACACAAGCGAATATCGTATAATAACAGTCAACACTAAAAGGCTGTTTAGAAAAACGAACAACAACCAATTATTAACCATGCAAATATACCACCAAATGCAACCAAACTGGTTGGAAACCCATTCGTACTACTCGTGTGCTGCCTGGGGTAACTTTAACCCGCCTTTATGACTGTGTTCTGGGTTCAGGGTGCTAAGAGGATGCGTAAGGAAATAACAGAGGGAGTGACACTGTCGGCAAAAAGCGTTTACAAACAGCAACAAACATTTATGACACTTATCGGTTGCCCGGTCGGGTGTGTGTCGCCAACTTCCGTGCTCCTCCGGGTGCCGACGCCTCCTATTCCGCCACTGGAACCCAAGGATACCTCCTGCACTAAAATTTTATGGGCTTCGACTGGCCTTATTTTAACTAAGTACTTGCCTCGACTGGCAACCAAACACACTAAAACTAACTAACAAACTATATATATATATTTTCCCTCAAAACACAAACACAACACAAAAAAAAGATGTTTTCGCTTTCAAAGATTGCGAGAATCTACTGAAAGCTCCCACCGGCCCGCGGAACTCTCTTGCGAGTGTGTGTTGGTGACCAATAATTTGGCGCCGCCCCCTTTACTCAAAGGGACCGGATTGCATAGCGCACAACATAGCACACCAAACACACTGGGTTAATTTTCATTTCTCTAACATGTGTTAATGGAGAAACCGTTCCGAAAAAAACCGGTTTGAACAGCGAAATCGATGAAAAAAATCCATTAATTGGGCTTCGAATTGTTTCCCAGATCTGGCAACCAACAACTATTTCCGCAGATCGTGACAGTGTGTAACATTTCTTTAGCTATTGAGTCCGCAAACATGTTCCCAATGATGCCCATGTAACTGGGATTCCACATTAATTTGAGTTTGTGAGGGCAGGATATCAGTATGTCTCTTATTGTCCATAACAAACAGGGCGCATTTGTAAATAAATGATTATACCTTTTGCGATCGTTTGCGGAATAGATTTGATAGAAAGTAATGTTTCAAAACGATGTTGGGATTTATGACAAGTTTGGGATAAAGTTTACATAAGCAATCTTAAACGATTTCCTTTAAAAGTGGTAATCTATAGGTATAGTACGGCAGAGAACTTAGAATAACGAGAAGGACCAATTACGAAAAATCGTGGAATATGTCAAATCGATGCTAGAACACGATGAGTGCATAGGGTTGTATTTTTAGCATTTCCCCACAGCCCGCCAAAAAGTAACAGAGTTTGCTATTGATGCATAACATTGATGAGAAAATGAATGTAAATTTCCTGTCTCTAGCTAACATTGGTGTATGTTAGCTTTAGATAAAGAATTTTTCGGCTTCTTATCAAATAAAGGAAAATATTCTTTACAATATATTAAAAAAAATTTTGGGTTAGGGATGAAATTATGAAATTTTATCAATCTTTTCCATGCCATTTTTAAATTTCTATATTATCTGATAGAAAATATTTCATGTTTACTCTCAATATATGTTGATATGCCGTCGGCATTTCGCAATAGCGTTTATTTGTACTCTAAAATTTCAATTTAAAATTTGATATCCTGTAATAGACATATATACATATACTCTTATCTAATTATATGCATATGTATCATGACATATGGACATTCACTATCGAAAATAATGACCTGTGTCAAGAAATCTGTATATACATACATACACGCATGCACACACACTATTTGGATGTACACGTATGCATTCATACTTCGATCACTCCATCCCTCGAAATTATTCTTTGCCTCTGTCGTACAAATACAAAACTCAAATCGAATACAACAATAACAATAACATTTTCATTCATAGACGCAAGCGCCGTACAACAAAGCAAAGTGCGTTTATTCATAATACCACCGTGCACATGCCCCGCATACCCATGCCAACAAGTTGCTTCTTCGCGACGGTGACAAAAAACACAAATACAAAAAATCATGGTCGCGAAATGTTACGCAAAAGCAACACTAACAAAAAGTTCCTTTGACTCCGGCAAAAAGTCAAATAGTCAATCAACCACCGAAATGATGCAAACCATACAAAAAATACTTTCGCTCTTCTATATTTGCTGCTTGCCTATTACCTCAATATGAACCAAGCTGATGCCTTGCGCTGGCACACGACAAAAGTTCCTTGAGTTCAAATCCTCGCTTCTTTTTCGTATTTTGATTTTATTAGATTGGCGATGACGGGCACAGAGGTAAGAAGTTGGCATGCCCTTTTGTATGTATGCATTTTTCGTATACATACATGGACCTTTGAATGTGTCAAAAATGCTGCTTTCAAGAATATTTGATTCTTGTGTCATTTATTTATTTTTCAGATTTTGGTGTAGAAATTCAGGTACAGTAAACTTTGTGTACCACGAATATGCACATCACATTTGAACCATGCAGTGTGCATCTAACTACAGTACTTTTACTTGAGTAAGTTGTCATTGATTTCTAGTTTCTATAAAATTCTCAATAATATCGAAGTATTATACATAAATTTAATGAAAAAACAATATATTTAAAAATAATTACGTCCTTTTTTAAACATTCCTTTAACAAATGTAAAGAACTCAGTTCGGATTATCGAGAGTGCGTTTTACAATTGTTCAGTGAAGACACAAAATTCTTCAACTTCTAATTTTTGGCACTTTGGCAGAGAACTTATAACAACGAGAAGGTGCAAATTTGTTGCAACTTCGATCCACATCATACATGTCCTGAAAAACTTTGGGAAAGGGATTCACCACAGCCAAATTTAACAGCCGTCGGAAAAAAATAAATGTTATCAGCAGTATGGTAAATTGAATTTCTGCTAAAAGCAAAGAAATCGTATGCAATTTTTCTTTATGTTAATATTTTTCTGGGCTTTGGCATTTTAACTAAAGGAATACGGATGCCCTGAAGAGTAATTTAAATAACATTTATTTTTATTTTTTCATTTTAAATCTTACTTATATTATTAAAAAAAAACAGAAATTTTTTTTAAATATAATATAATTTATATTTAACATAATATTAAAAATTAATCAAATGAGGGTCATATATTTGATTTGGATATTATTGCGTATTTTGTAAATTCTGTACGTACGTACATATATTAGTCTCTTGTAAATTGAAGATTTGTCCGTTTTTACCGCCAAGCCATCATCAATTAACTATTTGGATGATTCATTTTTAAAGTGGTCTGTGGCATAGGGTTATGCTGCTTTGAAATTAATTTTGTTGTCTCGGGTTCTAATCTCAGCAAACGAGAAGTTTTGTTTTGCTTCTTTAATTCAATAGATTTTTCGCTGAACATAATTTTTATATTTTTCCGCTTGCCGTCGATTGTAAAAATCGTAAGTTGCCGAAGCAGTGAAATTGCTTGTGGATGACGGGTACAAGAGAAGAGAAATGACAATTTGTGTATGCATGGATAAGTTTTTCGTATACACATTGATGTTTTTGTATGTATGTGTCTTTAACTTCAGATTTTTGGATTTTTGGATTTTTGGTCACCGAAACGGCTTGTGGGTAGCGGGAGTAAGGGAAAAATGATCGCACAATATTTGGTGTGTATTTGTTTTTTGTATACACATATGTAGGTACTTTTGAATGAATGAGTCTTCGACTTTTGCTCAACATAAAATTTTGATATTTGGCAAAGTTTGACTTCGCTTGAGGAAACTGTTTGTGGATGAAAAGTAGAAGGAAGGAGGGTTTGTGCGGTAGTTGTTTTTATTGCCTTATGCTTCTTCTTTTAATAACAAATAGCTTAAGGAATAGAGAAGTTTTATGAGTGATCGCATTAGTGACCTGCCAGTATGAATGCATAATGGATTATTAACTCTGCCTGAATGACTTTATGCATGCTTTTGTTTTTAATTTAAAGGCACATACATATGTACATATTTATGTATATATATATTTTCCTAAAATAAATAATTTTTCAAATTCAATTAATAATACTTTTAATTATATTATGTAGCTTTAATGAAATTATTTGCATGTAAACGTATACATACATACTTCCATTACTCTGTCCCTCGAAATTATTTTTTGCTTCTGTCGTACAAAAGTATAAAACTCAAATCGAATACAACAATAACATTTTCATTCATAGACGCAAGCGCCGTACAACAAAGCAAAGTGTATTTATTCATAAATAACACCGAACGCCTGCCCCGCATAGTCATCCCGACAAGTTGCTTCTTTGCGACGGTGACAAAAAATACAAATACAAAAAATCATGGTCGTGAGATATAATGCAGAAGCAACAACAACAAACAATTCCTTTGACTTCGGCAAAAAGTCAAACAGTCAATCAACCACCGAAATGAAGCAAATCATACCACTTCTAATTTTTGGCATTTTGGTTTGTGGAAGAGTCGCTCGAAGGGGGATGGGTGCTTTTGCCATGAGAAGGGAATTTTTTGCAATTTTAACTAGCGGCCAATAAAATAGCGTTGTCATGGTAATGATATTCTTGCTGGATGTGTACGCATAAACAAATAAACGTATTTATGTACATACATACATATCAATTCATTTGCGTATACTCAACGCTTCCTAGTAAAATATGCGCAAAAATTCTTAATGTACATAAACGCAAGCGCATCGTCAACAAAGCGAATACGACAAGCATAATTCTCCCCGCGCGCAGTATATTAGCGAAGTCGTTTATAGACAAAGCTTCCGCGATGGGACAATATATTCCTTCGTATTCTTACTCAGCTAAGAAGAAGAAACAATGTTCTATACTGTATTTCGATAAAAGTGCCGAATATGTAAAAAATATTACAAGTTAACGGTGGCGGAGTTGGTATAGCCTGTGTACTAATTGTAATTTTTGGTGTTTTTATTTTGACGCACGTTCAAATACCTTTCGCTCGTGCCATATTATAATTCAAAATAATTATGATATTAATTTTTATTTTATTTATTTTATATTTTATCATTATTCATTGAATATTATATTATAATTCAAAATAATTATTTAATTTATTTTTTACTTTAATTTTTTTTTGTAATCATATAAACTACATTCTACATTGAATATAAACACATAAATTTTTATATAGTTTTTGAAATAGTTTCTGAAATATTAAGATTTTATTTTTTTAATGCATTTTCATTTAAAAAGAATAAAATATTTTATGAAAAAGAAATTAAAAAATAATAAATAGTTTGATTTTCATTATATTTTGATTGGTTTTACATTTCTTCCCTATATTAAGCATTCAGTTCACATAATTCTGTTAGTTTAACAGGAAAAATTTAACAGAGTGGTGAATCCCTTTCCCGTGATTTTCTAACTCTGCACAAGTATCAATCGAACTTATAATCCAAAAGTCAATTGCACCTTCTCGTTGTTATAAGTTCTTTGCTTTGGTTTGTGGAAGAGTCGTGCGAAGGGAGATGTGTGCGTTCGCGATGAGGACTTTTTTTTTGCAATATAAACTACCGTTGTCATGGTAATGGTATTTTTTGCTGGATGTGAACGCTTTTTGTTGTTTGTTTACATATAAACGTATGTACGTACATACATATCATCACATGTGCGTATATATGCACATATATATGTATGTAGAAATATGAGCATGCGTGCTTGTTCTTATCACGCTTACTTGTACGCACGCTCATATGGTAATTGACTGGATGAATTTGATTTGTTTATTTATTTTGATATTTGCTACCAAAAATAATTAAATATGCTTCAAATAGATTTAATTCTCATATTAGGATATAATTAGTATTAATATCTCATTAAAAATATTAGCAAAAAATAAGAAATAGGTAAATAAAAATATATCATTTTTAAATTTCAGAAATATTTAATAAAAATATACACATTTTTAAAAGCCAATCATCAAAAATTGATAAGCTCAGAATATTCTGATAATAACCATCTACGTGCGTACATTTATCTCGCACAGGTTTTATCAATTTAACATTTATTTTGCATGAATTTTCTCATTTTAAACATGATTTCTGCTAGTTTACTGTTAACTAGTGGTGAAAAGAGCTCATCCATGCCTGGGGTGAAATGCACCCATCGTGTTCTGGATCAGTGAAAAAGCGGAATGAAATGACAATCGGCACGCGCTGGTCCTTCTCGTTATTCTAAGTTCTCTGAGTACGACGAACAGCAGAGTGGTAAGATGCAGCAAGAATCTTGATGTGATTCTTAGAATGCGGACGATAGATTTCTTAGCCGTAATTTATAATGGATGAGATGAAAGCTTTGATTAAATTTATCAGTAGTACAGGGCGGAAGAGTGAGCGCTTACTTGATAGATATTTGATAGTGTTCAAGTAACAAATAACACTGTGCAACAAGATTCTACGTAATTGATGAAACCAATTGGATATGAAACCTTATCTCTCCCGTATCAAAACCTCCTACCGGGTTTTTTGCTTATAGGTCTGGTTTCATTTTTATTTTTATTTAAAGTTGGCAACCCTGTGTATGAGAAAAGTTGATTAAAACTTGATCAAATGAAGCAATTTTTGATGGGTTTGTTTGTATATCGCTTTTTTTGGATCGAGGAACTCATTTTTGACATTAACTTTTACCTAAATCTTACGATAGGTGGCGCTGTCATACAATTTGTCCTATTTTTCATGAAAAATAATATTTTTAGTTTTATTGTAGAAATGATCGTATATGATATATATAGAAAGGAACATTACACTATATTTGGCACACAAAAAAGATGATAAATAGTATACATATACACATATGTAGGCGTGAAAAGTTTGAAATAAAAAATTAAGTATACGTACAAAGTAATATTTCTGTTAAGAATTAAATTATTTTATGACATTTAGAAAAAATATGCCATAAAAAGCTTACAAAAATAACGGTGCTTAAAAACTAAAACTTGAATCTTTTTGAAGGCGTTAAGTTTACTTCCTCCTCTTCCACGTCGGTATTGTCTTCTTCATTTCTCGTTAGCCACCAGCATAGATCTGCTAACATTGGTAGTAGTTTTTTCCCCCTATACCGTGTCTCCATTATTAAAGCGACCTGGTGAAAACGTTCGCCTTGTTCATCCGATTCCGTTGCGATTTGGTGTTCAGACCAATCTATATGGTGATGGAGAAAATGTACCTTCAAACTCATATGTACACCGAGCTTCTCAAACATATTCATGAGATGATCTATTTTTTCTCTGATGTTCGTGGCACGATGTTTACCGAGAACATTAGCTATTACGTCTTTTATGGCATTCCAGGCATTTAGCTCATTTTCATTTAAAGAGTTATCAAACTTACTATTTTTTATCAATTTTCTTATGTCTGGACCATTAACCATTCCTGTAAAACGATATAGCAATTACATACATCTTAAAAAATCTTATTTTATATGTAGATATAAAATACCTTCTTTTACTTTGCTTGCACTAATTGACATTAGTGTAATAAAAGCTGGTCCATCTGCAGGAAGTGCTTTTACAAAATTTTTCAAAATACCCAATTTTATATGCAGTGGAGGTAGCAACACTGTTTCAATTGGAGCAAGGGACGTGTGTATTACATTATCTCATCCAACAACTACATCTTCTCTGTTCTCCCAGTCATGTTTTTGGTATTGGTTCCCTTTATAACGTGTGTTCCACAAACATAAAAAACAAATATTCTTCGTATATCCACCTTGTAATCCACAAAGCAGAGCTACCATTTTCAAATCGCAACATATACGCCATTTATGGCTTTCATAGTTTACTGCTTCTAGTAGATGCCTCACAGATTCGTACATTTCTTTAGTGTTCAAATTGTATGCTATCGGAACGCTAGGTTTCTTGTTGTTGTAGTACAGCAAAACTGCTTTCATATTAGTTTTGGATGAATCAATAAATAACCTCCATTCGTGGGGAATATAAGTCATACCCATTTCTGCAACAAGTTCTTCAATATTGTTACAGTAAACGAAGGTGTTTTCTTCATAGGCAGAGAAAAATGGCTGAAATTTTGCTTGGCGATGACGGTAACCAGTAACTTAAACATCAGGTGTCAGTAAATTATTTTGTTTTAACTTATGTGCTATATACTCTGCATCACGTTTTGATAAATTGACATGTTTTACCACGTCATCCATCCAATTTTGAGATATTGGTATCATATTTTTGGAAGCTTCAGATATTTCATAATCAGGATCCTGCAACTGGTTTTGCAGTTCGCAGTCCATATAGAAATCGTAGTAGGGCTTGGTGGCCGTGGTACAGGAATAGCATCTGAATGTGATAATGTCAGGCTTACATAATCTGTTCCAATATATTTCATTGATCTTCGCGATCTTTTAGTTTTTCCATTTACATCATTAGAACACACATAACAACTCGCTTCACTATGCTCACCTGAATGCACAACCATTCTGAATGAGTACATAGATTCAACACATTAAATAAAATAAACTTACCTAGATCAGTCCAAATCATCGGAACACCAAACTTCAGCGATTTTTTTATTCCTTTAACCCAGAGACGTAAGTCGTCGTAGCGGGTTCTACATATAACTTTGGGAGCCCAATTTACGTCTTGGACAACCGGCATCCCAAAATAATGTTCATACCACTCTTTCGCACTAACACTTATACCAATCAGATTGGTTGCTATGCTGAATTTAGAGCAAACATAGCAATAAAGCGCTAACTTTCGCAAACATTTATTCATTTTAAATTTATTTTATAAGACGCTTTACGCTACCAAAATCTTCAGAATTTATTTTGCTGTGGTATTGCAAGAGAGCTGACACGAAACTCACAGAAATTGTGATTGTTAAAAAATATACATATATTAATACCATTTTTGCATGAAAAACTATCAAAAATAAGACAAATTCTATGACAGCGCCACCTATCGTAAGATTTAGGTAAAAATTAATGTCAAAAATGAGTTCCTCGATCCAAAAAAGCGGTATATAAAAAAACCCATCTAAAATTGCATTTGATCAAGTTTTAATCAACTTTTCTCATACATAGGGTTGTCAACTTAAAAAAAAATGAAACCAGACCTATAGGCCAAAAACTCATGAGGTTTTGATATGGGAGGGATAAAATTTCATCTCCATTTGGTTTCATCAATTACGGAGAGATGAACCCTCATTTTGTGTCACAGTGTAATTTTTTGCTTACGTACTGACAATATTGCTTAAATGAGTACGTAGAGTCTAATATGAATCCTAGCAATTTAAAACTATCTGTGCAAGATAAATTTACTTTATCAAAATTAAGAGGTGTGTTACAATGATGTTTTTTTTTACAAATATGTAGCCATTTTAATTTGGTCGGAGAAATAGTCGTACCTGAGGAGTTAGACCAGTTAAATAATAGGGCTAATATTTCAGATAAGGAAGTTATTACTACTGTTAAATCTGAGGTTTTGGAAAATAATATCAGATCATCGACATAGATTTGGGGACTAAGCTAAACTAGAGCTAATTTCATTAAATGCTAGTATAAAGAGGATGGACTAGAGGGGTGAGCCTTGAGAGGTAATTTAGCGTTTAGAGAGAAATGATTTAACGAAGTTGTAAATTTAATTCAAAAATTTTGCTTATCTTTCTTCAGATCACATAGATTCTAATTTTGTTGAAAGCCTTTAAAAAATCGAGTGATATTATTGTTATGTGATTTTTATGGCATAATGCATCAGACACGACGTGATCTAATGTCCCTTTACCATTTTTGAATGCAAATTGGTTATGGTAAATAAGTTTGACTGTCCATTAATTTGCCTTGGCAGGGTAGGAGGGACATTTGGCGATAACTGTTGGCTTCGTCAGGTTTGGCAGGTTTAAAAATGTGAACAACAGCGCTAGTCTTCCACAAGAGAGAATAGTCTTCCACAAGAGAGAATAGTTGTAAATATCATCTCCGAAGTCGCTTCCAACTTTGGTGGGATCAATTCGGTGCCTTCAAGGACTACTTACTTACTGCTGTATGAGGAATTATAGCCAATACTAAGTGGTACTTCCATATTTTTGTACTCCATAATTCGGTTATTCAAGTCGGTCTTGATGCCTTGATCCAACAGGAAGTCTACTCCTATCAAGACCTCATCTACAATCTGCGAGACTATAAAGATATGTTACACCATCACATTCCCTATTGCGACCTCACATATTACTTTTCCCACAACTTGGATGTCCTCATCAGTAGTCGTTTTCAATATTGCTGCAGGTAATGGTCTCACTTTTTAGCGATCAGGTCAGTTCGAATGATGGAGTGTGATGCGCCCGTTACCACTGTTAATACTCGCTTTCGTCCATATACATATCCACCAATAGTAATGTTACTCTTTTTTCTACCAATTTTCGAGACGGTGATTATGGGGCATTCATTTGCAGGAGCCTGCATTCGCCCCCTTTAAGCTGGCTCGTTTTAGTTTAAGGACTGAGGAGTTGATGGTTCATATTCCTCAGCCATTTCGTTTTCGCCATCCTTTCCGTCTGTTAGAACCAGTCTTGCATTCGCATTTCATTTCACGTGTTTGGGCATATGCCACAGTTTCAGCGAATGTTGATTTTGGATTCGTATATGTCTCTCGCTTGGTGTACATGTCCTTTATTCCGCTGATAAACCTTTGAATTTTAACCCTTTCAAGATGCTCACGCGATGCATCCCCAATAGCTAAATGAGCTAATCTCTCAATTTCAGAAGCATATTACTGCAGAGGTTCGATCCGGCTTCATCTGGTAAACTTGCCTCTTCTGCTCGCTACCGTAGCGTTTTTCTATGGCTCGCATTAACGCATCATAATTATCTCTTTCATATTCGGGAATTTCCGCTGCTGGTCTTCTCAACGTAACGAATTGTGCAGCGGATTTTTCCTCTACACCCCAATTATTTGAGGTAGCTATTTTCTTGAACTGGAGCTTAAAAATCTGGAAAGAACCGTCCTTTTACCCTGGGGCCGGACGACTTAAATGCCAATTTTGGACACGACTTTCCGTTGTTTTTGGTCTCAATTAGCTCTTCTATTTTAGAATTCCGTGCTTCAATTCTATTCTGTCTTTCCCTAAGTTCTGCATTGTCTTTCACCTATTTTTTCGAACGTTAGTGCTGTGCGGTTACCTAAAGGTTTCTTTGTCAATATTATATTAATTTTTTGCAGGTTAAAGTGACAAATTTTTATCCGTTTAACTTAAGACTACATTGTAAACCGTAGTACACCGTCGTACCTAAACTTTTTATTGAAATAATTTTGACTAATTGTGCAATTCTTAAAATTACATAGTGTTAATATTTTCTAAAGTCCAAAAGGTTTATTGGAAAATTTAACGATACAGTTTATTTCAACTATTTTCCCTTATCATAAAAACCAAAAATAGTAATTTTTTAACATAAAATAGTAGCCATGACAAAAAACGCTAATCCAACATTGACAAAAGTCTACATACAGTACATACATACATACATAGTTGGTTCACCGTTCGAATCAATAACAGCTTGAAGCCATCGTGGCATCGAAGCTACTAAATTTGTCATTTCTGCGGAAGTAATACTGTCCTAAGCTTCAATAAGACGTTATTTGAGTAATACGGAGCTGGAATCTGATTTTTTGTAATTTTTCTCTATATATCCCAGTGTTGTTCAATAACATTCAGGTCTGGGCTTTGAAGTGGTGTATGGAGTTGCCTTGGAGCATGATAAAGCAATTAATCCTTATAAATATGGATAGTGTGCTTTGGATCGTTATCGTGTTGAAAGATTCAGGCTGCACCAAGTCCTAACTGTCCACCGAAGGCTTCAGATTACCTTCCAACAATGACATATTTGAATCGATCCATATTACCCTCAATAAAAACAAGCTTTCCAACTCCAGATGCCGCACCCGCTCCCCAAACCATTACGTTACCGCCAACATGCTTCTCTGTTGGTACTATATTTTTGGCTTAAAATGCAGTACTTTCATTTATCCAAACTTTTACTCTTCCATCGCTGCCGAATATATTGAGCTTCGATTCGTCTGTAAACAAGACTTTTTGCCAAAAATCCATTCCCTTGTCTAAATGTGCTTTAGCGAATTCCAAGCGAAGTTTACGATTTTTTCAAAAATAAGAGGCTTTTTACGTGGCGTTCTACTGTGTATGCCGTTCAGAGCTCTTCGAATTGTTCTTGGATGGAAACACTTTCTTGATGAGCTTGCGATGTCTTCGGGTAATTTTGGAGCAGTAACTTTAGGATCACCATTCACTTCCTTCAGAATAAAGCTGATATCTCATCGAGTTAGTTTCTTCGGGAGGCTAACCTCCGGCTTATTTTCGGTGGATCCATTTTTTTTCAAAGTTTTTTACAATGGTCTAAACTGTTGGTGGACTTAAGTTTAAAATTTTTGAAATATCACCATACGATTTCTTCTCTTTTCTGTGGTGAATAACCAAACCATTGTTGATGGTAATGTGCTCAAACCACAACTAAATTCAATACTAGCAAATTAGAAAACATAATTTAAAAAAATAGTAAAAAGGGTACCTAACCGCCATAGAAACACAGCATATCGACGTACCTTTTAGTAAACCCGTGGTGTATGTAGGCCTTTGTCAAGAACATTTTTGAGTTTTTTCACCATAACTTTTTTTTATGTTAGAGAATGGATTTGTTTTATTTATTACATGTGGTTAGAAAGGGATTTAAAATAAAACTATATACCTACATTGAAGGTGAAGTGATAGTACTTTCTACAAAGCGAATACAAGCGATATATGTAGACTTTTGTCCGTCACTGCATTTGTTTTGTTTATTTGCATACATATATATTTATTTACAAGAGAGGTGTTACAATTAATTTCCTTTCTTTTTGTTTGTTTATGTATTTTATTACTTTCTCTCTAATTCATTTCGCTTAAGGGGTGAGGTGGAGTTCAGAGGTTAAAAAAGGAATTTTCACTATTTTGTTTTTTTATATATACAATCGTATTTTATTTAAAAAATTCAACATATCAAAGACACACATTTAAGCTGTATATTGTGAAATTTATATTCAAAAATTCCGACAACTCAGCCGTTGGTACCACATCTCCTTTGACGACTCAAACGAAAATGCTCTCGCCGTGGACAGCATAACTCATGATTGGTTAATCTAAAATTAAAAAAAAAACCAAAAATATTTCGTTAGTACATGGATAAACTTCCTTTTTGACAAACTTTGAACAAAAAAACACATTTTTTGATAAAATTTTCGGTATAAATTGGCTCGAAAAAATTAGTTGTAATAAAAAAAATTCCTTCATTCAATGACTACATAATGTAATAAGAAAGATGTGTGCCAAACTCGAACAAAATATTTTAAACATATTTTACAATTTAATACGAAAATAAATCGATTTTTGTAAATTTTCAAACCCCCTAGCACCTAAAAAGCAATCAGGTGATAGTATAGCTTGCGTATATAACATTGCCTCTAAAATCTTTTTATTTATTTTTTATTTGAGTGCATTTCTAACTTTTTAGTAATTTTCTATTATTTATTTTATAACTTTCATTCAAAGAAGATGACTTTTTTTTTTGAGAAATGTAATTTGAGAAGTGACACTGAATGTCATATTGCATTTTGGCTATGTTATGAGTTAGCCCATGCTATATGTGCTGGTTTAAACGGTCGTGTTCCCGACCTTATCAATGACGGTAAAGGTCTTCGCTGGTCTGGCCAAAAGACTAAAAATGTCGAGGTAGACTTGTCAAAACTACAAGGAATGGCTCTTGAGATAGGTAAGCATTTAAAAATTCTTAATGAGAAGTTTAAAAAAATATAAAGATGCATTTGAATAATTTAAATGTATTTCTCTTCCTACGTCTCCAAAAGAGAAAACAAGCTCGAAATATCGAAAACATAGTACAGAAAGTCTACTCTTAGACACAATTACTACTGCCGCCGACACTACTCAATAATCTGAAACTCCCGCATTACCTTTCCCAATTGTTAATAACAACTTGATTACATTTAATTCACCTCGACCTGAAACACCCCAATCTTCAACATCACAAAGGTGTCGCACAAATGCGACTACACTGAACACTGGGAGATGCTGATGAGCATGCACTTAGCCTACCTACATCTGCTCCACTCCGACCTTCTATTGGAACTTCATTTCTGCCTCTTCCTCCCTCTACTTCGTCATCAACCACATCGAATAGAAAATAACTAGATGTGGTTCCGAAAAGGAGATCCGATTTTGTATCTCGATTCTAGAATGATATTACTGCGGATGATTTGCGTTCATATATATTGAACAAAATTAAGCCGACTAGTTTAGATATTAGGAAGTTTAATTTTACTTTGAGAGTAGCATATCTTCATTTAAAATTTATGTGTCGGCTGATAGCTTCGTTTAACTTTTAAATTCTTCTTTTTGACCAATTGGTGCATTGGAGTTTGAGATAAAGCAGCGCTACTACTCGTGACAATGTGGTACGACTAGTTGTTTCCACAGAACCAAAAAAACTGGTAATGAATGATAACTGTAATATACTAGTATACTACCAAAATGCAAGAGGCTGGAGGCTAAGCTAAAGGCCTACACAGTTTAAACTTCGATCTTAGTCTTCTCTGAAAATTGGTTGAAACCGAATATATTTAACTCTGAAAATGACCGCTTAAATAAAATTGGTGGTGGAGTACTTATTGGTATTTAAACTGATTTTGCCGCTAAAGAAATTCATTTTTCGAGGTCTGAAGCGATGGAGTTTCTCTTTGTTCGAATACTTCTCAACTTATTCTCTTTATTTGTGACGGCTAAAGATTTGGTTCTGATGTTAAAACATCTGACAGTATTATTTTAATTGGTGACTACAATTTATCCAGCGTATCATGGAATATCAATGACAATTTACTCTCTTGAATTATCTTTAGAATATCCTACTAATCTAAAAGGTCCGATAAATATTTCAAATCCAAAAAATACTCATTTCATATTTCAAAAATCAAATTATATTAATCTTAAAATTGCATTATATCTGATTTCCCGGCCAATGTCAATGGCGATGTAGACTAAAGTGTTTATCGCTTCATAAGTGTTTTACGTTTATTCTTTAGACAGTGTGTTCCTAGAGCAACTAAGCCAGATCGTTTTACAACATATGCCTTATTGTTCAATACGGAATTGAAGTGCTTGAAAAATCAAAAAGCTATACTATTTAAGTTCTTCAAAAAGTCCTGTAAAGTTTCTGACTATTGTGCTTATTCCATAATTAAATGGAAGTACAATATTTTAAAAAACTCGATGTACAAAAATTATATGACAAGAATTCGCAATAATATTACTGCAAACCCGAGGTCATTCTATAGTTTTTATAATTCGAAACGAAAGACTTATGGACTTCCATGATCTATGAATATAAATGATGAAATTTCTATCGACTGTTATAGAATAGCAGATATGTTCGCCAAGTCTGCGCCGAGTACATTTGCAACCACACAATCTGTTTCTTACCCTTACAAATTACCCTCCTTCGATTACGTAATAGCGCCTGTATTACCGCTGACATTTCTTACTACTACGTTAATACTTTAAAAAGCTTTTTTTAACCTCGTAAATCTGGTAGTAGATCATGTATCATAAACTACCGGGGCATTGCAATGTTATGCTTTATTTCCAAAATTTTTGAAGCTATTATAACTGACCAACTAGCTCACTCAGTGTCATCAATAATTGACACTTCACAACACGTGTTATGTAAAAGTCCACCTCATCGAACCTACTGGAATTCACTACCCACGTCAGTAATTGTTTTAAAAATGGCTATCAAACCGATGTTATTTCATCAAAACATTTAACAAGGTCTCACATTAAATACTTAGGGAAACAATTCCTTTACGGTCCCCCACTATGGGGAAAACGAATGAGGGGGTGGTAGGGGTCCCTCCTCCCATTCTAAAACTGAAAACCAAACCCGCAGGAGATCCCTAGTTTTCGAGATATTTAAATTTAAAGTTGCAAAAAATATGAATTTTTGCCTTTGTTTTTTGCTTATCAAAGCAACTACCATAAATTTTGGTGATGCCACCTGTTAAAAAAAAGTTCCTAAAAACCACAAAAATACAAATTTTACAGTATTCTTAAGTAAAACACCTTTATAAATTAACTATATTGGCGGCCTCTGGCCGCACTTCGGAAAATAACCCAACACCGTTTTCATCTTGAACAGTATTCTTAAGTGAAACACCTTTATAAATTAAAGGCCTTCGGCCGCGCTTGGAAAAATAACCCTCCACCGAACCAACACCGGCTTCGCTTTGAACAGTATTTCCATTAAAATTAAGTTAATAACAAAAATCCTCCAAATTTTTTCCATAAAATTTTATTAATTTTTTTCTGTGGTCATGCAACTCTGCTTCGTACAATACTTTTATATTAATGCCGTATGGCAATACCCATTTACTGTCAGTGTGAAACATTACAATTGCAATTCGTCAAAGAAAAATTATGCATAAGTAAAATTGGTATTATTAATTTAATTAAATAATATAAAAATGTAATAATCTGTGAAATAGTGAATAAAAACATCAAAGAAACTTTCTTATACCATATATAAAACATTTGTGAGCGTGTTATATGAAAAATTTGCAATACAATAGTAAATAGTAATAGTAAAATCAATTTACATAAATAACATCTGTAGTAACCACATTTGAAAGTTTTATAAATATAAGTAAAGTATTTTGGCTAATATAAGCATTGGAACCGTCTTGGAAAGCTCAACCAATACTTACTCAAATGGATACTCTTTAAATCAGTTCGTTCTATAGAAGATAGAAAACTCTTGCAACTTGACCTAAATAATGTGTTGTGATGTGAACTGTATGTAGTTAAATTTAAGCAAGTGTAAATATATGCCCTGCTCTAAAAAATCTTTGCAATCCTTTACCTATACGATTCAAAATGATAATTTTGAACCCGTTACAAACTTAATTGACTGGGGTGTCACAATGGTTCCTAAACTAGATTTCAGAAATCATATAAATTCCTGTGCTAATAAGGCTAGAGTACTAGCTTTCATTAAACTGTGGGCTAAGGAGTTTAATGACCCATATATTACCAAATTGCTCTACACTGCGCTCGATAGGCCCATTTTGGAATATAGTTCGGTTGTATGGAATCCATACTACCAATGGCATAGTGATAAATTGAAATTTGTACGAAAACAATTCTTATTATTCGCGTTAAGAAATTTACATTGGGATGCGAATAAACATCTCCCTCCTTATAAAAATCGATTTAGGTTTATTAATTTGCCTTCATTCCATATTCGACGAGAGATGTTTGGAGCTTTATTTTTAACTAAGCTAATAACAGGTATTATCAGTAGTTTATTCCTACTTTTATGTGTAGAGAACTAAAAAAGTTCAGCAAAAGAACAAAATTCATAAGCTGATTTTTAAGAATTATTTCAAATATAAAATGTAATGTAACGATTAGTTGAGAGTCGACAAAACAGTTTTCTTAATAAGAAAAAGCGAGTCAGATATGTCAAATGTGTTTGAATGAGAGTTGAAATCAAGACACAAACAATGCAAAAGCTTGTGTAATTCAAAATTCGTTTTACAAGTTTTTAGAAACAAGGGGTTTGGACATTCTAAACGGAACATTAAATTTTATTTCAGAGAAAATAAGGGGATTGGAAATTGAGCCTGTTATTAATTTAACCATGAAAATTACACCAAGCATAAGAAGGAAGATTGTACTGAGTGTTCCAAAGCAAATTTCTTAAGGCAAATAGGAGAAATTGTTTTCGAATAGACTCTATCCTGCTAAGTAGATTTGATACCTCGGGTTCCAAATCATAGAGTAACATAAGGATCATTAAACCCCTTTGACAACTTTTATAAAAGCCAAGATGCCTTTGGCTTTGTAGACAATTACACATCAATTTATGGATTTTCCTTTAAAAAATCCATGTTGGGAATGTTATATAAATGAAGAGATTGAATTAGTCAAATGATCAGTGGTAAGTGATTCAAATAATTTAGGAATCGCAGATAGTTTTACTATTTCTCAGTAATTTTCTATCAAAGATCTGTTTCCGTTTTTATGAAGGGGTTTATTAAAAGATTCTTTCAATACAAATGGAAAAATACTCTAAGGATAATTGAACTCCTTTGGCCACCGTTTTACAAAAGCTTTTGGATTTGTTGACCTCACACTAATGTGATGTGTGAAGTTCAGTTTGATACCCAGGTCAACAAAATTGTGAGCCTGTTCCAAAGTAAGGTTAAATATTGGTAAGTAGCTGCCTGTATGGCTCTGCTCATTGTAAAAATTTTGGTTGGTTGGTGACCCATATGTCAATTATGCTTAATTAGCATGAGTGACACACTTTATAAAAAGCTTTGCTGACATCGGTATATGTTACATCAACACTGCTGTTCTCTCTGCACGCATGGATGGTATAAGAAGTGAACTCAAGTACATTGGTAGTTGTAGATTTTCCTTTAACAAATGCATATTGGTAATCTGATATAATAGATGAGATTGAATGAGTCAAATAATCAATGATAAGTGATTCAAATCATTTTAAAATTGCAGAGATTTGAGCTATACTTCGGTAACTTTCTAGCAAAGATCTGTATTCATTTTTATGAAGGAAGTTTCTTTCCATACAGGTCGAAATATTTTCACTTTAATATACGACGGTGGTTTGATAAGTCAGCGACTTTTTGAATAATTTTTTCGGCAAATATGCGTTTTATTTCTCAATATAGTACCCCGTGTGCACTCGTGCTTTGTCTTGGTGGAACAGCACTTTTTCGCCAAATGCAGTCGTTTCTGCTTCAAATCAATATCGAATCTGTCAAAAAGCTCTGAATAATATGCGCAGGTGATCGTTCAACCCTGTTCCAAGTTATCGATGTGAATGACACCTCGTGCATCCCCAAAAAACTGTGTCTAAGACCTTGTTGACCGACTTGGCCTCTTTTGATGGACATTCACTAGGAGAAAGTAATTCTTATTTAGTTTCTGGTGTTTTTTTTTTTGGGATGACGCCCGTGAAGAGAAAACTCTCATGAGTACTGCTACACCGAGATAACAGTATGCACGACTTGCAACCTCACAGTTGCACCTACGTACTAAACACCTCTCCACCCACTACCACTCTCCCCACGGAACTATCAATAAAGTATTTCCTCGCGGGGCTGGTAAGCTCATTAGCTATTTCGCGTTACTTTTGGTTTCTGGTATGATGTGGTGGATCTGCGTCTACGATAAAGAAACAGCACAAAAATTCGTTTGGATTGGGTTGGTTGCCAAAGATTCCTTTGGAGAGGTTACACGTTTGCGCTTATGGTCGTGATGTACCCCATCAGTTAAGTGCTGACAGTCTCAGTCACCTCACGCAGTTTTATTCTCCATGTGTCCAATATCATTTTATGGATTTTAACGACGTTTTCTGGCAAACTGAATGTTAAGAAACTGTCAACTGTACTTGTAGAAACACAACAGAACTCAGTAAAGCACTTCTTAACCACTGAATTTGATGATGCAGAGCTCCAACAGTTATATAAGTATTTCCTTGGTCTTTACGCAAAAAAGTATTTTTAATCAGTACAGATAAGATATTGCAGCTATATGGACTAAGTTACCCGGACATAATTTATAAGGGTAATAAAAAAATACTTGAAAACTCAAAGAATAATTAGATTTAATTAGAAATTGTCAGACTATCTATCCACTATTTTATTTTGAATCATTCAAGTAGAAGGAAATCCACATACCTTGCGTTTAGAGTTTACGAAACCATTAAATGATTTGGATTTCAAAATTTCGTATTTTAGTTTAGTGTTTTATATTGTGTGTATACCTGTATTTTAATAAATTTTGAAATATAGTTTTATATTATTTTTCCAAACTCTGAGTTCATAACTTTACCACGGTTGAGTAGGTTCTTTATAAACACAAATGCGTTTAGGAACATATTTTTCAGAGGTTGAAAATAGTTAACCTAAAATGCGTGACGCTTTGATGAATATCTTCAAAGTGTTTAGGCCATAAAATTATTAGTAAGAAAATCAATTTTATCTACATTCCACCTATTTGCCTTGGTAAGCGTTCTTTTGTAGTCTATACCTATTCTGAGTTGATGTGTACTCTACTCCAAGTCTTCTCATAAAATGTATCTCATATTAGATTACTTAAAAGCCAGAAATTGTATCTTCATTTTAAACTAATGAATGAAATGTCGATGTGGTTTTTGTTTTTACTTTTAGGCGAAGATTCATATGCGCTTAAAAACACAGCTATTATCACGCACTATTGTGCCACCATACCAAGAGACAAACGTTAATGCGATACATTATAATGTTTGGAAACCGAGCATCCCTCAACTGTACGTCAAACAATCAGTCCTATTCTGCATTTCGACTCGAATTTTCTCCGTTCCGCTGTTTTGGTATTCTGCATTACTTTCCATTTCGATCAATCTTCGAACTTTTCGATTCTATCCAATTCTATGTATTCTGCATTTCGATCGTAGCTACTTTTTTGTACGTTGTAATTTAGTTGGCGGAGAACAGTTCGATTATATATTTTCGTGTACTTAAATAACATAATTTTAACACAAGCGTAAACATGATTTTGATTATAAGAAAAGTCATAACGATGTCTTTTTTTACTTTTATGAACTTAATGGCGTTTTTTGATACAACACAAGATTTTTGATGCAATATGAAATATCAGAGAGTTTTGAAATAACGTTGTCGAAATACAGTTGATCCATCAGTAAAAGACTCCATGATTTCGAGAGAATTGTGTAATGACATTAACACTGTTGTGTGACACATTCCTATGTTATAAACTGCACCAACTCTGTGTTGGTAACATCCTTCCGCAAAAAATCGCAAATCAGCTATTACTCGTTTAAGTGGAGATAACCATGTCAAAGGACTTGATTGAGTTTCTTGGGAAAAAATATGCAGGACATACCTGAAAGCATTTTTATAAAGTTTGAAGTTTTCTTTGAATCTAAATAACGAAATTTGTTATATAAATGATTACCAATTACAAACTCAATTTCTTAAAATTCATCACTCATCTGAAATAGATGACACTTGTCTCCCAATCCTCATGAAATATCGCCGCGGCTCTTGATTCCATTTAACGTTAAAAACAAACAAAAAATTATATTTATTTGAATTGTGCAAAAATTATTTGAAATTTTTTTTTGGTTCAGCTGATTTTGAAAATTTATTCTCTCTTCCTCTTTTTCTTTCGATTCGATTGTAACTCAGAATACCTAATTACGATTGTGGCGGAACGGAGAGCGGGAACGTAATCGAAATGTAGAATAGCCCTGAATAACGATAGTTAGGAGGAATATGTAACGTTAGAAAAAATATAGAATGGGTGTTTAATACACCACTCAATGTCAGGTAGTGCGTGGGAGCGTATGGTGCAACTGTTAAGAAGGTGTTAGCATTTACGTTGAAATCGAAGGCACTACAGTGGAAGCAAAGTCTTATAGAATCAGAGATTTTAGTAAAACCATTTACGTTCTAATAAAAATCGAAGATGCAGGTCCATTAACTCCTAACCACTTTTTGTTGGGGTGTCAAAAATTACCAGCATCAAATAATTATACTTTACACTGAAGCGAAGTGGTTTTATTTAGTCAGACTTTAGTAATTCGAGCTTATTTATAAACATTGTCGAGAACTTTTCATTATATTTTTCGAATTAAAAAGTTGTTATTCCACGTTTAATTTTTCTCTTCGAACTGAAAATTCAAATATTGACATAATCTCAAAAAAGCCTAACATGTCTCACGATATGTATGATGTCTCACACTTTGCGACCCCAAATATTTATATGCTATTTTTGCATGATCTGGCACAGTCTTTGCAATCGGGAGAAGTCCCTGTCATCCCCATTGTAATTATATCAATCCTTATCTTAAAGAGAATTTAATAAAAGAACGTTTAAAAAGTCAATATTAAAAAAAAAAATCCGCTTAGCAAAATGACAGAGGAGAAAAATCGCTGGGACAAGCATGAAGATTTATAATAACTGCCTCTGTAAAGCAGTCGGCAATCCGCATACAATTAAGAGTTAAGATTGCAATAAGCTCCGTTGGAAATGTGTTGGCATTGGGAGAAAAATGATTCGACGAATCGGGTTCGCAAAACATGTTTCTCGGCTGTTTCTGCCGCGAAACTTAGTAAAAATACGACGGTAATTCGAGATTATGAGCAAAACCGTGCGATAACGCACCTGCCGCCTCATTCCCACAATGCGCTACTACTGGGAAATAGAACACGTATTGAGAACCGATATCAAATCATAAAAGTTTCATAGGAAACATATCATGTCCTCAATCTCTTTTTGTTCAAAGTAATATTGACGCCACTTCTTTGATGCTTATTTATGCGTGCAACCCTGGGCAGCTACAATATCCGCCAAGGGACCTCGCTGCTGTTTACACATGTATACGAAGTATATGTGACTCTTCAAATTAATGGGTCGAGTCCTGCGATCTTTCAAAAACCCGGCCGGTTTTGTGCTCTTCTTTTCATATGTACATATTTCAATTCAATAAAGATTTATTGAATTATTTAATATTAAATCTCGGTAAATTTTCAGATTTCAACTTTCTGAAGGATCGTAACCCCTCCCAATCCTTTTTGCCAGAATTCAAGAGGAATTTCGGCCCTCATCAAACCCCTTCGAGCCAGATCTTTCGCAAAGTAACATCGGAATATATTTTTGTAAAAATTACCGTAAAAAAGAAATACAATTACTATTTTTATTATTCTTTTGTGTAATTAATATCAAAATAGACCAAATAATTTAATTGTTGCCAAGTCGCCCGATATTTTAAATAAAATTTTAAAATCTTGCAGTGGCACAATCTGCTGAAAAAGTAGATATTGCCAAATAATCACCGAAAAAACTCTGCGCTGTGGCCATTTCCGGTCAAATAATTTCTTTTCTAAACAAGCGTCACAGAAAGGGAGGTGGAAGAAACTTTCAACAGGAAGCATCGGTGCACCAGAAGGACTGACTGGTGCAGAATTATCACAGCCATAAAAAGAAAAAAGAAAAAAGCCTTTAAGGGGCCAGTGTAGTGAAAAATAAAGTGCGACATAGTGAAAGTATAAAAATCGAAAAAAGACCAAAGTATAATAAAAAAGAAAAAGTGAAAAATAGAAAGAGGACCAAACGGAACCTTAGAAAACAGCAAACAATTGAGGACATAATAGTGCGAAATAAAAAATGAATTTTTTTGGAAAAGTAGGAGCGCAGGCATTGAAACAGCCTAAGGCAAGAAGCCCCAATGTAAAGATAAGTGAAAAAAATTAACAAAAAAGTGGGTGAGCAAGCGTTAAAATGGTCTAAAATAAAGCGCCCACTATAAAGCGAAAAAAACTTATTAATAATTGGTTGTGCAGGCGTTAAAACGGCTTAAAGTAAAGCACTCCACTATAAAGTGAGGCCTTTTTACTGCCAAAACCAAGAGGCACTACCAAAAATTATTCCAAAAACTGAAATAACAGAGTGGGCGCGCAAGACAATAATACAGCCGAAAGCGAGGCGCTCTACTATAAAGTTGAAAAGTGTAGGCGCCAGTGGTGCAAGCAACAAGGCGCCCGGCGCAAAGCGGCAAGGCGAACAGCAGTGTAGTGCATTATTCATTGAGTAATATGCTCGTTAGAAAACAAACGGTGTTTGACTTAATGCCATCAGAGGCATCGACGCTGCGTAGACGCCAATCTTAATGGCTCAAAAGAACCGGGATGGGAAGACGCAATAAGCAGTTTAGATAATAATATATATGATCTGGACTACAGAATGATGATAAACTAAATTGCAAACAGTAAGCACCTTAGCCGTATCACATCACTGACCACTTGAGAATTGTATTCTTGAATATATACATGAACGTAAATACTTACATATGTACATGCATATATGTATGCCAGAATGCAAAAAACTCAAATGGAAGGAAGCAATTAGTCAGTGCCTAAAGTTATGCAAGGATTTGAGCCCTTCGCATAAACATATTGGGTTGGTTGGGGATTCATATTCTAAACATTCACAGTTTTCACCTATTTGTTTTGACCAAAAGTTTTTGACTACTACCCCAGAAGTAAATTTAGACACAGTGTATGGGTGCTGCGATTGTATAAGATTCTCCAGCTAATTTTGGAATTTCACTTGCCTTTGGGAAAATTCAATTTATTTAGAATATTTCTAACGAATTATGTATATATTCGCGGTATCTCAGTGCTACACAGGTACATACATAGGAAGTTAGATGAAATTTTTCATTAAATTTAATACTAGTACAACGTAGTATCGGAATCAAAAACTTACTTTTCATCTCAAGTGCAAATTTTCTTTCCTCTTGAAATTCAAAAACAAGAATTGAAAGCGCTATGGTTGAAAATCAAGAAGTCATTCAATGACTATTCGCGAAATTTATCAGCTGACGAAGCGGGAAGTATGGCCTTGCGTTCAGCAAAAACCAGGTGTCAGAATTACTACGCAGTATATTTGACGTGTGCAGCACTGATGGGTGAAACAATGCACAACCTGACCTTTATACAACAAAGTTCCTCGAAAGTTAATCTTGCAAACCGAATCGGTCCCACGCTCAAGAATTAATCTGCCTTCAAGTGGTACCGAAATTTTTTTATGGTGATTACATGGCATGGCCAACTTTCCGGAATTTATTTATAGCGATACACACGAATAATTCGACTCGGGTCGTAAAATTATATTAGTTAAACCAAAAGACTCGTAGGAAGCAAGGGATATTGTGAAGAAGTCCCCATTGACCATGGATGGTATCACAACCGCTTAACAAAACTTATCTGACCGCTTCGAGAATAAGAGGATGATACTGGGGGGACTGTCGAACACGGAACGAAGACAAAAATTTGTAACGGTCGGCAAATAATTGCATCTCAGTTGTAAAAATGTATGAACTGGAGATTAGCAAATGGCATGGAAATTTTGTGGTTTTGATTTCCAGTAGGTTTCCGGACACTACAATAGCTCTCTGGCAGCAAGGCATCGTCCATAAGGTCGAAATTCCGAGGTGAGAGAAACTCTAGAACTTTTTGACAAAGAGGTACATACATACGAAGAAGAGTATCTAGGTTAGTGCAAAATCACTATTCAGCGCCATCATTTGGAAAGAAGGTATCAACTCACCACGACCAATTATCACTGTAGATTGTGCCCACAGATCGCGTGGATCGCGTCAAAGGAGCTAGAAAATATAACTTATGCATCAATTGTCTAGCACATTCCATTTAGCAAGAGATTGAAAAAGCTCTTTTATCTGCTTAAATTGCCATCAACGGCATCATTCACTGTTGCATCAGAATCCAACTGGAAATAAGCCTTGGACCTCGAGTACTCGACCACCAACAGGACAAAACGAGGCTAGTCGTACTCAACCCCTAACCGCATCTAGGAGTGTCACCACACTTTTGCCAAGAAACGCAAAAAATGTTATAATGGTACACCGATAGTACACATTCATGGCAAAGCGGTTACAACATCTCATCAACTTAGGCTCTGCTGTCAACCCCCAGAAAAGAATTGAGACAAGAGGCCTGATTCTCCCGCAACTGACAGGAAATCCCTCCCAGTTTTCAGTTCCTCAATTGTCTTAGAGCTTTTCACATTTAAGGATTATGGGAGGCAGAAGTAAGAAGCTTCAAAACCCACTTTCGAAAGGTGGCAAATGCGATCCGGTTTACGATGGATGAGTTCTCAACTCTATTTGCCAAGATAGAGGCATGCCTTAACTCACAGCCAATTAGTCCAATTTCAGATAATCCTGAATCAATCGAACCACTAACCCCAGCACATTTTCTAATTGGAAGACCGCTATCGCTGCACCCGAAATCAGCGGAAACCCGATATCTATGATCAACCGATGGCAAAAGTTAAAAGCGCTTCATCAAGAATTTGGTCAGCGATGGAAGGTGGAGTACTTAAAGAAACTACACAAAAGAGTTAAGTGACAGTATCCTCATCGAAATGTAATTGTCAAAGAGGACAATCTAACCCCGAACGAGCAGCAACTTGGGAGAGTTGCTAGCGGTTTCTTAGGGCAGGAAAATCGAATTAAAGTTATAGATATATACTTGCGACGCGAGAATCATAATTCCAATTAATTATGAAATTAATTATTCTTCCCATCGTCAAAACCACTAATGATTTATCTGATTCCGAAAAATATTCAATATAGTCCGTACCAACAACAACATCAACAACCAAGCACCTGTGTACAAACAATCACCAGTTCTTCTGTCAACAACTGCGCCGACGGGAGCCAACGGAGAAACTCAGGGCATTGGCACTGTGCCAACTGCCTGTCGCCGCATCACTTGGCCAGCAGCCCGTCACCGAAATACTGCGATCGCTGTCAGGAGCGGCACCACAATCTCCTACACCTGTGGGAAATCGACAGGGGAGAGGAAGACGTGCCGCAGGCGGTATATAGAAGTCGCAACAAACAACATAAATAACGCAGAGATTACCAAGCGATGAGAGACAGCCGAGAGCGTATTAACGACTGCACCTGTTGCCATGGAAATGCAGAAATGGGCTTACTAGACGGCGGCGATGAAGGCTGCGAATTTCGTTTTAAGACAATTTACT
Organism: Neoceratitis asiatica; assembly: GCA_030068015.2. Lineage (NCBI taxonomy): Eukaryota > Metazoa > Arthropoda > Insecta > Diptera > Tephritidae > Neoceratitis > Neoceratitis asiatica. The sequence continues at coordinate 15,788,219 of CM061529.1, forward strand.
AATATATTAAGGTTCTTGAAATGTTAATTGCGTAATTGAATTTAAGCTTAATAGAAAAAAACTGAATTGTATACACTTATCACAATGTAATTATTTGTGCAGTGTTGCTGCAAGATAGGCGGTATATTTATGACTGCAACCTTGAGCACCAGCAAAAAAGAAATATACACCCAGGGATGTCGGTGCTGTTTATACATGCATACCATGTATACGTGTAACTTTTCAAATTTATGGGAAGAGTCCTAATAGCACCGTTTTAGGTTTCCACCTTATGTGGAAATCCTTAAAAAGAAAAAATTGTTGTTGGTATCGTACGCTCCTTTTCATTTTGGCAGCCGTAACAACAACATCTCTTCGGTGAGAGTATTGGGTTTTATTATTCACATAAGTGAATTTTTAATTTTAATAAAGTTTTATTGAATTACACTGTGCAACAAGATTCTACGTAATTGATGAAACCAATTGGAGATGAAACTCTATCCCTCCCATATCAAAACCTCATACTGGGTTTTTGGCCTATAGGTCTGGTTTCATTTTTATTTAAAGTTGGCAACCCTGTGTTGGCAACCCTGTGTATGAGAAAAGTTGATTAAAACTTGATCAAATGAAGCAATTTTAGATGGGTTTTTTGTTTGTTTGTTTGTTTATCAAAACGTGATGCAGAGTATATAGCACATAAGTTAAAACAAAATAATTTACTGACACCTGATGTTTAAGTTACTGGTTACCGTCATCGCCAAGCAAAATTTCAGCCATTTTTCTCTGCCTATGAAGAAAACACCTTCGTTTACTGTAACAATATTGAAGAACTTGTTGCAGAAATGGGTATGACTTATATTCCCCACGAATGGAGGTTATTTATTGATTCATCCAAAACTAATATGAAAGCAGTTTTGCTGTACTACAACAACAAGAAACCTAGCGTTCCGATAGCATACAATTTGAACACTAAAGAAATGTACGAATCTGTGAGGCATCTACTAGAAGCAGTAAACTATGAAAGCCATAAATGGCGTATATGTTGCGATTTGAAAATGGTAGCTCTGCTTTGTGGATTACAAGGTGGATATACGAAGAATATTTGTTTTTTATGTTTGTGGAACACACGTTATAAAGGGAACCAATACCAAAAACATGACTGGGAGAACAGAGAAGATGTAGTTGTTGGATGAGATAATGTAATACACACGTCCCTTGCTCCAATTGAAACAGTGTTGCTACCTCCACTGCATATAAAATTGGGTATTTTGAAAAATTTTGTAAAAGCACTTCCTGCAGATGGACCAGCTTTTATTACACTAATGTCAATTAGTGCAAGCAAAGTAAAAGAAGGTATTTTATATCTACATATAAAATAAGATTTTTTAAGATGTATGTAATTGCTATATCGTTTTACAGGAATGGTTAATGGTCCAGACATAAGAAAATTGATAAAAAATAGTAAGTTTGATAACTCTTTAAATGAAAATGAGCTAAATGCCTGGAATGCCATAAAAGACGTAATAGCTAATGTTCTCGGTAAACATCGTGCCACGAACATCAGAGAAAAAATAGATCATCTCATGAATATGTTTGAGAAGCTCGGTGTACATATGAGTTTGAAGGTACATTTTCTCCATCACCATATAGATTGGTCTGAACACCAAATCGCAACGGAATCGGATGAACAAGGCGAACGTTTTCACCAGGTCGCTTTAATAATGGAGACACGGTATAGGGGGAAAAAACTACTACCAATGTTAGCAGATCTATGCTGGTGGCTAACGAGAAATGAAGAAGACAATACCGACGTGGAAGAGGAGGAAGTAAACTTAACGCCTTCAAAAAGATTCAAGTTTTAGTTTTTAAGCACCGTTATTTTTGTAAGCTTTTTATGGCATATTTTTTCTAAATGTCATAAAATAATTTAATTCTTAACAGAAATATTACTTTGTACGTATACTTAATTTTTTATTTCAAACTTTTCACGCCTACATATGTGTATATGTATACTATTTATCATCTTTTTTGTGTGCCAAATATAGTGTAATGTTCCTTTCTATATATATCATATACGATCATTTCTACAATAAAACTAAAAATATTATTTTTCATGAAAAATAGGACAAATTGTATGACGGCGCCACCTATCGTAAGATTTAGGTAAAAGTTAATGTCAAAAATGAGTTCCTCGATCCAAAAAAAGCGATATACAAACAAACCCATCTAAAATTGCTTCATTTGATCAAGTTTTAATCAACTTTTCTCATACACAGGGTTGCCAACTTTAAATAAAAATAAAAATGAAACCAGTATGAGGTTTTGATATGGGAGGGATAAAGTTTCATCTCCATTTGTTTTCATCAATTACGGAGGGGTGAACCCTCATTTTGTGTCACAGTGTTATTTAATACTAAATCTCGGTTTCCCTTTTTGAGTATTTGGCGGAAAAAGCGCAGGTAAATTTACAGATTTCAGCTTTCTGGTATTCTTCTCCTCGAGTTCAAGAGGAATTCCAGCCCGCAACAAATCCTGAGACGAAAAAATTATAATGAGAAAATGCCCTTAGTTTCCAAGATAACCCACTACCCACGTGCTGTTACAAGCACAGGAGATATTAAAGAATATGTGATTTCCACATCTGCTAACAATCTCAGAGATGCAGCCAGTAGAAGAACGGTATCATCCTTCGAGCACAGAAAGATCCATTCGTTTACATTCTTCTCGTACATCAGCAAGTAGTAAGATTCGTCTTCGTGAAGAGGAGCAGATAGTAAACAAGCCGATATTCTGAAGCGGGGATAGGAAACATTATATAAATGCAAAGATTGTAAAATTGGAAATGTACAAACACAGAATTATCCAGCGGCGACGTCCGATCGAGGGGTGCGCCTAATGGATAAACGTAAAATCTAACAGACCGACAAGCGAAACCAGGTACAGCCCGGACTGTCCTGAATCCGAGACCGCTCGCAGATACAGATTTGCTCATAACAAACTGTAAAGTAATTTGCGATTAAGAGATTATTTATAAGTAGTATAATATATAATAATAATAAAACTCTCAGTAAATATTTCTTTAATCAAAAAAGTGAGTCCGAGGAATCAAAGCTGGCGTAACGAAAATTAAATCGTTATACAAACATCTGAATGGGTCGTGCATTTCGAAATTTGTTTTGTATAGAGACAAGGAAATGGGCCTAATTATCTATATGATCTTAAAGGGACACTAAAGTTAATCTCGCTGAGTAGGAATGGACTATTGATGTTGTTGTTGTTGTTGTTGTAGCGGCATACGCCGGCCCCGTTTAGGGTGAGGCAAGTTTAGTTTTAGGCATCGAGGTCATCTAACGGGAGGCCCAGGAAACGTGATGTTTCGACAGGTCCGGACCAAAGGGAGAGGGGTGTTAGATGAGTCAGGTTAAATGAGCATGCAAAGAGGTGGCTAGTATCGTGCGGGGATTCTTTGCATGCAGGACATGTATTGGGTATGTCAGGGTCGAGTCTGGAGTTAAGTCTACTACAGTATCTAGATCTTAATTATGCCAGGGCTACGCGGGTCTCACGAGGCAGCTCGAGCTCTTGTTCTGCGATGGGAGGTGGTTTCCATTCACTGGAAGAGTTCAAGAAGTGTCTAACAGACTCTCGGTGAATGGTGTTGATGGCCTGTCTGGGAAGCATGGATGTTTCACTGTGTAAGTGGTGCTCCGGTGCCATCAGGAGGTTTCCCGTCACGGTCCGAAGGGCGGTGTTCTGGCAGGTCTGAAGTTTCTTCAACTGCGTTACGCTAGTCCCCGGCGTCCAAATCGGCGCAGCAAAGTTTACGACCGGCCGGCCAATTGCCTTGTACGTTGCCAGCAGCGTTTCTTTGTCTTTCCCCCAGGTGCTACCGGCTAGCGATTTGAGGATTTTGTTGCGGCTTTGTACTTTGGTGGCAATTGCAGTCGTATGCGGAGTGAAGGAGTGCAGGCTGTCGAATGTGACTCCCAGTTTCTTTGGGCATGATCGTGGTCGGAATTTTTATATCATCGACCTTCACATTGAGTTCTAGCCGGTGCTCTTTCGTCCAGCTGGTGTGTCCGATGTTAGCACTGAATGATTTACCGTATCGAGAGCGTTCGACAGGTCCAGTGCTACTAAGACAGGCCATGAATTATCTGGGTGTTTATGGCGTTAAGTGCATTTGTGGTGCTGTGCAATTTTCGGAAGACATGCTGATGTGTAGCTTGGCCCAGATGATGTGTGAGTGACGGAAGCAGCAAGGCCTCGATTGTCTTCGCTACTGCGGAAAGGAGAGATATCGGATGATAAGAGTCTCCTTTATTTGCAGGTTTCCCCGGCTTTAATAGCGGGACCACTCTACCCAGTTTCCACACCTTGGTGAGATATTCTGCTCCCGCTGGGCCCAAATGCTTTAACATCAGCATGCTTATTCCGTCGGAGCCGATGGATTTGGAGGCTTTCGCCTTCCCGATAACCCCCTGAACCTCTTCCCTGGAGAAATCAAGCGTCGCGCTGGTGTTCGACAATTTGCGCAGACGGCGGGTTACTCGTCGATTCGTTTTGTCAACCGAGAGGTGCAGTGTGAAAAGCCGGCTAAAATAGCTTGCGCACCTCTTCGGGTCCGACGAGGTGTCACCACCGAATGAAATTTCCACCCGATTTTCACGTCTCGTCGGATTAGACAACGATTTGACTGTAGCCTTGGTCACCGCAGAGGAGAGATTGCAGGACCTTAAGTGCTCCTCCCACTTGTTTCGCATGTGGATATTAACCTTGTTCCGAGTCTCGGCGTAAAGTTCCCTAATACGGGGATCACCGGGATCGGCCAGGCGTAACGTGTCGCGCCGACGCTAAAACCGCCGCTTTGGTGAGGAAATGAGGGCGTATTTCCGCGATGCGACCTGCAGGTATGAAGCGGGCGGCAGCAGACATTATAATTTTGTGGAATGTCTTTTCTGCAGAGAGGACGTTGGTTGGAGTGGGGAGAGCACTGAAGGCGTTTTCAGTAAATTCCGTAAAGCCGGGCCAGTTAGCTTTGTTAAAGTTAACAAATGTCCGATGGTCCACGGAAACGAAGTTGCTAGGCCTGTTAATCGAGATGACTATGGGCAAATGGTCTGATGCGAGTGTCAGCATATGGCGATCTATGCAGTTTATCAGACCAGCGCTAGCTATTGTAATATCAGGCGAGCTAAGGTAGTTGCCCACAATCCTGGTGGGGGCTTCGTCGTACATTGTGAAGAATGTCGAATCGTCTATCTGTTCCGCCACTTCCATTCTTCGACGATCATTTGACAGACAGAAATGCCAAAGATCGTGATACGCGTTAAAGTCACCCAAAACCAAACGGTTTTCGCTTCTGAGTAGCGCACCTATATCAGGACGGTATCCTACTGGGCAACTTGTAACGGGAGGAATGTATATATTAAACATTTCGAGCTCGACATCGCCTAACCGGATAGTTTTGCCCAGACATTGTGGGGTAGTAGCCCTGCGGTCGATGAGACGATACTGCACGGTGTTGTGTAAAATGAAGGCCAAGCCCCCACCATGATCTCGCTCGCGATCCTTTCTTATTATATTATAGCCAGCCCGGCTCAGAAAATCTGAGCGGGCGCTCAGTTTTGTTTCCTGGATCGCAACTATTGGCAGGTGCTCCCGGCTCATAAAGTCGACTATCTCGTCGATCTTTCCTTGGAGTCCGTTGCAGTTAAACTGTACGAGTCTGAATTGGCCCAGGGGAACGTTCGTAGCACGGGGGGTGAGGGAGTTCTGCATGGGTCTTGATTGTTGCAGCTGTGTGACCCGCTGTGGTGGTTGCAGCACATTGGCGGTAGTTGGCGGCTGCGTAGTATCTACAGGCGGGGGCAGACTCCTACAGCATGGGGCAACGAATGCACTACTCCACTCACGAGTGGTGCGCAAACCAGAGCACGAACGAAAGTGGCACCAGCCAGTGCATGAGTTGCATTTGACTGATGTCACATTCCGCGGTACTATGGTCTGACACACGGAACAGAATGTGCGAGGTAGTAAGAGCTGCTGATTAGCCCCCGCACGGGAGGTGGAGCTGGATAGGAGTGGGGGAGGGTTGGGTAAAGAAGATTGGGAGTCAGGCACGAAATTATACATAACATTTTCCAGTGTATACAAATTAGTTCATACAATTTATTTGTTTATTTATTTATTCAGACAAATATTTTACAAGACTGATAATTCATAAAAGATATTTATTATTGTGCTGTAAGCCCTGCAGAGGTAAAACTTGTTACCTGTTCGCAGGTCTGATGTAAAATTAAAACTAATTCTAAAACTAAAACTAAAGATAATGTTTGGAGATTTTGTACAGTACTTAGAAATTAAGGCCGTATCAAAATTCAAAACGCTACATTTTTACATTTAATAGTGATATAAATACAATATTAAACTTCATTAGTTCTGTAGGTTTTAGTAAATATTTAATAAGATCCATGATTTAAGTCTATTTCTTATACTACATTTATTTGACAAGATTTTTAACACATTAGGCAAATTGTTGATTTGCCTTTATATGGCTACTTTTAGTACTTACAGGTTTATTTCTTTTAGGCATTATTATACTTTCATTTCTAGTAATGCTATTAGAGTTAGAAAACTCTTCTTTCAAATAAACAAAACAGTGTTTCAGCGATTCAAAAGCAAACAACTGATGAAAGTTAAATGGGTTTTTGAGCACAAATTCGTTTTTATGTTTATGTATATTGATTTTAATTCATTAAAAACTGAGTACGAAAAATTCTTCACCTAAAAAAGCTAACTTTAAAAGTAATTTTGATTTATCTAGAACTTTGATTCAAATGATTGTATATATTAATTGCACAATCCCTTTGCTTGTGAATATGTTTATATAAATGTGTGTATATATTTTTCAATTAATATTTGATATAAAAAACCAGCATGTGAGACAAATAATTATAGGATATGAAGTAAATTTTTAAGAATAACGAGTGCATGAACTCTGTCACTCACCTTGTGCTGAATCGATTTTGATCTGGAGATGAGAAATTACGTTCCCGCTCTCCGTTCCGCCACAATCGTAATTAGGTTTTCTGAGTTACGATCGAATCGAAAGAACGAGAGGAAGAGAGAATACATTTTCGAAATCAGCTGGTTGCATGTGAATGTGCGAAATTGAAACAAAACAAAGCAAACAATTGCAAAGGGTTTTTGTACAATTCAAATAAAAATAATTTTTTTTTTACGTTAAATGGAATCATGAGCCTCGGCGATATTTCATGAAGATTGAGAGACAAGTGCCTTCCAAGAAATTGAGTTTGTAATTGGTAATCATTTATATAACAAATTTCGTTATTTAGATTCAAAAAAACTTCAAACTTAATAAAGATGCTTTCAAGTATGTCCTGCATATTTTTTCCCAAGAAACTCAATCAAGTGCTTTGACATGGTTATCTCCACCTATACGAGTAGTAGCTGATTTGCGATTTTTTGCGGAAGGCTGTTATTAACACAGAGTGCTATTAAGTTCATAAAACTAAAAAAAGACATCGTTATGGCTTTTCCAACTATTAAAATAATGTTTTAGTTACAGTTTTGTTAAAATTATGTTATTTAAGTACATAAGTGCAATAGAACTGTTCTCCGCCAACTAAATTACAGCGTACAAAACCGTAGCTACGATCGAAACGGAACGTAACGCAGAATACCAAATCCGCGAAATGGAGAAAATTTCGATTCGAGTCGAAATGCAGAATAAGGCTGATTGCGACGGAAATTCCAACTACAATGGGCAGACAAAAGGGGCGACAGTGTGATGAAAATTCCCCGTACTAAAGACAGACAAAAGAAGTGGCAGTATGATGAAAATTCTCCGTACTAAGGCCAGATAAAAGAAGTGGCAGTATGTTACAAATTTCCCGCACTAAAAACAGACAAAACAAGTGGCAGTATGATGCGAATTCCCTATACTAAGGACAGACAAAAGAACTGGCAGTATGATGCGAATTCCCCGTAATAAGGACAGACTAAAGAAGTGACAGTATGCTGGAAACTCCCCTAGAGTTTATTCTACTTTTATGAGACTTTTCTTTTGTCAGAAAAACACTCGGAGGGCTTGACATTCCCTTCCGAGGGGAGATCAAAAATAGAAAAATTAATTATCTATGATTTTGGATTTTTGGTCGAACCTGGGCCTGAACCCAGGCCTTTCGAATGCCAGTACGCAATGGTAAACACTCGGTCATCTATTTTCATCGATTCACTACACTTAGTTTTCGCCAGAGTAAAAGATTTTTTAACAGCTTTTTTTCTGTGAACAGTTATATATTTTTCCTCCCTGAAGACTTAGACATAAGCGTATAGCTCGTTGACCTATATTCCACTTTAGCAGAAACAAAAGAGTTGCCTATAGAGTTATTAAAGTTGTTTTTTTTTTTGTCAATTTTATCATTACGAGCATAAATTTTCTTTCTTTGAGCGCCACGTATCGTGTTTCGCGGCGCGTGCACAATATAATTTGCAATTATACGGAGCAGGAACTGAGTAGATATACTAACCTTCACACAAATGCAGGTCTTAAGGAGCAAATACTTTCTGCGTTTCTGTCTACTAACACAGAACTCAGCCTTTTGCCTGACCCAAATATCTTCGTATTAAACATGGAAAATCGATCGCTTAGATCGTTAGTTTTCACTTAGCTCATGTAAAGGGTTTTACAATAGCCATTTTTAATATGTCGTGATCTGTAATTTTTTTCATTGTATTCAGTAATGTTTACAATTTCGTCTATGGACCACCAAAAACGTTGTAAATTTGCTGATTTTGCCTTGCAGCAACTTAAAAACGATAAAGATGTTTTTAAGAAAATCATCTTCTCCGATGATGCTCATTTAAATCTGAGTAATGCGGTAAATAAACAGAACTGTCGATTCTGGTGCGAAGAAAATCCACAAATTTTTCATGAACAACCATTATATTCACCTAAATTGACAGTTTGGTGTGGATTTTGGTCTTGTGGAATCATGGGTCCGTACTTCTTTCGAAATGAAGCTGGTACACCGCCACTGGTACCCAACGCGGCGCTTTGGGAGTCCCTGGAAATCTTGACAGCGACGTCCCTGCTTGTAAGATGGAAAGGGTGATGTGAGCTTGCTCTGCTGAGGTGTCAGCCGCGTGGTGTATCAGTAAGCAGCCACTTCGGTCCTTGGTCAGGGAATGTGTATTTGGCACAGTAGGAGCTGGCGTTGCGCCGGTCCGAGGGTATACACGTTCCTGTCTATTTCGGACCTAAATGTACCGGTCATCAGAATCGGAAGTTGGAGGTGTCCTCTATATCAAGCGGCATGTAAAAAGGCCAATGAGAGACATACCAATCAATTTAAATCATTGTGAAGCTACGCAAGATCTACTAAAGCAAACAATCTGTGAGAAGGTAGTTGTTAGAATAAAAGACAATAGAAAATATGCAAAAAGAAGTAACATCTTCATGAAAAGTAACGGTATTCTCAAATCAAGAAAACTGAACACAGACTTTGTGGTGCCTACGTTTACATGTTGGTACACTTAGATATCGTCATAACGAAAATGAAAAGAGAAATATAAATTTTTGTTTTTGCATTTTAAACTTAAAAATATAATTAATAAATTCATGTAAAAAATTTTTAACTGAATTAACTATTTCAATTGTGTTTTTTACTTTCCTTAAAAAAATGTGTTGCGGGAACGCAGATTTACTATTACTTACTATTTTATTTTTGTTTTGGTTTTTAACATATTTATTTCACGATATGTATATGTCAAAAATTGCGCCAAAATGAAACAATTTTCTTATGTGCGGTGGATGGTTTTTCGTCGGATTAATTAGATTTCCTAAAAATTCTTAAAATAAGAAAATATCGAGTTTCGGAATGCTGCGACTTTTTAACCTTCCACAGCAATTTCGTTTATTACATATAAATTTTGTAATACCCAAAGAAAAAATAATAATATTGTAATCAAAAATAAAAATATAAGAAAAGGGAAACATAATCATAAGAAAAAATATGTGTCGTATACTCGTATTCAAAAAAATTGAAAAATTTGTTATAGCTTTTACTGGCAATTACGATAATGAACGATTTCTAAAGCGATCTGTGATATGTGGAGCAGTTATTAGACCGCTTTGAACTCAGTTTTAACTCCTCGGATTTAAATTTTGCAAAGGAAAAGTTTGCTTAGCCTTTTTCTACCGAATTTTTCGCTGAACATCATTTTTAGATTTATCAATTTGCCATCGATTGCAAAAATCGCAAGCTAAGGAAGCAGTAAAATTGCTTGTGGGTGGCGGGTACAAGGAAAGAGAATTGACAAGTTTTTGTGTAAGTATATGTTTTTCGTTTAAACATTTATTTCTTTGAATATATGTCTTTAATTCCAGACCAATGATTTCTGATTTTCGTAAATTTTGTCATCGTCGCGAGGAAAATGCTTGTAGATGACGGATAAAAGCAAGGGCTTGCGCATTTTTAAGATTATATATGTTTTGCGAATATATATTAAAATATGAATTTGTGTGTTTCACATCGTCGTCAACATCAATTTCAGATTTTTGGATTCTTGGTCACTGAAACGGCTTGTTGGCGGCTGGAATAAGGGGAAACGAATCCCAAAATACACTGTCTGTATTTGTTTTTTGTATATACATAAGTTCATTTGAATGTATGAGCTTGCGACTTTTGCTAAACATCAAATTTAGATTTTTGGCAAAATTTGACTTTGTCGTAAAGAGTAGAAGGACGGAAGGAGTGGTTGTATGCGGTAGTTTTTATTGTTGCTTCTTGCTTCTTTGTTTTACGGTCATTGACACATGAGACGTATTTTCTGTGTTTATGAAATGCATGTTACGTTGCACTGATAGCGAAGTTTTCCTATCCTTGCAATTGAACAACAAAACAAAAACACACGTAAAAAAATATGCTACGATAAAAAATCCTATATCCAAACCTATGTACACTTATTTCCCACAGATTGCAAGAAGAAAAAAGCAAGTCTGAGCCAGGTTGTTGTTTTTTTTTGACTTGAATATGTCACAATTTTGCAATGGGGGTGCAAATCGATCTTTAGCACAGTTCCATAGGAAATATATGCTTAGTATGCACTACCTAGACACAGAGAATATCCGTATGGTTTTTTTTATAATGAATGGATTATAATAATTGGGACTTTGAATGGTATTATTAACATATGCAATTATTATATATTGTTTACATCTATGTACGGCCACGATAGCCGAGTGGTTAGCATTGTGTACTGCCATTCTGAAGGTCTGGGTTCGAGCAACATCCAAAATTGTAGAAAATTAATTTTTCTAATTGCGGTCGCACCTTGGCAAGGAATACCAAGCCTTCCGAGTGTATTTCTGGCATGAAATAAAAGCTCCTTTAAAAATTAATTTTTTCAAAATCTTGTAAAACAACTACTGTTTCAAGCGCATGGCTTAAACGCAATAATTATATAACTACCGTGCGCGCGAATCAACCCCTTTTATTCCCACTATTTCCATGTATCCCTATCACGCGCCAATCCTTCTATTCTTTTTAGCCCAGATTTCGTTAGCCGATCGATCGCTTAGCGGTAGCCGTTCGAGCTAACGAAACCTCTTTTTTTCTTCAACAACCTACAGTCCTCGCGTGCGCACGGAATTCTTTAAAGTGTTGTTGTTTAATAAAAAAAAATCGTGAATTTATAATTTATACATTTTAGTAAAATTTGTATATTTCAATAATTAAAGCGTGCATTTAACAACAAATTGTGGATTTCCATACTTAAAGTGTACAGTTAATAAAAAAACAAATTGTGCATTCATAATTTGATAAATTGGCAAACCTCGAACTCGCAAAGAATTCGAATAACTACATTAAAATTTAATGTCAGTATGTACATACTTACATCATGTACCACAACCGTGAACGTCACCAAAACAACTTCAATATATTGAGCTTTATATACATATGTACGTATATTATCATTGCCATGGTAACAATTTTAATGGCGTCTAGTAAAGTGAATACCGACAGCGAGAGATGTGTACGTAGTGCGGAAAATTTTGCTGAGTTTGGCGCAGGTAAAATGTCTGCGCCCTTGACTAAATTTTTTCTATACTTCAATAATTTTATATGAAATTTTTTTTCTTTTTTTTTTTTGGTAGAACTCAAAGTTCGCTATTTTTTTTAATTTCGCTTAGAAAATATGTTACACAAATTAAAAAAAAATATGAAAATTCCTACTAAACGTGATACTAACTCTGTAAAGAAAACAGTAAGACCAATCAACAAACATGAATTTGAATGCTGTTCCTCTAGGTGATTACGGAAGGATCCTCGACGAACTAGTTCGCGCCCTTACTACCACGCCAAACGTGATTACAGGAGATTTCAATGTTTGGGCAATGTAACGGGATAATAGCTACACAACTAAGAGGGGTAATACTCTGCTCAAATTCATTCTTTTTGTTAGACTCAGTGTTGCTCAATATCAAAGGAGGAAGAAACAATGGAAGGTTGAAACGCTGGATAAGGAAATCTTCGAACTCATGTTGGACGGGAACCCAGGTAACTCGAACGACTTAGACAGCAAGCTGACATGCTGGTGAAACTCGTAAGCAAAGTCTGCGGCACTGCCATGTGTAGGAAAAGACAAAACATTTCCAGAAAATCCGCATACTAGAAGTTCTTCGTTTCTCTGTATACTACAAAGCGAATGCCATGAAGATGTATCTGCCAACTCCCACGACAGCCGGTTCTACGCATCGGAGTTGACCCAGAGTTTATCCGGCCAAGGGCTGTCACCCCTTCGGCGACCTAACCCCGTTTAGGTCGTCAGGTAATTTTAATTTTAGTGCATCAACGGAGCAACATCTCGCAGCAGGCTTGCTCCAAATCCTTCTCATCAGGGCTGGTGTAGAAACCAATTCTGGTCCGAAGGATTATTTCTGCTGCGTGTGCTAAAGATGACTCCACCATTCCTCCACCCCGGTTAGATGCAATCAGTGCAATGGTTGTAGTCATCTTAAGACTCATAGGGAGTGGACCACGAGTTATGTGGCCCCATGCTGCCAGCGCCCAGCTGCGCCTCTAGCCCATACGGCAGTGCCTTCTGCACACTTACCCACTTTGGGTAACTCCCCCCAGGCCTCCACGGAGCTCCCCGCAGCACGACTCCCAATCATCTTCCCCCAGCCCTCCCCACCCCCATCCAGTTCCACATACCGTGCGGGGGCTAATCAGCAGCTCTTAGTACCTCGCACAGTCTGTTTCGTGTGTCAGACCATAGTACGACGGAATGTGGCATCAGTCAAATGCAACTCATGCACTGGCTGGTGCCACTTTCGGTCGTGCTCTGGCCTGCACACCACTCGTGAGTGGAGTAATGCATTCGCTGCCCCATGCTGTAGGAGTCTGCCCCCGCCTGTAAATACTACGCAGCCGCCAACTACCGCCAATGTGCGGCAACCACCACAGCGGGTCACACAGCTGCAACAGTCAAGACCCACGCACAACTCCCTCAATCCCCGTGTTACGAACGTTCCCCCGATACACTTTAGACTCGTACAATTTAACTGCAACGGACTCCAAGGAAAGATCGACGAGATAGTTGACTTCATGAGCCGGGAACGCCTGCCAATAGCTGCGATCCAAGAGACTAAACTGAGCGCCCGCTCAGATCTTCTGAGCCTGGCTGGCTATAATATTCAGGGCTATTCTACATTTAGATTACGTTCCCGCTCTCCGCTCCGCCACAATCGTAATTAGGTATTCTGAGTTATGATCGAATCGAAAGAAGAAGAGGAAGAGAGAATACATTTTCGAAGTCAGCTGGTTGCATGTGAATGTGTGAAATTGAAACAAAACAAAGCAAACAAATGCAGTTTTTGTACAATTCAAATAAATATAAATAAAATAGTGTTTTTAACGGTTAATGGGATCAATAGCCTAGACAATATTTCATGAGGATAGCGAGACAAGTGTTATCCATTTCAGATGATTGATGAATTTTATGACATTGAGTTTTTGATTGGTAATCTTTTATATAACAAATTTCGTTATTTAGATTCAAAAAAAACTTCAAACTTAATAAAGATGCTTTCAAGTATGTCCTGGATAATTTTTGGCAAGCAACTCAATCAAGTAAGTACTTTAGTACTTTGACATGATTATCTCCACCTAATCGAGTAGTAGCAGATTTGCGATTTCTTACGGAAGGCAGTTACCAACATAGTGTTCGGGAGATTATAACATAGGAATGTGTCACTCAACAGTGTCAATGCCATTATACAACTTTCTCGAAATCATGGAGTCTTTTACTGGCGGATGAACTGTATTTCAGCAACGTTATTTCAAAACTCTAATTTTTCATGTTGTTTTTATGAAGTATCAAAAAGCATCATTAAACACATTAAACCACAAAAAGACATCGTTCTGACTTTTCCATTTATCAAAATCATGTTTTACTTATATTTTTGTTAAAATTATGTTATTTAAATACACGAAAATATACAATCGAACTGTTCTCCGCCAACTAAATTACAACGTACAAAAACGTAGCTACGATCGAAATGCAGAATACATAGAATTGGATAGAATCGAAAAGTTCGAAGATTGATCGAAACGGAACGTAACGCAGAATACCAAATCCGCGGAACGGAGAAAATTTCGATTCGAGTCGAAATGCAGAATAGGGCTGATTATAAGAAAGGATCGCGAACGAGATCATGGTGGAGGCTTGGCCTTCATTTTACACAACACCGTGCAGTATCGCCTTATCGACGGCGACATCGACCGCAGGGATACTACCCTAGAATGTCAGGGCATAGCTATCCGGTCAGGCGGTGTCGAGCTCCAAATATTTAATATATACATTCCTCCCGTTACAAGTTGCCCAGTTGGATACTGTCCTGATATAGGTGCGCTACTCAGAGGCGAAAACCGTTTGGTTTTGGACGACTTTAACGCGCACCATCTTTGGCATTCCTGCCTGTCAAATAATCGTCGAGGAATGGAGCTGGCGGAACAGATAGACGATTCGACATTCTGCACCATGAATAACGAAGCCCCCACCAGGATTGTGGGCAACTGCCATAGCTCGCCTGACATCACAATAGCTAGCGCTGGTCTGATAAATTTTGCATAGATTGGCGACCTATGCTTACACTCGCATCGGACCATTTGCCCATAGTCATCTCGATTGAAAGGCCTCCCGACTTCGTTTCCGAGGACCACCGGACATTTGTTAGCTTTAATAAAGCTAACTGGCCCGGCTTCATGGAATTTATTGAGAACGCCTTCATGCTCTCCCCACTCCCACCAACAACCTCCCTGCAGAAAAGATTTTCCGCAAAATTGTCGTGTCTGCTGCCGCCCGCTTCATACCTGCAGGTCGAATCGCGGAAATCCGCCCTAACTTCCCCACCGAAGCGGCGGTTTTAGCGACAAGGCGCGACACATTACGCCTGGCCGATCCCGGTGATCCCCGTATTAGGGAACTTAACGCCGAGACTTGGAACAAGGTTAATATTCACATGCGGAACAAGTGGGAGGAGCACTTAAGGTCCTGCAATCTCTCCTCTGCGTGACCAAGGCTAGAGTCAAATCGTTGTCTAATCCGACGAGATGTGATGATCGGGTGGAAATTTCATTCGGTGATCACGCCTCGTCGGACCCGAAGAGGTGCGCAAGCTATTTTAGCCGGCTTTTCACACTGCACCATTAGGTTGACAAAACGAAACGACGAGTAACCTGCCGTCTGCGCAAACTGCCGAACACCAGCGCGCCGCTTGATTTCTCCAGGGAAGAGGTTCAGGGGGTTATCGAGAAGGCGAACGGAAACGTGTGGAAAACTGGGTAGAGTGGTCCCGCTACTAAAGCAGGGGAAACCAGCAAATAAAGGAGAATCATATAGCCCGATATCTCTCCATTCCCTAGTAGCGAAGACAATTGAGGCCTTGCTGCTCCCGTCCCTCACACACCATCTGAGCCCAGCTACACATCTGCATGGCTTCCGAAAAGTGCACAGCACCACAATTGCACTCAACGCCATAAACATTCAGATAATTCATGGCCTTAACCAAAATCGACCCTGTACGCGAACTGTTCTAGTAGCACTGGACCTGTCGAATACTTTCGACACGGTAAACCATTCAGTTCTACTATCGGACATTGAGGATTCCTCATTACCGCCTAGGTTGAAGAGGTGAACCATGAACTAACTAAGTGGTCGACGATCATCGGTTGAGTTTCGAGGTCAAACGTCTAAGCTACGGAAAATTAAACAAGGGTTTCCGCAGGGTGGTGTCCTCTGCCCAATGCCGTTTAATTTTTACATCTCGAGTCTTCCTCCACCACCTGAGGGCGTCTCCTTGATCTCATACGATTTTGGCGTCTGGCCATTGATAGCCTCGCCGACCTTTCCAACTTCACTGCACGACACTTACATCTACAGCCTGCGAAATCCTCTGCCACCCTTTTCACCAGCTGGACGAAGGAGTACCGGCTAGAACTCAATGTGAAGGTCGATGATATAAAAATTCCGACCACGAACAACCCAAAGTTACTGGGGGTCACACTCCGCCTGCACACCGCATTCGACTGCAATTGCCACCAAGGTACAGAGCCGCAACAAAATCCTCAAATCGCTAGCTGGTAGCACCTGGGGGAAAGACAAAGAAACGTTGCTGGCAACGTACAAGGCAATTGGCCGACCGATCGTAAACTATGCTGCGCCAATTTGGACGCCGGGGACTGGCACGACGCAGTTGAAGAAGCTACAGACCTGTCAGAACACCGCCCTTCGGACCGCGACGGAAACCTCCTGATGGCGCCGGAGCACCACTTACACAGTGAAGCATCTATGCTCCCAGTTAAGGAGCATGTTGTTGTTGTTGTTGTAACCGCAGTAAATTCTCCAAATGGGGCTTCGGGGAACCTTGCGGGAGTGACAGTCCTTGGCCGGATAAAAATCCGGGTCGTTCCGGTATAAAGACCCGACTGTCGCGGGAACTATAGTTAGGGAGCATAGTGTTATGCTGTGTAGGCAGTACCTGCTGGGATTCTACCGTATGGATCATCCCATCAGGCAACCACTGGAAGCTGAACCACCACCTAGGCACATCGGAATGGGAGTACTTGACTACCGCGACGACATACAGCAGCATAGACAAGACCCGCTGGACAGGACGACGTATAGACAGGCCATCAACACTATTCACCGAGAGTCCGTCAACACCTTCTTGAACTCTCTTCCAGTGAATGGTGTTCTCGGAGTCAAACCACCACCCATCGCAGAACAAGAGCTCGAGTTGCCTCGTGAGACCCGCGTAACCCTGGCACAATTAAGATCTGGATATTGTAGTAGGCTTAACTCCTACCTATCCAGACTCGACCCTGACATATCTAACACATGTCCCGCATGCAAAGAATCCCCGCACGACACTAACCACCTCTTTGCATGCCCACTTAACCCGACTCATCTAACACACCTCTCCCTTTGGTCCGACCCCGTCGAAACAGCACCTTTCCTGGGCCTCCCGTTAGATGACCTCAATGACTAAAACTAAACTTGCTGCCTGACCCTAAACGGGACTGGGCTTGCCGCTACAACAACAACAACAACAAGATGTCTCTGCCAAAAAAAGTGAAGGTACGCCAAGGAGATAATTGACGTCGAGGAGAGGTACGGCAACGCAAAGGCGCCTTCACTAGATGGCACCCCCAACAAAGCATTTGAAATCCATATCAAACATTACAAGAGTTTTCGCCGGGCAGCGTCTGGTATTTCCAGCCGAACAAACCATCGGGAGTCGAGTGCGCATCGATCACATTGAATGCTCGACACGTTAGCGCAACTACTGGAGGCTGATCTGCACACGCCTAAAAAAAACGTCTCCTATAAGATGAGTCGCCTGGCTTATCTGAAAGTCATCGTATGGATGAACGGAGAAATAATATTGCGCAGTTGCCACACTTGACGTGAAAAATTATTTCAAATCGGCATACTGGGTATCTTTTGAGCATAATTAGTAACTATTGTACGATTCCGAAGTAGGTCCAAAAGGCTACGTGGCGAAGGTGGAGTATCAAGGGCTCCGTACTGGGTCCAGTGATATGGAATGTGGCGTTACGCCTACTGATGAAGGTAAAGGATTAGCTCACTTCAAATAAGCTGCAGATTGCGGGAGGAAAACAGAGCGGTGCTTATCACGAGCAGAAAAAAACTAGAACATTGATTGTTACAAAGTTAGAATGCAAAATTCGCTGAAGTACCTTGGCGTTATGATCGATGCAAGGCTCATATTGAAAAAGTCTGTGGGAAAACGGCTAGTGACAGCGGCCATGACGAAAATTAGTCAGTCAATACTGCTGTACGCGGCTCCTATATAGGGGACAGCCCTGTGTCAAAAAAATGTGCAAATAAGGAAAAACAAGCGAACATCAACCAGTGGTAAACGCAATGTAATGCGACTGAAAATGGAAGATGGGCATATATGCTCATTAGGAATGTACCAGCCTAGATTGAGAGGCAACTCGGAGAAACAAACTTCTATCTCACGCAGTTTTTGTTGAGTACAAATTTGGTCACGATGACGAGACTGAATATTCCTTCTGCAGCAGTGCCGAAGAAAACGTGGAGCATATCTTCTCCTGTTTGAAGTATGTAGTGGAGAGAGCTACCATAGAGCGGATAACAACCGAAAGGATGACGCCCAAGTATAGACGCACACATATCTACACACTTCTTTCCGCAATGTCGGGTTTCTTATCCGCAACTGTATGTTCTAGAATGGGTGGAGATTGAATTGTGAGAATACGATTTACTCGAAGAGAATTCACAGAGGGATTAACTTATCCTCAGTGAACGGTGTTTAAAGCTTGTCGGTTTGCCTTCCTGTCCAGCGGTTCTGGTCGGCATTACTTTAAGGAATCACAATAGTCTAGTACTCCCTGGTTGATGTGTCTTGATGCTTCGCCTTCTAGTAACTGTATGTTGGGGTGATAGTTGCGGCAGTATCCCAACAGACATTGCTTGATTTGGAGGTTTTGTTGCGGTCTGTACTTTAACGGCAATAGCAGTCGTGTGGAGTGAAGGAGTGCAGGCTGTCAAATGTGACTCCCAGTAACTTTGAGTTATTTATGGTCGGAATTTTAACGTCATCGACTTTCACATTGACTTATAGCCGGTACTCCTTCGTCCAGCTGGTGAAGAGTGGCCGATGATATTGCAGGTTGTTGGTGTAGATATCGTGCAGTGAAGACGTGGAAAAAGTCGGCGCGATGTCAGTTTACTTTTGAACAAAGCTATCAATGGCCTGGTCAGACGCCAATATCAAACAATCCTCGGCATATGAGATTAAGAGACGCCCTCTGTTGATATATGGATCCTCAAAATATAAAAATAAAAAAGCAGTGGGAAGAGTAGTTTGCGCAGACGGCCGGTCACTTGGTCACTTGTCTTTTCGTTCTGTCAACCGAAGGGTGCAATGCAAATAACCGGTTAAAATAGCTCCCGCACCTCTTCCGGTTCGACGAGGCGTGACCACCGAATAAAATTTTCACCCGATCATCACGTCTCGCCTGACTGTGGCCCATTTTTTTACCGAAGAGAGATTGCAGGACCTAAAGTGCTCCTCCCACTTATTCCGCTTGTGATGGTCAACCTTTTGCCAAAACCAAAAGGTTTTCACCTCTGATTAGCGAAACTTTTTCATGACGGTATCCACCTTAGCAACAAGTAACTGGAGGAATGTATATATTAAATATTTCTAGCTCGACACCGCCTGACCGGATAGCTATGCCCTGACATTCCAGGGTAGTATCCCTGCGGTCGATGTCGCTGTCGATAAGACGATACTGCACGGAGTTGTAAAGAATGAACCCCAAGCTTCCTGATACGTGGAGCCGCACGTTGGTGGTGGTGGCGGCAGTGTATAATTAACATGCGGGGGCAGACTCTTACCACAAGAGGCAACATACATATCACAACAACTCACGAGACCAGAGAAGACCGAAAGTGGCACCAGCCAGTAAATTGCATTTGACTGATGTTACGTTCCGACGTACTATAGTCTGACACACGGAACAGACTGTACGGGGTACCAGGAGCTGCTGAGTTGGTTTGTCCAGCCCTGATAAGGATTTGAAGACTAGGGTACCTAAGAACCTAAACGGGGTTAGATCGCCGAAAGGGTGACATCCCTTGGCGGAATAAAATCCGAATCAACTCCGGTACGTAGAACCAGCTATCGTAAGAGTCGTGATCCTCTTGGTCTAATTTGGCACTTCGTTATGTACGCGATGGTAAACATGCCAGATATTTGGGGAAGTGATGTTCATGGCATGAGAAAATCCCCGATTAAGTGTATCAGAGCATACAAAATCTTCCAGAAATGGAGGACATTCAAATTTCACGTGGGTATACAGATGAAACGCCGATGCCCATATTACAAATAAACGTCTCGTGTTCTAAACCGCTTAAGATGGGCGATCTACCAACAGCGAGAGTCGCTGTCTTCCACTGGCCGGTTTCATGTGTTGGGTATCGAGTACTCTTCACTTGTCTCGCGACAAGAGCGATCCATATCGAAATGGCTTATCCTGTCAACGGTCTCAAGCATTTGTGCTATACCCAAACTCATTGCCAGGAGATCCGATAGAGTTTTGGAGTGACATTTTAAGGGTGCAAAAAATGCAAGCCGTTTTCGAACACATGTATAACAACGAATTAAACAGAAAATATACCAGTTCTAAAATAGCATGGAAACTCATTCCACGATCGGAACCACACAATGGTGTGTGTGAGAGACTAAAATATGGAATGTTAGATGGTAGTTAACATTCGGCCCCAACATATGTCGATTATGCGGATAAGGCACCAACGCCGAATTATACTGAGGTGCCTGCTGATAGACTGTCTCTGCACAGAGTTTGGTCGGCCCCACAATAGTTAACATACGTTTTCGAAACGATGATTGAAGGAATACCTGCCTATCATTACTTGGCGTACCAAGGCGCTCAAAAATGTAGAGCCTATTGAAGTCGGAGACGTCGTACTTATCGCAGATCCAAATGGACCCCCTAACTGTTGACTAAAGGGTCGAGTAATTGATTTTCGCTAACAGACAAGTAAGAAGCACAACCGTAAAACCATAACTGGCTTGTACGAAAGACCTGCGAGGAAACTGGCCATTTTTGATTTAGAAGCATTAGTGAAATCTAGCCAGGATACATTAGGAGTGTTGCAAGATCCGGCAACGTCTTTGACCTCTGAAATTTTCATTTATCCAATGTACTGTAAACGTGGCGGTCACTGATTAGCGTTACGAAGTCGCCCATTCCGAAGGCAAAGTCAGTTCGACGGGAATACTCCCAGCGATCGCGATTGGCTTTTTGTTAGTAACAAGGCAGATTTTTGAATGTAGCACGTTTAACAAAAGCCATACCACTAATAAATACTTTGTACTAAAAAAAAAAAGAAGATAATTTTTATGAATTAAAAAAAAACGATGAAATAAATATTAATTGACGCAACAAATCAGTTTTCTGCTTTTCAGAAATTAAGAAACAAGTACCTGCAAACGCCGTAAGAATTTGTTTTTGAAGAAAAAACTGGATAAATCCGGAATATCACTTTAGGCTGGCCTGAATTAAAACAAAGACGTGAATATTGTTTAAAACATTTTATTTAAGTTCTGTTTAATTTAATGAGTTCTTAGAAACAATTGTATTTTACAAATTACATACCAAATCTTTAGATGATATTCTCTTTCCAACCTATTTCGTTAGATAGAACTCTGTTCTTAGCTGATGTATTCATATAAGGTCTAAGTACCCATTCGGTTTCAGATGCTTCAATCTCATCCAGTCTTCCTAATTTAATTTGATATAATTTTAGTTGAAACCTAGGTCCTATCTCCGTTATTTCTAAACCGTTATCATATTTATATATATGATGCCGAAAAAATATATAATCGTCATTATTTGCGAAAGTTATAACCCTTTTAGAACTTGATTTAGGAGTAGGAAAGAGATGTTTCAATATTTTTGTTACTCGTTGACCTATTTTAGTTTTAAAATTGTGAAATATTAAATGCGGGATTTGCTCACTAATGTTGCCCATAAAGGAGACCTCATGACGCATAACTACATTTGAAATATTAAAAAACGCAGTTGGACCGTTTGGCAAGTGACTAATAACTATGTTATCTGGAATTCCGCGATGTTCATGAACAACAATAATGTCCGTTACTCCATTAGAACAGCACACTCTTGCTAATTGTTTCAAATCACTTTTACCTCTGTTTATTCGTTGCGCATTTGGAAATAACAGCCTTAATTCTTTTACAAAAACTTTTAGCTTCGCTGAAGGATTGTGCGACGTTGTTATCATAATCTTTGGCTTAAAGGTGCCCATATATTTATATTCGTCATCAGCTTCATTAATATCTAGAAAAAAAAAAAAACACATTAAATGCATACAAATATAGTTTGTAAGATTGGGGGCGTAGAGTAGCATTATATACTCGTATATGTCTAACGATTTTACATGTAATCTCTGAGCTCGGCTAGATTATTCCCTCAAAATTTGTTTTGGGAATCGTTATGTTTAATAATTATGAATTTTTCAGGTTTGATATAACAAACAATTCCTTATTTTATTTCCAATCAAATAAGTATATACAAATTTGTCACAATCGATAAATTTTATATTTTATATATTATTTTATTATTTTTATTATTTTTATTTTTTATTAAACAATCAAAAAATCATGTTTAAAAAAATCGTTTTGTGATTTTCATGCATTTTTATATTAGTCTAAAAATAACTGTTAACATATAAGAGAAAAACACAATAAAAAATTTTATGTACGAAAATATGCATGCCTATATAAGCGAAGTGTTAATGTGAGCTTTTCCGGAGCATTAAATTTGTCTTTCTTAAAATTTCATTGGAAAAGGTAAATGAGAAGATAAGATGTCGCTTTCTATATACACGCAGACCATAAGTCTGCGTTCACCCAACACATTTTTTTTAAGTAAAATAGAAACACAACTGTCAGTTTTTACATAAATTTATTAATCATATTTTTAAGTTTAAAATGCAAATGCAAAAGCAAGAATCTATGTTTATATTTTCATTTTCGTTATAACGGTATCTAAGTGTAAATATAGGCACCACAAAGTCTGCGTTCAGGTTTATAATTATTTACAAAAAGCATTAAAAATTATAAAGAAAAATTAAATTTAAAAACGTTTTAATATCTTACTTAATCGGTTTGGCATTGAATTTAACAACTTTTCTGTTTCCTCAGCTGTAATTAATCGGGGACCATTCTGCCAGCACAACTCTTCGCAAAGCCTCTTTACTTGTTATTATATGCTGACGAATTCTGTTTCCTAATTATCCCAAAGGTGCTCTATAGGATTGAGATTGGCTGACTGAGGAGGCGTTTTAAGCTGTCTACAGGTATTGTACAAGAGCTAAAGTCTGACTATTGGAGCAATATGCTTCGGATCGATATCCTGTTGAAACCAAATTGTCGAAGATAAGCCTAGATTCTCTGCACTATGTTTCAAGTTCTTTTTTAAAATGTTCAAATATACCCATTTATTCATTTTCGATTCGATAAATTCAATCTGACCCGCACCATTAGCCGCCATGCACCTCACACCATAATTCCACCAGCACCAAGGGCAGTTCCGGATTTGCGCCACACAATTTGGCGACCTTTTATGCCGAATATACAAAATTTGCTCTCATCCGAAAAAATGACTTGTTCCCAGAATTCCGGAGACTTATTTATATAATTAAGAGCAAATTCAATGCGCTCTCGTCTGTTGACAAGTGAGATATAAGGTTTTTTTCGTGCGACTTTATCATGATATCCAGCTTTACGTAAAAATTTTCTAGCAGTTTCTGCACTAATTGGTTTTTTTTTAACATTATTTACGTTTTCAACTACATATATTTGTTGACGTTATTTGCGGGCTAACTTTCACCAGATTTGTTATTTTGCGTTCTTCCCGAACTGATAACTTTTTGGACGGCCAGATCGGGGTTTCGACGTTAAAATATCGGTTTGCTTGAAATTATTTACTACGCCCTGGACAGAGGAATACGTTTTTCAAATTTTTCGGAAACTTTCGACATCTTTCCACAGTTTAATAATTATTTTTCTTTCTGACACACTAATTTCTTTCCCTTCGGTTTCCCTTTTTTCAAACTAACATTAAAAAACGTCACGAACTCTTTAAATGATTAAGGACGAACTCTTTAAATGATTAAATGGAAAAGGACAAATTTTTAAATGAAGAATGGCTAATGCAAAACAATATTTGAATCGTTTGAATCAATACTGTGGCAAAGTTTTGAGAAAAAAAAAAAAAAAAATTGTTTGTCAAAATACCCGAAATGCTCGTACTCGGCTCAAAAATTTTCGAGTAATGAGCAATGAGCAGGTGTGTGAGTGCTCGTTGCTCAAATGTTCTCACTGCTGGAAAATGTTTGAGGAGAATCTGGAGCTCTAATACATATGCGTTAGGATATCGCATAAATATTCCAGCAGTATGCATAGTTTTATGGTATTCGTTTCCATATACATATATATCATATATGTAGCACAGTTATAGCGGATTGAAAAGAGTCCAATATAAATATAACAATATAAGTAGAATTTTATATTCGAAAAAAAGTGAAAACTGCGCTCACGTATAGAAAAATAGCCGTGAGGATATGTCAATCGGCCTGTACAAACTCATGAAAGAAGGTATTTGAAGGTATGTGTTATAGTTTTTTTTAGATGGTTTAAGGTATTATATATACCTACATATGGAGGTGTGTAATGAAAAGTAAGAGAATATCTGAATAGAGAAATTATGTATATTAATAGTATTCATCAAAATAGTAAACTTGCAATTTAAAAGTGTGAATATTTTGATTTATATTATGAATAGCTATGTTGCCCAAAATTTTATTTTAAATAAGCCTATTTTATAAATATGTTAACTTTTAGTTTTATTTCATTTCCCTATAGTTTTGGGCAGATTAACCGTTGAAACTGTTCGCGTTATTACAATTCATTATATGGGGCAGCCGTTCTACTATGTAGGGCGATCGTTCAAAACGGTAAATTTATTAAAACTAACTTTAGCGGTACCAGCATATAAACACATATTGCCTTAAAGGTAAAACTGCCGACACCTCACTAGGATGCCTAAAGGCTAGTATTATCGACAAATTCTCACGATTTTTGACTGCCGAAGTTATTCGTTACTAGAAAATGTTTCTGTTATTACATTTTCAACATCAGCTGTGCTTTTTTGTAGTATTTTGTTTTTGTTGCTTGTGTTGCGGTCTGTTGCAGCCAATTATCCTGAGAATATATCTAAACTAAATGAGACTAACCGCAAAATTTCAATTTATTTTAAATACTGTATTTGATCGCACTAATACAATATTGAACTACATCCATGCAGCAGCATGAGGAGTACAAATATGGGGTAAATTTCCAATCATTAGGAAAAAAATTTTTTTGGGATAAAATAAATTTTGTTTACTCATTGCTTTTATCTAAGTACTAGCAGACACGGCCATACATTGTTGTGGTTTTCTACATTTTCTCCAATTTCGATTCTAATTGGTATTGAAAAGTCATTAGAGTTCTAATTAAGTATCATCTATGTCGATTTTATTTTTATTATTATATTATAATATTGATATAGCTACGCATTTGTAAGTGCATTTTAATTTTAAGTTTCAATGAAATCAGTGTTTGATTTGTTTGCTTTGAAAGTGACTTCTGTTTTTGTCGCATGCAAATTTGTTGTAATTATTTCGAGAACGAACTATTAACTAAAATGACTTTACCACCATTTATAGTGCTAATATACAGCTGTAGGTTTTTCTTTATTTCAAAATATTATAATGTGAAGAAGAATGACAAATTTTATAGCGACGAATAAGATAACAAAGCGTGCGACTCCCACGACAGCCGGTTCTGCGCACCGGAGTTGACTTGGATTTTATCCGGCCAAGGGCTGTCACCCTTTCGGCGACCTAACCCCGTTTAGGTCATCAGGTAATTTTAGTTTTAGTGCATCAACGGAGCAACATCTCGCAGCAGGCCTGCTCCAAATCCTTCTCATCAGGGCTGGCGTAGAAACTAATCTTGGTCCGAAGGATTATTTCTGCTGCGTGCCAAAGACGACTCCACCATTCTTCCACTTCGGTTAGATGCAACCAGTGCAATGGTTGGAATCATCTTAAGACCTGTTCAGGCCTTAAGACTCATAGGGAGTGGACCAAGAGTTACGTGGCCCCATGCTGCCAGCGTCCAGCTGCGCCTCTGGCCCATACGGCAGTGCCTTCTGAACACTTACCCACTTTGGGTAACTCCCCCCAGGCCTCCACGGCCCATCGGAGCTCCCCGTAGCATGACTCCCAATCAATCCAGCTCCACATACCGTGCAGGGCTAATCAGCAGCTCTTAGTACCTCGCACAGTCTGTTTCGTGTGTCAGACCATAGTACGGCGGAATGTGACATCAGTCAAATGCAACTCATGCACTGGCTGGTGCCACTTTCGGTCGTGCTCTGGTCTGCGCACCACTCGTGAGTGGAGTAATGCATTCGTTGCCCCATGCTGTAGGAGTCTGCCCCCGCCTGTAAATACTACGCAGCCGCCAACTACCACCAATGTGCGGCAACTACCACTGCGGGTTACACAGCTGCAACAGTCAAGACCCACGCACAACTCCCTCACCCCCCGTGTTACAAACGTTCCCCGTACAATTTAACTGGAACGGACTCCAAGGAAAGATCGACGAGATAGTTGACTTCATGAGCCGGGAACGCCTGCCAATAGCTGCGATCCAAGAGACTAAACTAGCGCCCGCTCAGATCTTCTGAGCCTGGCTGGCTATAATATTATAAGAAAGGATCGCGAACGAGATCACGGTGGAGGCTTGACCTTCATTTTACACAACACCGTGCAGTATCGTCTTATCGACGGCGACAGGACCTAGAATGCCAGGCGGTGTCGAGCTCGAAATATTTAATATATACATTCCTCCCGTTACAAGTTGACCAGTTGGATACCGTCCTGATATAGGTGCGCTACTCAGAGGCGAAAACCTTTTGGTTTCGAGCGACTTTAACGCGCTCCACGATTCGACATTATGCACAATGAACGATGAAGCCCCTACCTGGATTGTGCGCAACTGTCATAACTCACCAGACAACAACAGCTAGCACTGGTTTGATAACTGCATATGCTGACACTCGCATAAGACCATTTGCCCATAGTCATCTCGATTGACAGGCCTCCCGACTTTGTTTCCGTGGACCACCGGACATTTGTTAACTTCAATAAAGCTAACTGGCCCGGTTTTACGGAATTTATTGAGAACGCCTTCAGTGCTCTCCCCACTCCCACCAACGTCCTCCCTGCAGAAAAGACTCCGCAAAATTGTCGTGTCTGCTGCCGCCCGCTTCATACCTGCAGGTAAAATCGCGGAAATCCGCCCTAATTTCCCCACCGAAGCGGCGGTTTTAGCGACAAGGCGCGACACATTACGCCTGGCCGATCCCAGCGATCCACAAGCGGAACAAGTGGGAGGAGCACTTAAGATCCTGCAATCTCTCCTCTGGGATGACCAAGCTCTGGGCTACTGTCAAATCGTTGTCTAATCCGACGAGACGTGAAGATCGGGTGGAAATTTCATTCGGTGATCACGCCTCGTCGGACCCGAAGAGGTGCGCGAGCTATTTTAGCCGGCTTTTTACACTGCACCCTTCGGTCGACAAAACGAAACGACGAATAACCCGCCGTCTGCGCAAACTGCCGAACACCAGCGCGACGCTTGATTTCTCCAGGAAGAGGTTCAGGAGGTTATCGGGAAGGCGAATGCCTCCAAATCCATCGGCCCCGACGGAATAAGCATGCTGATGCTAAAACATTTGGGCCCAGCGGGAGCAGAATATCTCACCAAGCTTCTCAATCTGTCCCTGAACACCCTAACTATACCCGACGTGTGGAAACTGGGTAGTGGTCCCGCTACTAAAGCCGGGAAAACCCGCAAATAAAGGAGAATCATATCGTCCGATATCCTTCCTTTCCCCAGTCGCGAAGACAATTGAGGCCTTGCTGCTCCCGTCCCTCACACACCATCTGAGCCCAGCTATACATCAGCATGGCTTCCGAAAATTGCACAGCACCACAACTGCACTTAACGCCATAAACACCCAGATAATTCATGGCCTCAACCAAAATCGACCCTGTGCGCGAACTGTCCTAGTAGCACTGGACCTGTCGAATGCTTTCGGCACAGTGGATCATTCAGTGCTACTATCGGACATTGAGGATTCCTCATTACCGCCTAGGTTGAAGAGGTGGACCATGAATTACCTGAGTGGTCGACGATCATTGGTTGAGTTTCGAGTTCAAACATCTAAGCTACGGAAAATTAAACAAGGGGTACCGCAGGGTGGTGTCCTCTCCCCAATGCCGTTTAATTTTTACATCTGGAGGCTTCCTCCACCACCTGAGGGCTTTTCGCTGATCTCATACGCCGATGACTGTTCGATTTTGGCGTCTGGCCAGGATATTGATAGCCTTTGTTCTTCAGTAAACAGCTACCTCGCCGACCTTTCCAACTTCTTCGCTGCGCGATATCTACGTCTCCAACCTGCGAAATCCTCTGTACCAGCTAGAACTCGATGTGAAGGTCGATGGTGTAAAAATTCCGACCACGAATAACCCAAAGTTACTGGGAGTAACATTCGATAGCCTGCACTCCTTCACTGCGCATACGACTGCAATTGCCACCAAAGTACAAAGCCGCAACAAAATCCTCAAATCGCTAGCCGGTAGCACCTGGGGGAAAGATAAAGAAACGTTGCTGGCAACGTACAAGGCAATTGGCCGACTGCGCCGATTTGGACGCCGGGGACTGGCACGACGCAGCTGAAGAAGCTACAGACCTGCCAGAACACCGCCCTTCGGACCGCGACGGAAACCTCCTGATGGCGCCGGAGCACCACTTACACAGTGAACCATCTATGCTCCCAGTTAAGGAGCATAATGTTATGCTGTGTAAGCAGTACCTGCTGGGATGCTACCGTATGGATCATCCCATCAGGCAACCACTGGAAGCTGAACCACCACCTAGGCACATCGGAATGGGAGTACTTGACTACCGCGACGACATACAGCAATACAGACAAGACCCGCTGGATAGGACGGCGTACAGACAGGCCATCAACACCATTCGCCGAGAGCCCGAGTGAATGGTGTTCTCGGAGTCAAACCACCACCCATCGCAGAACAAAAGCTCGAGTTGCCTCGTGAGACCCGCGTAACCCTGGCACAATTAAGATCTGGATATTGTAGTAGGCTTAACTACTACCTATCCAGACTCGACCCTGACATATCTAACACATGTCCCGCATGCAAAGAATCCCCGCACGACATTAACCACCTCTTTGCATGCCCACTTAACCCGACTCATCTAACACCCTTCTCCCTTTGGTCCGACCCCGTCGAAACAGCATGTTTCCTGGGCCTCCCGTTAGATGACCTCGATGACTAAAACTAAACTTGCCTGACCCTAAACGGGACTGGGCTTGCAGCTACAACAACAATAACAACAACAACAACAACAACCTCGCACAGTCTGTTCCGTGTGTCAGACCATAGTACGACGGAATGTGACATCAGTCAAATGCAACTCATGCACTGGCTTTCGATCGTGCTTTTGTCTGCGCACCACTCGTGAGTGGAGTAATGCATTCGTTGCCCCATGGTGTAGGAGTCTGCAGCCGCTTGTAGATACTACCCAGCCGCCAACTACCACCAATATGCGGCAACCACCACAGCGGACCACACAGCTGCAACAATTAAGACCCATGCACAACTCCCCCACCCCCCGTGGCTGGCTATAATATAATAAGAAAGGATCGCGAGCGAGATCATGGTGGAGGCTGGTCTTCATTTTACGCAACACCGTGCAGTATCGTCTTATCGACGGCGACATCGACCGCAGGGATAATACCCCAGAATGTCGGGGCATAGCTATCAGGTCAGGCGGTGTCGAGCTCGAAATATTTAATATATATATTCCTCCAGTTACAATTTGCCCATTGGATACCGTCCTGATACAGGTGCGCTACTCAGAGGCGGAAACCGATCGTCGGGGAATGAAGCTGGCGGAACAGATAGACGATTCGACATACTGCAAAATGAACGACGAAGCCCCTACCGGGATTGTGGGCAACTGCCATAGCTCTTGCTCTAGCTCTAGCTAGCGCTGGTCTGATAAACCGCATACTATGCTGACACTCGCATCAGACCATCTGCCCATAATCATCCGCAAAATTGTCGTGTCTGCTGCCGCCCGCTTCATACCTGCAGGTCGCATCTCGGAAATCTGCCCTCATTTCCCCACCGAAGAGGCGGTTTTAGCGACACGGCGTGACACGTTACGCCTGGCCGATCCCAGCGATCCCCGTATTAGGGAACTCAACGCCGAGATTCGGAGCAAGGTTAATATCCACAAGCGGAACAAGTGGGAGGAGCACTTAAGATCCTGCAATCTCTCCTCTGGGATGACCAAGCTCTGGGCTACTGTCAAATCGTTGTCTAATCCGACGAGACGTGAAGATCGGGTGGAAATTTCATTCGGTGGTGACACCTCGTCGAACCCGAAGAGGTGCGCGAGCTATTTTAGCCGGCTTTTCACACTGCGTCCTTCGGTTGACAAAACGAAACGACGAGTAACCCGCCGTCTGCGCAATTTGCCGAACACGCGACGCTTCATACTCCAGGGAAGAGGTTCAGGGGGTTATCGAGAAGGCGAAAGCCTCCAAATCCATCGGCCCCGACGGTTCTCAATCTGTCTCTGATCACTCTAATTATACCCGACGTGTGGAAACTGGGTAGAGTGGTCCCGCTACTAAAGCCGGGGAAACCAGCAAATAGGAGCAAAGGAGAATCATATCGCCCGATATCTCTCTTTTCCCTAGTAGCGAAGACAATTGAGGCCTTGCTGCTCTCGTCCCTCACACATCATCTGAGCCCAGCTACACATCAGCATGAGTTCCGAAATGTGCACAGCACCACAACTGCACTTAACGCCATAAACACCCAGATAATTCATGGCCTCAACCAAAACCGACCCTGTGCGCGAACTGTCCTAGTAGCACTGGACCTGTCGAATGCCTTCGACACAGTGAATCATTCAGTGCTACTATCGGACATTGAGGATTCCTCATTATCGCCTAGGTTGAAGAGGTGGACCATGAATTACATGAGTGGTCGGCGATCATCGGTTTCGAGGTCAAACATCCAAGCTACGGAAAATTAAACAAACCACCTGAGTGCGTCTCGCTGATCTCATACGCCGATGACTGTTCGATTTTGGCGTCTGGCCAGAATATTTATAGCCTTTGTTTAAAAGTAAACTGCTATCTCGCCGACCTTTCCAACTTCTTCACTGCACGACACCTACATTTACAACCTGCGAAATCCTCTGCCACCCTTTTCACCAGCTGGACGAAGGAGTACCGGCTAGTACTCAATGTGAAGGTCGATGATATAAAAATTCCGACCACGAGCAACCGACTGCATTTGCCACCAAAGTACAAAGCCGCAACAAAATCCTCAAACAGCACCTGGGGGAAACACAAAGAAACGTTGCTGGCAAGGTACAAGGCAATTGGCCGACCGGTCGTAAACTATGCTGCGCCAATTTGGACGCCGGGGACTGGCACGACGCAGTTGAAGAAGCTACAGACCTGTCAGAACACCGCCCTTCGGACCGCGACGGGAAACCTCCTGATGGCGCCGAAGCACCACTTACACAGTGCAGCATCTATGCTTCCAGTTAAGGAGCATAATGTTATGCTGTGTAAGTAGTACCTGCTGGGATGCTACCGCATGGATCATCCCATCAGGCACCTACTGGAAGCCGAACCCACCTAGGCACATCAGGAAGGGAGTACTTGACTACCGGGACGTCATAAAGCAATACGGACAATACACGCTGGACAGGACGGCGAACAGACAGGCCATCAACACTATTCACCGAGAGTCCGTTAACACTTTCGTGAACTCTCTTCCAGTGAATGATGTTCTCGGAGTCCCATTACCACCCATCGGAGAACAAGAGCTCGAGCTGCTTTGTTAGACCCGCGTAACCCTGACACAATTAAGATCTGGATACTGTAGTAGGCTTAACTCCTACATATCCAGACTCGACCCTGACATACCTAAAACATGTCTCGCATGCAGCGACTCCCCGCACGACACTAACCACCTCTTTGCATGACCACTTAACAACGACTCATCTAACACCCCTTTCCCTTCGGTCCGAACCCGTCGAAACAGCACGTTTCCTGGGCGTCCCGTTAGATGACCTCGCGGGACTGGCGTATGCCGCTACAACAAGAACAACAGCAATAACTTGCCCCCATGCGACACCGAAGTATTTTATGGTGATTATCTTCGACTCCCACGACAGCCGGTTCTACGCACGGATTTTATCCGGGTCAACTCGCTGTCACTCTTTCGGTGATGCCGCTACAACAACATGGTGATTATCTTCAATGGCCCTCATTTAGTGATCTTCTCCACCTTATTCAGAAAACTCATGGCGAAGCCCGATAAATAGTTCAAAAGGCCCACTCACTCTCGATGGATACTCCGCATGGAGAAATTTGACTGATAGATATGAGAAAAAACGAGTTCTTATAAATTCTCAGTTAAAGGTTCTGTTCAACGTTTCGTACATCCCTACAGTCAGAGCAGCGCTGAAAAAACTGTAACGGGGCATCAACAAGACATTGATGCTCGCAGCTGGGATGCCATTTTCACATATTTATGTGGCTCCCAAATAACACTTAATCTCTCTGGGAACATACCCGTGAAACAAGAACAAGACAGAAATTCCGAGGTGGGTCGACTTAGATAATTTCCTTACAAACCGTTTTCAAACTCTTGAAACAGTGTCTGATCTCGGAGGAAGCTCCAATCCCCAACATAAAGTGAGTGGTAGTCCAAGCAATCAAACCGCCCGATCTCAAAATAATTACTCATCCAGACGAGTAAAAGCGCACCACTCCAAATTGAATAAAATGAAACGTAAATTGTGTTCTTCACAAACACACATTCTTAAAACCTGCTCGGAATTTCAGAAAATGAATCCTAATGAGCGAATTAGTGCGGCAAGAAAACTTCATCTTTGCTTCAATTGCTTATCTGATTCACATGCATCTAAAGATTGTAAAAGCAGTTACAAATGCTTAATATGCAAGAAAAAACATCATACTATGCTATGGAGGAAGGACCATCTACATCCAAAGACCAACAGATGTCCACCAAAAGTCATACAGCGTCCATCAAGGCCAATGTAACGAGCAGTACTTCGGGAAAGCAAAGTATGCTATTAGGAACTGCGGTGGTAATTTATTAAAATTTATCACAATAATTGCGCAGTCACAGTTGGAGCCCTGATAAATTCAGGGTCTGAAGGAACTTTCATCTCGAAGAGCTTACAAAAGCGGCTAAATTTACCGGGTAAAAGTATTAGCGCTCATGTATCAGATTTGAATGATGCCGTTTCCGGAAAAGCACATAAATTGTGTAATATTAAAATTGGTTCCCCATGTAGCAGGGACTTCCTAAGCTGACGGGACACCTTCCTTATCAGACAATCAGCGGAACAATCCTGAAAAAACTTCTATCTATTCCTTTAGCATATAATATTTTTTATAAGAGGCAGCAAATTGACATATTAATAGGCGGAGATCTATACCCCAAACTGATGTTAAGTGCATCGAACTGTGTTTGGCTGGATTCTGACCGGCCCCGTTCTACATGAAAAATCACAAAATTCTTCAACTGTTCTTACTTATTTTAGTGAGGTTTCGCTAGACAAACAACTCACTAGGTTTTGGGAATTAGAAGAAATTCCAGGGACAAAATTCATGACAGTTGAAGAAGAACAATGTGGACGAATGTATGAAGAAACAACCTTCCGCAATCAAGAAGGTCGTTATGTCTTCTCACTTCCATTCAAAATTCCACCAAGTGTTCCGATTGGAGTCTCACGTCATATCTCAATGAGGCATTATCTTAGAAGTGAAACCAAACTTAGTAAAAAAACCTCTGATCGAAGAGCAATATCGTAAGTTTCTCCAAGAATATGCCTATATGGGAAATATGCATGCAATTCCTTATGATCCATCAGAAAACCCGGCTAGCAGTTACTATCTGCCGCACCACTCCGTTCTTAAACCAGGCAGTACAACAACAACAACAACGTTCTATCCGGAGCATATCTTCGAAACAATTAGGTCAAAAGACCAGCTTATTGAAGTATTGAACTCATCAGACTTCCCACTAAGAAAATTGATTTCCAATGATAAAGAGATCTTATAGGGCCTGCCTAAAAGGCTAAAACTTTAGGAATCCATTGGAATGCCAAACGGATCTGGCCAAGCCTTTGACTAATAAAGATTCGTTTACTAAACGAGAGGTGAATTATTCTTCAAACTACCAAATTTAAATTTACGGCTTCTGCGGTGCTTCAGAGAAAGCATACAAAATCAAAATTGGTGGAATTTCTTCTACCTCAGATAGGTATTAACTACAGAAATTCTTCCATTTGAGGATATCTTGGAAAGATTTTCCAAACTTTCCAAAGCCGTGCGAATAATAGCACGAATTTTCCGGGTTTTCAAACGCATCCATATGAAAAACAAAGTGCGGCCAGAATCTGCAACAATGATGCCTAGTGAAATCGACTTTGCAAGGCACGACTTGTACAGATCACGCAAAAGCTTGTTGTTGTTGTTGTTGTTGTACCGGCATACACCAGCCCCGTTTAGGGTCAGGCAAGTTCAGTTTTCGTCATCGAGGTCATTTAACGGGAGGCCCAGGAAACGTGCTGTTTCGACGGGTTCGGACCAAAGGGAGAGGGGTTAAGTGGGCATGCAAAGAGGTGGTTAGTGTCGTGCGGGGACTCTTTGCATGCGGGACATGTGTTGGATATATCCGGGTCGAGGTCTGGATAGGTAGGAGTTAAGCCTACTACAGTATCCAGATCTTAATTGTGCCAGGGTTACGCGGGTCTCACGAGGCAACTCGGGCTCTTGTTCTGCGATGGGTGGTGGTTTGACTCCAAGTACACCATTCACTGGAAGAGAGTTCAAGAAGGTGTTGTGGGACTCTCGGTGAATGGTGTTGATGGCCTGTCTGTACGCCGTCCTGTCCAGCGGGTCTTGTCTATATTGCTGTATTTCGTCCCGGTAGTCAAGTACTCCCTCCCTTCGGGTTCCAAAAGGTGCCTGTTAGGATGATCCATATGGATGTTTCACTGTGTAAGTGGTGCTCCGGCGCCATCAGGAGGTTTCCCGTCACGGTCCGAAGGGCGGTGTTCTGACAGGTCTGTAGCTTCTTCAAGTGCGTCGTGCCAGTCCCCGGCGTCCAAATTGGCGCAGCATATTTTACGACCGGTCGGCCAATTGCCTTGTACATTGCCAGCAACGTTTCTTTGTCTTCCCCCAGGTGCTACCGGCTAGCAATTTGAGGATTTTGTTGCGGCTTTGTACTTTGGTGGCAATTGCAGTCGTATGCGGAGTGAAGGAGTGCAGGCTATCGAATGTTACTCCCAGTAACTTTGGGTTGTTCGTGGTCGGAATTTTTACGCCATCGACCTTCACATCGAGTTCTAGCCGGTACTCCTTCGTCCAGCTGGTGAAAAGGGTGGCAGAGGATTTCGCAGGTTGTAAATGTAGATGTCGTGCAGTGAAGAAGTTGGAAAGGTCGGCGAGGTAGCAGTTTACTGAAGAACAAAGGCTATCAATATCCTGGCCAGACGCCAAAATCGAACAGTCATCGGCGTATGAGATCAGCGAGACGCCCTCAGGTGGTGGAGGAAGCCTCGACATGTAAAAATTAAACAGAATTGGGGAGACGACACCACCCTGCGGAACCCCTTGTTTAATTTTCCGTAGCTTAGATGTTTGACCTCGAAACTCAACCGATGATCGTTGACCACTCAGGCAGTTCATGGTCCACCTCTTCAACCTAGGCGGTAGTGAAGAATCCTCAATGTCCGATAGTAGCACTGAATGATTTACTGTGTCGAAAGCATTCGACAGGTCCAGTGCTACTCGAACAGTTCGCGCACAAGGTCGATTTTTGTTGAGGCCATAAATTATCTGGGTGCTTATGGCGTTGTGCAGTTGTGGTGCTGTGCACTTTACGGAAGCCATGCTGATGTGTAGCTGGGCTCAGATGGTGTGTGAGGGACGGGAGCAGCAAGGCCTCAATTGTCTTCGCTACTAGGGAAAAGAGAGATATCGGGCGATGATTCTCCTTTATTTGCTGGTTTCCCCGGCTTTAGTAGAGGGACCACTTTACCCAGTTTTCCACACGTTTCCGTTCGCCTTCCCGATGACCCCCTGAACCTCTTCCCTGGAGAAATCAAGCGGCGCGCTGGTGTTCGGCAGTTTGCGCAGACGGCGGGTTATTCGTCGTTTCGTTTTGTCGACCGAAGGGTGCAGTGTAAAAAGCCGGCTAAAATAGCTCGCGCACCTCTTCGGGTCCGACGAAGCGTGTTCGCCGAATGAAATTTCCACCCGACCATCACGTCTCGTCAGATTAGACAACGATTTGACAGCAGCCCAGAGCTTGGTCACCCCAGAGGAGAGATTGCATTATCTTAAGTGCTCCACCCACTTGTTCCGGTTGTGGATATTAACCTTCGCTTGTGGATATTAAATCTCGGCGTTGCAGGTATGAAGCGGGCGGCAGCTGACACGACAATTTTGCGGAGTCTTTTCTACAGGGAGGCCGTTGGTGGGAGTGGGGAGAGCACTGAAGGCGTTCTCAATAAATTCCGTAAAACCGGGAGAGTTAGCTTTATTGAAGTTAACAAATGTCCGGTGGTCCACGGAAACAAAGTCGGGAGGCCTGTCAATCGAGATGACTAAGGGCAAATGGTCTTATGCGAGTGTCAGCATATGCAGTTATCAGACCAGTGCTAGCTATTGTTGTCTGGTGAGTTATGACAGTTGCGCACAATCCTGGTAGGGGCTTCATCGTTCATTGTGCAGAATGTCGAATCGTGGAGCGCGTTAAAGTCGCCCAAAACCAAACGGTTTTCGCCTCTGAGTAGCGCACCTATATCAGGACGGTATCCAACTGGTCAACTTGTAACGGGAGGAATGTATATATTAAATATTTCGAGCTCGACACCGCCTGACCTTACTTCCTTGACAAAAGTCTACATACATCACGGGTTCACTAGCAGTTATGTCGATATGTTGTGTTGTTATGGCGGTTTTAATTTTTACTTTTTTTATTATGTTTTCAAATTTGCTAGCATTGAATTAAGTTGTGGTTCAAACACATTAGCATCAACAATGGCCTCTTCTTCCTCTTCTTTGGTGTAAGCATCGTTTACGCGATTATAGCCTCGTCAAAAATTTGCTGTTTGGCGCCAGTTAGAAATACCAAGTGATACCAGGTCGCTCTCCGCCTGATCCTTCCAACCGAGTGAAGGTCTTCCTATTCCTCTGCTTCCGCCAGCGGGTACTCCATCGAACACTTTCAAAGCTGGAGCGCTTTCATTTATTTGGACGAAATGACCTAGCCAGACATCGTTCAGGCTTCTGCGCCATATGTCAGGACGGGAATGATGAGCGACTTGTAGAGTTTGGTTTTGGTTCGTCGAAAGAGGACTTTACTTTTAATTGCCTACTCAGTCCAAAGTAGCACCTGTTGGCAAGGGTGATTATGCGTTGGATTTCAAGGCTGACATTGTTGGTGTTGTTAATGCTGGTTCCCAGATACACGAAATTATCTACGACTTCGAAGTTGTGACTGTCAACAGTTACGTGAGAGCCAAGCCGCAAGTGCGATGACTGTTTATTTGATGACAGGAGATATTTCGTCTTGCCCTCGTTCGCTTCGCTCCTTTGTCTAATCTGGAGAAGACAGAACTTACGGTGCGGGTGTTATGACCAATTATATCAATATCATCGGCACACGCCAACAATTGCACACTCTTGTAGAATATTGTGCCTGGTCTGTTTAGCTATGTAGTTCGTATTATTTTCTCCAGCATCAAATTAAAGAAATCACACGATAAAGAGTCTTCTTGTCTGAAACCTCGT
Source organism: Neoceratitis asiatica (assembly GCA_030068015.2). Lineage (NCBI taxonomy): Eukaryota > Metazoa > Arthropoda > Insecta > Diptera > Tephritidae > Neoceratitis > Neoceratitis asiatica. The sequence goes on from CM061529.1 coordinate 15,826,399, forward strand.
TTGGTATCGAATGACTCGGAGAGGTCCTTCCCAATTCTGACTGCGCTTCTGGTATTATCCCGGGTCAGTTTACAAAGCCGTATGAGTTATCTGGTCAATGGTGGATTTGCCAGGTCTAAAACCACAGTGATAAGGTCCGATCAGTTTGTTGACGGTAGGCTTTAGTCTTTCACACAATACGCTAGATGGGACCTTATATGCGATATTAAGGAGACTTATCTCATGATAATTGGCGAAGACCGTGGGGTCTCCCATTTTTTGGATTGGGCAGAGTACACTTAGGTTCCATTCGTCAGGCATGCTTTCGTCCGACCATTTTCTGCAAAGAAGCTCATGCATCATGCTTTGTTATTTTTTAAGCGGGCAATCGCTATTCGAACTTCTTGGCACTTCTATACCATCGATTGAGGTTTCGGGTTCACTATCTCCGGGGTTTTCATTTTCACCACTGCCACTGAGTGGGTTGGAGAAGTGTTCCCTCCATACACTAAGTATACTCTGGATATCTGTCACCAGGTTACCTGCATGGTCCCTACACGAGTTTTCTCCTGTCTTGAAACCTTCTGTAAGTCGCCGCATCTTCTCAAAGAATTTTCGATTATTACCATTGTCAGCCAGCTTCTCAAGCTCTTCATACTCGCGCATTTCGGCCTCTTTCTTTTTTCGTCAGCAAATACGTCTCGCTTCCCTCTTCAGCTCTCGGTATCTATCCCACCCCGCACGTGTTGTAGTCGATCGCAAGGTTGCGAGGTAGACAGTCTGCTTTCTCTCCACTGGCGTTCGACATTCCTTATCTTACCAGCTGTTTTTCTGGTTCTGGTACGCAAGGAATTGCTATTTCCTTCCACGTTCGTTCTTTGCCACACAGAGGCGGGGGCGTATTTTTGGTGCTACAAGATAATGATCCGAGTCGAGTATTTGGCCCTCGGAACGTACGCACGTCTAGAACACTGGATGCATGTCTTCCGTCTATCACAACATGATCGATTTGGTTGCGTGTTTTACGATCTGGCGACAGCCATGTACCTTGCTGTATTTTCGTATGCTGGAATCCGGTACTATAGACAACCATATTCCGGGCCTCGGCAAAGTCAATCAGCTTCAGCCCGATTGTTGCGCCAAGAATACCTTCTTTGCCCACCCTGGCGTTGAAATCGCCTAGCACAATTTTGACATCGTGGCGAGGCCACGTTCTAGGCTCTCATAGAAAGCATCTTTGGTCACATACGCCCTGTGGGTTAGGAGTTCAAGAATTTACCCGCGGTAAGGCATGCCTGTCGTAAAAGCCGACTAAAATCCATAGTTCCCGCGACAGTCGGGTTTTTATACCGGAATGACCCGGATTTTTATCCGGCCAAGGACTGTCACTCCCGCAATGTTCCCCGAAGCCCTATTTGGAGAATTTTCTGCGGCTACAACAACAACAACAACATCTTTGGTCACATCATCCTTTCCTTCTGTCGGGGCGTGGGCGCAAATTAACGATATGTTGAAGAACTTTGCTTTGATGCGAATTGCGGATAGACGTTCATCCACCGGGGTGAATGCCAGGACTCGGCGACGGAGTCTCTCCCCCACCACAAACCTACCACCAAATTTGCGCTCCTTTGAATGGCCGCTGCAATAGGTTTCACAAAGACCCACCTTGTCCCACCCATCACATTTCTTGGACGGCGATGATGTCAGCCTTTATTCTTACGAGGACATCAACCAGCTGGGTAGCGGCACCTTCCCAATTGAGGGACCGGACATTCCATGTGCATGCTCTTAAATCGTGATCCCTTAAACGTTTGCGGGGGCCGTCATCAATCAAAGGGAGGATCTCTCAGCCGAGGCATTTGTTAATTTTTCATTGTAGTACACTTTTTATGTGGTGAGTTCCAAACCCTACGCACAACCACAGGGGATTCGCCTTCCCACTTTAGCTAGCCTCCAAACGGATGTTGGTTGGAGAATACTTGGTCTAAAACCGGAAGTCGTGAGCATGTGTAAAAGAATCGTTTCTGGCCACTCCCAGGTGAATGGCAGTCAGAAGCTTTCGTCACTTTCGTGAACTTCTACACATGGCCCTATCCTCAACAAAGGCTTAGCAAACAGAAATATCGGCTGAGCTGTGCAAGATGGTACCGATGCTTATATTAGCCAAAATACTTTACTTTTACTTATGAAACTTTCAAATGGGGTCACTACAGATGTTATTTATTTAAATTGATTTTAGTTTTCATATTTTTATTTAATTTGTTGTTAAAAAATTTCCTATTATATTGCAAATTTTTCATATAACACGCGCACAAATGTTTTATATATGGTGTAAGAAGGTTTCTTTGATGTTGTCATTCACTATTTCACAGATTATAACATTTCTATATTATTTAATTAAATTAATAAAACCAATTTTACTTATGCATAATTTTTCTTTGACGAATTGCAATTGTAATGTTTCACACTGACAGTAAATGGGTATTGCCATACGGCATTAATATGATAATATTGTAGGATGCAGAGTTGCATGACCACAGAAAAAAATTAATAAAATTTTATGGAAAAAATTTGGAGGATTTTTGTTATTAACTTAATTTTAATGGAAATACTGTTCAAAGCGAAGACGGTGTTGGTTCGGTGGAGGGTTATTTTTCCAAGTGCGGCCGAAGGCCGCCAACTTATAACGGTGTTTCACTTAAGAATACTGTTCAAAGCGAAGCCGGTGTTGGTCCTTTGGAGGGTTATTTTTCCAAGCGCGGCCGAAGGCCGCTAATTTATAAAGGTGTTGCACTTAAGAATACTGTTCAAAGCGAAGCCGGTGTCGGTCCGGTGGAGGGTTATTTTTCCAAGCGCGGCCGAAGGCCGCCAACTTATAAAGGTGTTTCACTTAAGAATACTGTTCAAGATGAAAACGGTGTTGGGTTATTTTCCCAAGTGCGGCCGGAGGCCGCCAATATAGTGCGGCCAAAGGCCGCTAATTTTTAAAGGTGTTTTACTTAAGAATACTGCAAAATTTGTGTTTTTATTGTTTTTTAGGAACTTTTTTTTTTACAGGTGGCATCACCAAGATTTATGGTAGTTGCTTTGATAGGCAAGAACTAAGGAAAAATTCATATTTTTCGCAACTTTAACTTTATATATCTTGAAAACTAAGGGTTTCTAAGTGGTTTGGTTTTCAGTTTTAGAATGGGGGGAGGGACCCCTACCACCCCCCCATCATTCGTTTTCCCCATAGTGTGGTACCATGAAGTACTTGTTTCCCGAAATATCCATTGACGTAAGAATCTTGGTTACTCAGCACAGAAAAGAGAAGAAATTATATGGTGAAATTTAAAAAATTTTAAACTGAAGTCCACCAAAGGCACAGACCATTATACACACATTGAAAAAAAAAAATGGATCCACCGAAAATAACCAAGTGTTGGCCGCCAGAAGAAACTAACTCGAAGAGACATCATCTTTATTCTGAGGAAGTGAGTGATGATCCTAGTTACTGCTCAAAAATTAGCTGAAAACATCGTCCATTTAAGAACAATTCGAAGAGCTCTGAACGATCGGCTTCCACACAAAATAAAAAGCCACGTAAATAAAAAGTCTCTTATTTCTAAAAAAAATCGTAAATTTCGCTTGGAGTTCGCTAAAGCACATTTAGACAAGGAAATGGATTTCGGCAGAGTCTTGCTTACAGACGAATCGAAGTTCAATGTATTCGGCAGCGATGGAAGAGCAAAAATTTGGAGAAAAGAAAACACTGCATTTAACTCCAAAAATATACTACCAACAGTGAAGCATCGTGGCGGTAACGTAATGGTTTGATGAGTGGTTGAGGCATCTGGAGTTGGAAAGCTTGTTTTTATTGCGGGTAATATGGATCGGTTGAAATATAAGTCATTGTTGGAAGCTAATCTGAAGCCTTCGGTGGACAGTTAGGAGCCACACCACCTCAGCCAAGATTTGAATGTTATTGAATATCTCTGGGAGATTTTTGACCGAAAACTTAGAAAAAATCCGATTTCCAGCTCAGCATTAATCAAAGAACGTCTTATTGAAGCTTGGGACAGTGTTACTCCCCCAAAATTGACAATTCAAGCTGTTATTGATGCAAACGGTGGACCAACAAAATACTAAAAAAATCAGGTTACCTGATATTAATCAAAGTTTTTGCGCTAAGATAAGTTACATATATACTTGGTACGGACATAAATACTGTTACAACATTAAGCACACATTTCAATAGAAGAATTGAGCATACCACATAATTCCCATATGATTTATAAAATATAACCTGTAAAGCGTTAGTCTGTATGGGGAATTCTAAATTGTGTGAGTTTTCAACATGGATTGGTCAGATAATGAAAACCGTATCGCTGTTATAGCGCTTTTTAAGTGTGTAATGAAAAAAGGTGATATTTTCAAAACACTCCGTCCGCTCGGCATTAGTCGCATGTTCGTCTACCAGTGCATAAAACTGTTTGAGGAGACTGGGGATGTTAAAGACCGCCACTGGTTGGGCCGTCCACGCACAGCTCGAACGCCGCAAGTCATCAAAGCTTTCAAATCAAGAATTCTGCGAAATCCGCTCCGAAAACAGAAAATCATAGCCCGGGAGATGAATGTTTCGTAAAAGTCCATGAGTCGAATTATTAAAAAAGACTTGGGACTTGGGGCTTTTAAACGCCGTACCGGACATTTGTTGACTGCAGCTTTGAAAAAAAAAAAAATAGGGTGGTAAAATGCAGACGCCTTTTGGTGAAGCACGCTGATAACTTGCACAGAAAAATCTTGTTTACCGATGAAAATTTTTTTACAGTACAGGAAAAATTTAATAAACAAAATGATAGGGTGTATGCACGGTCATCTAAGGAAGCATCTGAACTGATTCCACGGGCCGAAAAAGATCATCACCCAGCTTCAGTCACGGTTTGGTGGGGTCTCTTATGATGGGGTAACTGACTTGCATTTTTGCGAACAAGGGGTCAAAACATCGGCCAAAGTTTACCAAGAAACCGTTTTGGAAGCTGTTGTAAGACCATTTAACCCTTCCATGTTCCAAAACCAATAATGGACTTTTCAGCAAGACTCTGCGCCGGCCCATAAAGCTAAAACGACCCAAATCTGGCTCCAAAACAATTTACCAGCATTCATTTCCTCTGAAGAGTGGCCCTGATTTAAAGCCGCTGGATTACAAATTGTGGACAGTTTTAGAGGACATGGTTTGCGAAAAAATATACCCCAACATTGATTCTCTTAAGACAGCTTTGATTCGTGCTGTGGCCAATTTCCCAATGGAGGAGGTGCGTGCGGCTATTGATGATTGGCCAGTCCGACTTAAGGCGTGCGTGAAAGCCAAAGGCGGGCATTTCGAATGAATACTGCTTTTTTGTATACAATATATATGAATAAATATGTAAAAAAATTGGTCCAAAAACATTCATTATTTTATATTTTATAGCATAAAATGTGTGTAACAGGATTTATGTCCCTAGTAAGTATGTATGTGCTGCATGTAGACTTTTGTCAATGTTGGATTAATGTTTTTTGCCATAGCTTTGCTATTTTTTGTTAAAAAATTATTCAACGAAAACAGGGGGTGTATGTAGACTTTTGTCCGCCACTGTATATGGCACCTTTTGCTTATATTACTATAAAAAATTAGAAACCAGCGAATACAATAGACCTGTAAGGTTGAAGAAATGAAAAAGTAGGCGTAGTTCCCCTATTTTCCTGATTTTAATGATATATTTTTCTTGCGCAAGCTTATAATTTCGAAGATATGGCGGAAAAAGGGTAATTTTCTAAAATTTGAAAAGGCTATAGTTCGAAAATTTATGTACCGAATTTTAATGTTTGGAAATAGCCGGATAATAATATATAAAAAAAAACAGAAGCATAAATTATCTTAAATAATAGTAAATTCGTGTCAAATGCCAACTACTTAAACCGTTGTCACTTGGTAGCCTTTGACCGCGGTTTAAAAAAAAATAAGCCTAGGTCCAACTAACATCGCCTTCGAAAGCTTTGGCAGAAACCAAAAAACAAAAAATTTTTTTTTTAAATTTGTGAACGAAACGAAACAGCAACGGAGCTTCAAATGCGACAACTTTCCTTATATACGTATCCATCGAGTGAGAATCTGCATTGTCGCTCGAGAAAACCAAGGTAGACTGTCTGGACTGAGCTGGACTTAAAATGGATGTAGGTGTAAGTTCAAGGGCAAAATACGACATAACGTGCCGTATAAAAGTCCCAGCTTTTGAGAACGTCAAGAAATAGACACATTCGGATCTGGAACGAGCAAATTGATTATGCACAGGCCTTACAATGTCTATATACAGATTTCTACTTTTCGAGATATTTAAAGCTAAAGTTGTAAGCACCTTCTTTGAATTTGGGTGTTGCCACATGTAAAGAAAAATTATGTGTAAAAAAAATTAAAATAAGGTTTTATTATAATTTATTGCCTCAATTAGTTTCTAAAAAGGGTTTTCCGGATTTCCTTTACCGATATTCGTTGCATTTTTAAGATAAAAAGTTTGAGGTGCATAATGTGCAAGGTGAAGCCGATATTAGTCCGGTTCAGGGTTATTTTTGTAGAGCGCGGCCGAAGACTATATATATATATATATAATATATGTTTAACTTAAAAATACGGGGAAAATTTACGGAGGTGTACCAGGTCTTGTTTTGTTTGTTATTAATTTGTTGTTAAACTTTGAATGTTGACCGACCGAATATGTAGAATATAAAGGAATATAAGCTCACAAAATACCCAAATATTACTTATAATTATGACGATGACCGATTTTATTTAATTAATTTTATCGATTTTGCAGTATTTTCTGTAATTATTATATATTAAAAACACGTGTACTAATTTGTTTACTTTAGTAAGTAGAATGAATTATAAATGACTGCTCGATTCATTGTAGTACGTTGCCACACCTTCGAAGTGTAAGGATATTATATTGGAAAGAATAATTAAATAGTCTTATTAACGATGTGATGTAGCTTTGATAAATATATATCAAATAAGCTAATCTTATCGTGCGCAAATATGTTAAATAGTTTAAAATTTATTAACATTTAAAGTTACGCTTTTTGCATGTAGTCTTCCTGTATTTGACTCAGGCGTTACCACTTTGATCCGGACCAACACCGGCTTCGCCGTGCACAGTATTTTTGGGTGAGCTTTACTAGGGCGGAATAGGCTTACAAAAAAATTACTTTTAAAGGGGGTAAACCAGGTCATGCAGAACCCAAAAACGATATTCATTCCCTGAGGTAACTTATAGTTTTTTTAGTAAACTAAAAACCTTTAAACTTTAAATGTTGACCGACCGAAAATGTCGATAAGCGCGGCGCTTTAAAAAAATTACCCTGGGAAGGACCAACACCGGCTTCGCCTCGCACAGTATTTTTAAGCTAAACATCTTAGCAAATTGGCGGCCTTCGGCCGTACTCTAGAAAAATAATCCTGGGCCGGACCAACACTGGCTACGACCCGTACAGAACGACTCCCACGACGGCCGGTTCTACGCACCGGAGTTGACCTGGATTTTATCCGGCCAAGGGCTGTCACCCTTTCGGCGACCTAACCCCGTTTAGGTCATCAGGTAATTTTAATTTTAGTGCATCAACGGAGCAACATCTCGCAGCAGGCTTGCTCCAAATCCTTCTCATCAGGGCTGGTGTAGAAACCAATTCTGGTCCGAAGGATTATTTCTGCTGCGTGTGCCAAAGACGACTCCACCATTCTTCCACTTCGGTTAGGTGCAACCAGTGCAATGGTTGGAGTCATCTTAAGATCATCATCAGGCCTTAAGACCCACAGGGAGTGGACCACGAGTTACGTGGCCCCATGCTGCCAGCGCCCAGCTGCGCCTCTGGCCCATACGGCAGTGCCTTCTGCACACTTACCCACCTTGGATAACTCCCCCCAGGCCTCCACGGCCCATCGGAGCTCCCCGCAGCATGACTCCCAATCATCTTCGCCCACCCCTCCCCCACCCCCATCTAGCTCCACATACCGTGCAAGGCTAATCAGCAGCTCTTAGTACCCCGCACAGTCTGCTCCGTGTGTCAGACCATAGTACGGCGGAACGTGACATCAGTCAAATGCAATTCTTGCACTGGCTGGTGCCACTTTCGGTCGTGCTCTGGCCTGCACACCACTCGTGAGTGGAGTAGTGCATTCGTTGCCCCATGCTGTGGGAGTCTGCCCCTGCCTGTATATACTACACAGCCGCCAACTACAACCAATGTGCGGCAACTACCACAGCGGGTTACACAGCCGCATCAGACAGGATCCACGCACAACTCCCTCACCCCCCGTGTTACGAACGTTCCCCCGAGACACTTTAGACTCGTACAATTTAACTGCAACGGACTCCAAGGAAAGATCGACGAGATAGTTGCCTTCATGAGCCGGGAACGCCTGCCAATGCCGCGATCCAGGAGACCAAATTGAGCGCCCGCTCAGATCTTCTGAGCCGGGCTGGCTACAATATTATAAGGAAAGATCGCGAACGAGATCATGGTGGAGGCTTGGCCTTCATTTTACACAACACCGTGCAGTATGGTCTTATCGACGGCGACATCGACCGCAGGGATACTACCCTAGAATGTCAGGGCATAGCTATCCGGTCAGGCGGTGTCGAGCTAGAAATATTTAATATATACATCCCTCCCGTTACAAGTTGCCCAGTTGGATACCGTCCTGATATAGGTGCGCTACTCAGAGGCGAAAACCGTTTGGTTTTGGGCGACTTTAACGCACACCACGATCTTTGGCATTCCTGCCTGTCAAATGATCGTCGAGGAATGGAGCTGGCGGAACAGATAGACGATTCGACATTCTGAACCATAATAAATTGCATAGATTGGCGACCTATGCTTACGCTCGCATCGGACCATTTGCCCATAGTCATCTCGATTGACAGGTCTCCCGACATCGTTTCCGTGGACCACCGGACATTTGTTAACTTTAATAAAGCTAACTGGCCCGGCTTCACGGAATTTACTGAGAACGCCTTCAGTGCTCTCCCCACTCCCAGCAACGTCCTCCCTGCAGAAAAGAGTTTTCGCAAAATTGTCGTGTCTGCTGCCGCCCGCTTCATACCTGCAGGTCGTATCGCGGAAATCCGCCCTAACTTCCCCACCGAAGCGGCGGTTTTAGCGACAAGGCGCGACACATTACGCCTGGCCGATCCCGGCGATCCCCGTGCCAGGGAACTCAACGCCGAGATTCGGAACAAGGTAAATATCCATAAGCGGAACAAGCGGGAGGAGCACTTAAGATCCTGCAATCTCTCCTCTGGGGTGACCAAGCTCTGGGCCACTGTCAAATCGTTGTCAAATCCGACGAGACGTGATGATCGGGTGGAAATTTCATTCGGTGATCACGCCTCTTCGGACCCGAAGAGGTGCGCGAGCTATTTTAGCCGGCTTTTTACACTGCACCCTTCGGTCGACAAAACGAAACGACGAATAACCCGCCGTCTGCGCAAACTGCCGAACACCAGCGCGACGCTTGATTTTTCCAGGGAAGAGGTTCAGGGGGTTATCGGGAAGGCGAAAGCCTCCAAATCCATCGGCCCCGACGGAATAAGCATGCTGATGCTAAAACATTTGGGCCCAGCGGGAGCAGAATATCTCACCAAGCTTCTCAATCTGTCCCTGACCACCCTAACTATACCCGACGTGTGGACGTCGGGAGCATAATGTTATGCTGTGTAAGCAGTACCTGCTGGGATCCTACCGCATGGATCATCCCAACAGGCACCTGCTGGAAGCTGAACCACCACCTAGGCACATCAGAAAGGGAGTACTTGACTACCGCGACGACATACAGCAATACAGACAAGACCCGCTGGATAGGACGGCGGCCATCAACACCATTCACCGAGAGTCCGTCAACACCTTCTTGAACTCTCTTCCAGTGAATGGTGTTCTCGGAGTCAAACCACCACCCATCGCAGAACAAGAGCTCGAGTTGCCTCGTGAGACCCGCGTAACCCTGGCACAATTAAGATCTGAATATTGTAGTAGGCTTACCTCCTACCTATCCAGACTCGACCCTGACATATCTAACACATGTCCCGCATGCAAAGAATCCCCGCACGACACTAACCACCTCTTTGCATGCCCACTTAACCCGACTCATCTAACACCCCTCTTCCTTTGGTCCGACCCCGTCGAAACAGCACGTTTCCTGGGCCTCCCGTTAGATGACCTCGACGACTAAAACTAAACTTGCCTGACCCTAAACGGGACTGAGCTTGCCGCTACAACAACAACAACCCGTACAGAATTCTGCATAATTCCCTTAATCAAGAATAAAATATGCTTAAATATAATTGTGTGTTTCTACATACATCCCTGAATAGCAGAATATTGTGGCAAAAATGCGAAGCGAATGTCAGATGAAAGAGAGAAACCGATAACTGGAATGTGATAACTGCAGAGAACGTAGAATATAGAGAAGATTCAATTACGGACCAGAGTGGAAAACGTCAAGAAGCGCGATTACTCGGTCTCACGTAATCGTACCACACTCCTCACATCTTCGCACCAAATTGCTGTAAACTTAACAGAATTTAGCGTAATAGTATGTTACATTGTATACAGAATGTAAATTGCTAACAGGGATAAAAATGATAAAAATATCGCAAATTTTGCCGACGGTATATTGGTTTGGCACATATGCACAAATGTACGCCTAAATCAATATTGTACGAAAATGAGATATTGGCTTCACCGCATTCAGCAGGTGAAAATCTACTTGTAATGAATATATCAGGCATGTATCTTTTTTATAACGGAAATTATGAACTAAAAACCTACTGAGTTTCATATGATGTATGGAAAAATGAAATTTTAAACTGCTGTCTTGAAAACTTTGAAAACTGGACTTACGTATCTCAGGACATAATTATATGCAATACTGTGTTTTATTCATAAATAAACAAATTTCCATATGAAATTAAAATAAAATATATGATTGACCATAAATTTATGCACATATGTATGTAAAAACAGTATATGTTTATATATTAACATATGGAAACATATAAACATTAATATCAAGTGCTCAACCATACATATGTATGTACGTCCGTGCAAATATGTACGTATGTATGATTTTCCAGTATTTGAATATGTATGCACATCCAACATGGAAACATTTTCATTCATAAAAAATATATGTTTATATATTAACATATGGAAACATATAAACATTAATATCTGTGCTCAACCATACATATGTATGTACGTCCGTGCAAATATGTACGTATGTATGATTTTCCAGTATTTGAATATGTATGCACATCCAACATGGAAACATTTTCATTCATAAACGCATGCGCCTAAAATAAGTGAAATGCGTTCATTCATAAAAACAATCCAGCATATTAGCTCGCTCACCCGTCCCAACATTTGCTTCCTCGCGAAAGGCAGTAAGTTAATAATGTAGGGAAGCCTAAATTCAAGTGAAACCTAACGTTACTCACTCGGCTGATGTTTATATTACATACTGTCAGAGACATTTTACAATTCTTACTCGAGTGTACACTAAGAGACAGACATACAAATTCAAATCCTCATCTCATAAAATTTTTTGTAAATATGTTTATTCCTATTTATATTGATTATCTTACGACCGTTAGCTGAACAAACTTAATATACCTCTATACATTGTACAGCCGAGTATGAAAAAAGTAGAAGGACAAATGTAAAGCAACAACATCAAATTCTTGTGACTTTGACTAAAATTCAATCATCATCGTCCGCTGAAATAAAGCAAATCACCATCGTGCTGTTAAATTTGCTGTTCGCCTATCACCTCATAATGCCCAGCAAGCAATTTCCTTGCGTTCCCGTATGCACCTTGTCCAATTTAAGAATATTTGATTTTTGTTCAAGAAAGAAAATTGCTAAAATAACAAGAGCGATTCAAATCAGCCAAATTATTATTATCGCATTTTGGTGTAGGAATTACATTACATTTAAATAAATAATTGCTCATTGATTTAAAATTTCTTAGAAATCTTAGATAATCTTGAAGTATTAAACATAAACTTCATCAAAAAATGCTTTTTTAAAAATAATCAGGTGCTGTTTCTGAACATTCGTTTAAAAATTGTAAAGAACTCAGTTTGCCTTATCGAGAGTGCGTTTTACAATAGTCGAGTGAAGACACAAAATTCTTCAACTTTCAATTTTTTGCACATGGGTTTGTTGAAGAGACGCAAGCAGGGCGGTGTGTGCTGCTTGCGGTATATTCTTTGCTGGTAATGCGCACGCGTTTGTTGACAAGAAGGCTTTTTTGGAAATTTAGTCAACGACCATGAAAATAATGTTGTCATGGAGACGATGTTTGATTTTTTTTATACATACATATGTGCATGAACATAAGCAATATTTGTACATACGCACATACATATGTATGAACGTTTAGATGAACATGAAAATCGAATATATGTGCATAGGTACTACTGATAACAATTGATATGATTTTATGCAGTGAACATTCATAAATATGCATAATGAGTCGACATTATATGTGTATATACATATGTATGTTTACACATATGTATGTAAAAATATGTATATAAATATATACATATACATATCTAATAGTTCCTATACGAATATATGTACGTATGTACACATGTTCATCATGCAAAAGGTCATGTAACAGATTTTTTTGTAAAAAAAAGAAAAATATATAATTTGTAGGGTAGGAGATACTTTATTGTATAAATAAAATAAATTTTTAAATATTAAAACTAAGTTTTATTATTTAATTTATAATAAATTAATAATAATAATAATATAAATTTAAATTTGTTAATAAAAATAAAAGATAAATTAATTAGGGGTGATTGGTTATTGGTAAAATGTAATATCAGTAATTAATTGTTGATTAGAAAATTTAATTCAATTTGGTCGTTAAAATATGTGATAATAGAAAATAAAAACGACTGTTAATTTAGGTTTGCATATATTTTAATTCTCTGGTCTCTTTGAAAACGCTCAATTCTGTTAACTTCCTACATCGGGATGAAACAGAAATTCAAGACGAAAAGGAAATGACGATTACATGAGAAGAAATTTCTCTGCCAGAAAATCCAAATACGCTGGCTTTGCACCTTCTCTATATTCTACGTTCTCTGGTAACTGTGTATAAGTTATTTTAGGTCAATCCCAAAGGGACTTAGTTTTTTTTTATCTCTTTGTTTAATATGCCAATTTTTTGATCTTCTTGGATAGTTTTTTTTTGACAATTTTATTTATTTAAATCATTATTCACTAATTACACTGCTTACACTACTTACACTGCTTACACTACTTACACTGCTTTTTTTGACCATAAAACTATGCCCGCTTAAGTACTTTTTTAGCGACGACCCTTTCGGGTACATCGAGCGCACGATTTTACTTCGGCTAACTCGAAGCGTCGGCGTGAAGAAAAAGTATTTAAGCGATGTGTTGGATCATCACAGCAGCAGTTGATTGATTAGTGCAGGCGGTCAGCCACCGCCGCATGCCAATAAAATGCAATGCCTGCTTACAACAACCACTGATGAATATTTATGTAAGTATGTATGTTTGTTATTGGGATAACACACAGGCATACATACAATATTTACACTTAATGCTGGTATACTCTATTGCTGTGTTAACTCCCCCCCTTCTTAAGCTCGGAGCGTCCCTGATCCGACATATTTTTTATTTAAAAACTAAAAATATTAATTCAATTTGATACTTATAGTTACATAGTAGTTGGCTAAAGAAAGTCATTTGGACTTTTCTATAGAAAATTTAATTAATGCGAAATGCATAGATATGTGCATACGCGCGTGTGTTTACAACTAAGTATTTTTTATTTTTATTTACGTAAATATGGTTTTGCATTTTCGCTATATTGAAAAAGTAATTATAAATTTTATTAAATTGTAAGAACAAATTATTTAATTTAAACATTTTGTAGTTTTTTTTTTTTAATTACTTAAACATTATAAATACGTGTCTGCCTTCGGCAGAAGTTGGATATTTCCTGCAAAGTTGTTTGTGCTATTACGTAAATCATTTGGACTTTTTATTGTTGTCACATGAGTATTATAAATTAGTCAAAATTTTTTTTTACAGTATACATCGTATATATTTGTTTTAGGCAAAAGATATGTTTTTCGGAAAATTATGTGAAAAGTATTGTAAGATTGATTATTCATTTTAGGCAAAAGTTATATTTTACGTTTGTGTTTTAAGTATTGTTACAAGAAAAATATTGTAGGATTATGTATTTATTTTATACAATTATTGCAAATTTTTTGTGAAATACCGCCTATACATTATATGTACTTGTCTTAGGCAAAATTTCAACATTATTTATTAATTTATATGTGTATTTTTTAACACTTGTGGTACTTTTTGTTACAATAATTAACTGGTATTTTTTAAATTTTAATTTTGGTAATGCGTTCAAAATTTCTATGAATTTTGTTAATCCTTTTTCAACTAAGGTAATATACAGCTAGCGTATGTTATCTTTGTGTATTTGTTTACCGTTAATCGTTTATTACGTCGGACAAAAACCACCTCACCTTCTTTGGAAACTCGTTTATCATTGCCACAGCGTTTTAGAATTTTATCTTGGGCTGAAATTAGTTTTGATTTAATTTGGTTTAAATGAAATGCAGAAAAATCGTTAATTATATCTATTGGTTTGGCTTCAATGGTGGAATGTATTGTGTTGTTATATTTGTATGTTGCAAGTAGTATAAGTTCGGTAATGTCAGTTAGGTTTTGTTCGAATTTTATGCAGCGTGCTATTTCTGTTACGGTGGAATGAAAACGTTCTTTCTGTCCATTGCTTTTGCTGTGCAAAGGCGGTACGAAAAACTGGTATATTTTAAAATAATCTCTAAGCATATGGGATATTGTTTTTGATTGAAAAGATTTTTCGTTGTCCGATGCCAGAATTCTAGTTTTCTTAAATTTGTTGAGTAAAATTAATAGTGCATTTTTTATGTCATGGTTGACCTTGATTGTATTGGAAGAGTTATTGCAAATTTGGAAAATTTCCAGATGCATGTTAGGAAATGATGTTTGTCTACTGAAAACGGTGGGTGTCATTTATATTTATTTTCCAAACAGATTTTGCAATTTTTGGATATCGTCATTAGAGTTTTCCTTATTTCAGGGAAGTAATATTCATTTGTGATTTGCTTGTAATTTTCAGATATTGAACGGTGTGCCCTATTGTGCTCGGTTGTTGCGACCTCTATTTGGTCGTCCTTATTGACTAGATCAATTGCTAATTTTTCTGTGTGTACAAATTTAATGCCGGGGAAGTTAGATAGTATTAAGGATTGGATTTTTCCTAGTACTTCAAATTCACAAAAAATTCCATTAACGCTATCCGGGTTTATACAGCTACGAAGTGTTTGTAAAAGATATTCTGGGGAATTGAACCTAATTGTCAGTCGGAGAAAAATTTTGAATAAAATTTTTGTGGTTTTACTATTGAAATCGGATTGAGAAAGTAAAGTTTTTAAAAAGCCTGCTTTGCATCATTATGGTATGAAATTGAAATATGTTTCGAATGTTTGCTTTTAACATGACCGTTTTCACCCCTCAAATATTTGGTAAGTGGCTTTGAAATTTGGGCGTAATCTTTAATGAACCTTCTGTAGTAGCCGGAAAGGCCAAGAAAAGACCGCAATGCTCTGAGGGACTTGGGCTCCTGATAGTTTGCAATTGCTTCGATTTTGTCACGGCATGTACTTATTCCCTTTCCTGATACCACAAACCCAAGAAACTCCACTTCGTTTTTAAAGAATTTAGATTTCTGTGGAGAAACGCGCATGCCTGCTTCTCCTATTTTTTTTTAATATTACGTCAACATGTTCAAAATGTGATGTCATCCACGTACACGTGGCATATTTTGCCAACGTATTCTCCTAATATATCATCGATTGCCTTCTGGAAAATGCTAGGTGCATTCTTAAGCCCGAAGGGTAGTCGACAAAACTCATACTTCAAGTTATTCACGCTAAATGCTGTTTTGCATCTGTCTTTTTCTGCGAGAAGAATTTGGTGAAAGCCTGACTTAAGGTCGATTTTTGATTTGCCCAAGTTTGCAAGGATTACTGAATTATCCGGAATCGGGTACTTATCAGATGACGCTTTTTCGTTTAGTTTTCTAAAATCTATTACCAACCTTAACTGCTGGTTGCCCTCGTTATCTAATCCCTTTTTTGTAACTACGTGTATTAGTGAATTATATGACGAATGAGATGGTTGAATAATACCATCTCTAAATAAATCTGATATCTCTTTATTCACGAAAGCTGCTACAGAGATGGGATATGGGTAGCTTCGTGAATAGATAGGTGCCTAAGTTGTTGTTTCTACTACACGCGTGTTGAAAGGAAGCGCTCTGCTTGGTTTGGCAAATGTTTTAAAATTATATTTAATTAGGTCTTCAATATTACTAGGCATACTATTGGGTATTATAGTATTTACTTCTTGACAGCAAAAGTGATGAAGTTTTTCTTTTCTCTTTTTGTGGAAAAGAATTCTATCCCTTGTATCTATCTGGGCTTCAATTTCTCTTAGAAAATCATATCCGATGATTCCGTCGAAACTTTTTAGCAAGGGTAAAATATAAAAAGTTGTTTTTTCTCCTAATATAAAAACCTGGCATTTTTCGTCTACTTTAGTTAACCCGTTTATGGACCTAACTTGGAACGGGTTATCTATTTTTGTTATACCTTTGAAGAAGTTTAGTTTGTTTACGTAATTTTTAGAGGTGCCCGTATCTATGAGAAATTGAAGAACTCGCCCATTCGAGAGCGTACGTTTGAGAAATGGCAAGTTCGAATTTACTCTAAAAAATTAACTTCCTCAACTGACTGACTTTCAAAGTTTTCGGAATAATATGACTCGTTATCCCTTGCATTTACTCGTTGTATTTTATTATATGGTAACTGGGTAGAGGTATTGCCGGTATGTGCTCTTTTAGGATGATCATTGCGTACTTGTTGCGCATATCTAACCTGTTGTGACTGGTTTGGGATATTCCTGGGCTCTTGTTGATCAAATTGATTTGCCGGTTTATTTTGGAAATTATACTGTTTTCTAAAACGCGAGCTGCCATAGTCTACATCCATTGGTATTGGTTTGGGTTGAAATGTCCGTGCCGATTGTGAGTATTTGGTATAGTTCGATGACTGTGTGTTGGGTGTAGTTTGGTTGTTACTGTACCGACTAGCTGACGCGTATGTTTGGGCGAACTCATACCTGGTTCGGTTGTGTTGTAACTCTTGTCTTATAGCAAGCGCAGAGGGTAGATCTGGGGGATTTGCGGAAAACAGAGTATCACAAAGCGGGCCAAGCCAGAAATAAATACTCGGAGATCGTTTTCCCTAGCTCGTTCATTAAATGCTGAGGTCAATGTTTCGTTACCGCTGTTTGTCATTATATTTTTGTTAATTATTAAAGTCAATTGTTTGTCTACTGCTGCGTAATATTCGTCTACGGTCAAACGTCCCTGTCGTAGTGTTTAATTCGTTTTCTAAAATGTAGAGGGACCGTTTGTCAGCATACAATTGGTCTAATCTAAAAATTATTGCATTGAAGTTGAGAGGTGTGTTAAATGAACTTAAGTTTTCATTGGCCGTCTGGGTAATTTTATTACGAAGAATTCCAATGGCAACGTAGTATGCCTCGGACTCTTCGACGTAAAAATCTATCGCAAATTTTGCGGCTGTTCTCCATGCTGGGTATTCCCTTATTTTGCCTTTGAATTCTGGCAATGACTTTATAAAGTTGAGATCTGTATGTGTGCTTTGCACACCAGGGACTATTGTCACGGGTGGATAAGTATCGACCTTTGGTGGGGAAATGTTTTCAAAAGCTCTAACTAAATTTTTTATTTTGTCGTCTAGTTCAGTTTTAACGGTGTCTATGACTGACTCTACTAAGGATAACACTGCATTGCGTTCCATTTTGTTAAATTAAGTCAAAATGTGTTTATAATTCGAAAACAAAATTCAACTCAGACAATTTTTGTTGGTCTTTGTGAAAAAGGATTAATAAAAATCAATGTAATTGGTTCGATATTTAAAACTTTTCTTTTATAAGGTTAGGTTAGCGTATACGTATGTCGGAATTATTAACATTTAATGTGGTGTTAAAGTAAGTTACGACTTGCTAACTATGGTGATCTTTTCTGTGTTGTTGCGTTTGCCTATCGTATTTCAGCTCTGCGAAATTTTTGGATAAGGCAATGTTTAGCTTCTCATAGGTTCTGATGATGTTGTGTTGGTAAATTTTGGTTCAATGTGATTTTTCAGTGGTAAGTCCACTCTGTGTATTGAAGTTCCGTATTGCTAATTTATCCACGTGCAGCGTTTAGACCGAAGTCGTCGATACGTGGTAAATTCACTTGACTTAAATGTTTTAGCGTTGATGTTCACACTTTTCGTGATAAAAATTTGTGTTCATTCGTTGTTGTTGTGTTTATAGAATTTCCACCTTTCGTTCTCTTGCAGTAATAAATTGTTTTTGCGTTTTTTTTCGCTAATCAAATATTTTTTGGTAAGTGTTTTTAAGATTGCTTTAAATAATTCACTCATTCACTTCATAGTGAATAATTCGACGATTTTTGTTCGTAAAAAATTTTTTGTGATAACATAACTGTTTATTGCGTTTTATTTACGCTCATCAAATATTGTTTGGTAAGTTTTTTTAAGATTGCTTTAAATAATTCACTTATTCACTTTTTGTTCGTAAAAAAAGTGTAATGTTTTTGTTACGCGCTTTTCTTCTTTGCAGTTTCTTGCTTATTGAAATAAGCATCGTTCCAATCGTTTGAGTTGAGTTGGGCGCCAGTTATTTCAAGGCAGTCCCAAAGGGATTTGGTTTTTTTTTTATCTCTTTGTTTAATATGACAATTTTTTGATATCCTTGGATAGTTTTCCACTTTGGGACTGCCGCCGAATAAAACACTTTATTTTTTTGACAATTTTAGGCACTTTTATTTATTTAAATCATTATTCACTAATTACACTGCTTACACTACTTACACTGCTTACACTGCTTTTTAAAACTATGCGCGCTTAAGTACTTTTTTAGCGACGACCCTTTCGGGTACATCGAGCGCACGATTTTACTTCGGCTAACTCGAAGCGTCGGCGTGAAGAAAGTATTTAAGCGAAGTGTTGGATCATCACAGCAGCAGTTGATTGATTAGTGCAGGCGGTCCTGCCTGCTTACAACAACCACTGATGAATATTTATGTAAGTATGACTGTTTAACTGTGTTAACTTATATAAGGGCGACACACACCTGCAGAGTGAATTAGTCGTAAAGTTGTAATACAAGTGATTGTAAAAAGTGAAGTGAATTGTGATGAAA
The DNA here is from genome assembly GCA_030068015.2 of Neoceratitis asiatica. NCBI lineage: Eukaryota > Metazoa > Arthropoda > Insecta > Diptera > Tephritidae > Neoceratitis > Neoceratitis asiatica. The sequence continues at coordinate 15,845,806 of CM061529.1, forward strand.
GAAAAGGCTCTTGACTCATCTACGGGATGCCAGCATCTCACAAAAGCTGAATGCACAGAATGCCAGCATTACATCACAAATGGTTGAACAGAGGGAGCAGATATCATCCTTAGAAGGAACAATCGCACAAATACAGCAAAATCTGGTGAGAGACAATGCAGAACTTAAGGAGACAGGATAAAATAAAGGAGCTAATTGAGAACAAAGTAAACGAATTGGAAGGTCGGCAAGATAAGATAGAGGAGGTAATTAAACCAAAATCAACGAGCTCGAGCGTTGTGTCCGAGATTTGCATTTGCCTCCTCCAACCAGATCGATGAACGACCACTGGGTAGAAAGAAGCACCATCCCTTGACGGCACAACTCCTTTCCAGATCTTTAAGCTCTAGTTAGAGAAAACGACTAAGTTAATAATTGGAAAATTACTGAAAAATTCGCAGCGGTATTTGTCGCCTTGAAGGAACCTGCAGTGGAAATTTTTCTGACTATTCCCGAATATGAGAGGGATAACTATGGAACAGTAATGCGAGCCCTGGAAAGACGATATGGTAGCGAGCACAGGAGGCAAATTTACCAGATGTTGCTGGAACAGCGTGAACAAAAACACAACGAATCTCTGCAGGAATATGCTTCAGAAATTGAGAGATTGGCTCATTTAGCCATTGGGAACACATCTCGAAAGAATAAAAATCCAGATGCTCATCAGCGGAATTAAAGATGTGTACACCAAGCGAGAGACTTATGCGAATCCAAAGTTAACATTCGCTGAAACTGTTGCGTATGCTCAGACACGTGAAACAGCGCACTGCTATGTAATCCAGCCTACAAAGTGAAGCGTTTAGTGTTAGAAACACCAGATATGAGGACTGAAATATTGATTATTATATATAAAAAGAAAGACAATACATTCTTTACGAAGGTAAGTTTATTAATGATCAAAAATGAGTTTGAATGCAATTAACAGCAATAAAAGCTTAAATCTAGAATAGAGAACAAGTTAATGAAAGTATTTGTTGTTGTATTCATTATAACTTAAAACTATAATACAAATTGTAGATAGCTTTTAAAGAGATAAAGAATAAATCAAGAAAAGTAATGGAGAATGTGTAAATGATGGTGGAGAGTGAAAATAGTAATATTAGGAGTTGTTGGTAGTAGGAGGATTAGTATATGACTCCTCAGCTCTTAAGATATTTACGGCCTCGTAAATTCAAGTTAATTATTAAAATACTATGACTATACATTTAATTTTTATTTTTAGTTTTTCCTTTATGTATATATTTAAGTATATGCCTATGGGTATAAGCTATTCCTTTTGGAATTCGTAGCGCCTTTTACATTGAGCTTTATAATATTTAGTTTTTCGATTATTTGAAGTATCAGTAACATAATTTCCATTTGTACTGTAGTCTGAAAGATTTTTGTATTTTGGCTTTCTCTATTACATACAATATTTTCTGCTAATGCGATCGGGTTGCAATTCCTCTTTTAATTTAGTTTCTCAATTCTTTCAATTTTCTCCTTTTCGTATATTTTACTCAAATTTTGAATTTCCTCTCTATCGAAATTTTTTATAATAAAATCAATGGGTCTCTTTTTTGTTGCAGAATTTATTGTGTTGTTGTAATATGCAAATATTTAAAAAAAAATTCATCTAGCTCTAAATTTTTGTTATCTTTCTCTGATTCTAGGAGCCTTAAATGCCCGTTTAGTGTTCCAAGAAGTCGTTCGATGTCTGAGTTTCCGGTTTTGTAATATGCTGTAGTTATATGAGTCTCGATATTTTGTTCTTTTAAAAATAAACGTACTGCACTGTGTAAGATACAGCGGTCGTTGTCAAATATTAGCTTGTTAATTTTTCCTAAATATTGTATACGTTTCTTTATAGCTTGTAATATTGCTACCCAATTCCTATCGTTCAGTTTATGAAAAGTGGCATATTTAGAAAATTTGTCAATTGTAGTTAAATACATGAAATTTCTGTATAGAAACCAAATGTTGATATGGACAATGTCATTAAAATGTGCCGGAGTTTCAGTTATTTGATACGGTATTTTAATAGAATTCCGATCATATTTAGCGATTTGACAAACTGAACAATTGTTAACTACATATGTTATTAATTTGTATAACTTAGGGTAAAAGTATTTGCTTGTATACCCCTATGATTATTACGCAAGTGTTCACTTTCTATTATAGTTAGTGTCTCGTTTTTATCTGTAATTTCCTTTAAAACGATATTGATTTGTATATTATTAGATTGCTTCCAAAAAAAATTTACGTGTAAATATTGAAATTTTGTGAAGAGCTCACAATCTTCGCAAAAAATACACATTATACATTTATTTATCAAAACTTTTTGCATGATATCCTTTAGATTTGAATTTTTTGTTACTGTTATATGTTTTTGACACTTTTTATTAACAATTTTTATGCTTAAATTTTCTACTTGGCCATATCTAAGATATATCTGATTTTTGTGATAATTAATACATTTCTTTTTGAGAAATATATATTTTAAATTGTCTTCAAGAGCACTATGTGCCGTATCAATGGACATTGTATCCATATCCTTACAATTTTCATGCTCAAGTTGCATTTCATCGCCCTCAAAGTTATTGAACATATTGGCAGTTTCATAATTTTCTTTATAGTGGTCAAAATATCGGCTTAATGTGTCTGCTACGTTATTTCGAAATCATATTCGTTAAGAAGAATTTTCCACCTTTGTAACTTCATATTAGGCTCTTTAAGACTATGTAGCCAAGTTAACGGTTTATGGACCGTTTGTATTATGAACTTCCGCCCATATAAATATGTTCTAAAATGCTTTGCAGCCCAAACCATAGCAAGCGCTTCTTTCTCTATTGTAGAGTACCTAATCTCGTGATCACACAACGTTCTAGATGCATAGCAAATAGGGTGATTATTTTGGCTTAATACACCACCAATAGCAAACTGCGATGCGTCAGTTGTAAGCACAAACTTTTTACTGAAATCTGGTGGCTGCAAAACAGGTTCATTGGTAATAAGTTTTTTCAAGGTATTAAAAGCTTGAAGAAATTCTAAATTTTGAAAATCTAATATTGCGTTTTTCTTTAGAAAACGCACCATAGGATAAGCTACTTTTGCGTAATCCCGTATAAATTTTCTATAATATCCCGTCATACCAAAGATTGTTTTATTTCTTTGACATTAGACGGAGGTTTCATACTATTTATTGCTGTTATTTTAGAGGGGTCTGGTTTAATGCCATCTTCTGATACAATATGTCCAAGAAATTTTGTAGATAGTTCAGCAAATTGACACTTATCGAATTATATTTTTAAGTTGGATGACCTCAAAGTGTTAAATATCTTTTTAATGGAGGAAATATGTTCTTCGAAACTAGCAGAAAATATAAGAATATCGTCTAAATAGACAAAGCATATTTTGTTAATAAATTCTCTTAAAACATAGTTAATTAGCCTTTGAAAAGTGGCAGGTGCTGTTTTAAGGCCAAATGGCATACGGGTAAATTCATAGTGGCCATCTGCTGTTGAAAAAGCCGTTTTCGCCCAACGTTAGGATGGACTTCAATTTGATGAAAGTCCTTCGCTAAATCAATTGTACTGAAGTAGCAACATTTCCCCAATTTGTCTAATATTTCCTGAATATTCGGAATTGGAAATTTGTCGTCGACTGTTTGGTCGTTCAACTTACGATAATCAATGACAACTCGCCATTGAGGAACTCCATTTTTGTAGGCTTTTTGGCTACTACCCATAAAGGGGAATTATAAGGGCTATTACTTGGTACAATTATATTCTGCGCTAGCATATCATGTATCTGTCGATCTACTTCAGCGCGATGTATCACCGGATATCTATAGTCTAGTGTAAACCGGCTCGTCAGCTTTTATTATTATTCGATGTTGAATTTCATTGGAGAAGGGTAAGATTTCTCCTTCTTTGTAGAAGATGTCTTGATAATTATTCAAAATAGTTCTTAATATTTCTTGGTCCTTTAACTTCAAATGTTTAGCAAAAATATATCTAGATTTTTCCTCAGCTTCTTCTTCATAGGTAAGTATCTCTAAGCCTTCTGTTTTAAAATATTCATTTTCCAATAGTTCTTCTTTACTAAAATATATAGGTATGTTTGCTTCATCTGTTTTTAGGCTTCTATTTTTATAATCAATTATAGCATTTAAATTTAATAAAATGTTATTTCCTATGATACCATGGAAATGTTTATGAAAATAATACTCCAGAAAATCCACATAGCAGTTGGGTTTTTTAAATTCGTTAAATAAAGGTATGGAAAATTGATTTTTTGTAGAAATATTTCTTCCCAAAACTTTTAATAAGGAAATTGTCGGCTTAACTGCATATTTCGGATTACATATTTCAGGGTTTATTATACTAAACTCTGCTCCTGAATCAACGATAAATCTTAGCTTTCTAACATGAGTTTCAACTACTATATATAGGGTAGTTTTCGTCGCCGCGATATTGAAAATTTTGGGAAGTCTCGTTAACACCTAATTCCATTGGTTCTACTGATGAATTGCCAAGATTTTGATTAAAAAAATTATTTGATTGAAAATTACTCTGTGGTTGCCTGTGTGTGCTGGCTGGAATTATATCTTATCCTTGACCATGTACAATAATTTTGACTTGGGTTTGTGTGATTGTGGTTGAAAGGCGTTGGATTTGTTGTAACTTTGTGTATAATTATTATTGCTAAATGCTGGTAAACTATTGTCACTGTAATAACATTGCCTGTCACAGTTGTTGTAATTGCGTCCGTTGTAGATTTGTCCACTATGGTTGTTGTGGCGAGGTGCTGCATCAGTATTGTTGTAATTTTGAAAACTGCTGTTTTTATAGTAAAATTGTCTGTCAAAACTATTATTATGAAAATGTCTACTGCCATTACTATTATTTGGTTGAGAATTTAAAACTTTAAATGTGTTAAATGTGCTAGTGAAAAGGATATTCTTTATTGCTATATTTTAAATACCCATTTGACTTTATTATATCATATGCTTCTTTTAAATTTTTCGGATTTCGGCTAACAATGATACTTGTAACAGGTTCTGGGGGAACATATTTGAAAGAATTTAGAGCAAATCTAGCATTACCTTCGCTATTAATCTCCGGTAATTCGTTATCACTAAAATATAGAGCATTATTTAAACGACATAGTAAGTTATTTAATTGTTATAAATAGTTGAATCACAACGACAAGACCTTATTTTATCAATTAGTTCCTCAACTGAATTCTTTTCACCATGGTTTTCAATAAAAAAAATTTTATATCTGGCCATATTTCCGGATTGCCATTTATTAACAACGACCGTCTTGCATTCCCTACTATTTTGTCTCTAATATTCCCAATGAGCAAAATTTTAAAATCTAGAGGAAAGGAATTCAAAATTTCAGCCATTGAATCTATTCGTTGTAAAAATCCTAAAAAGGCATCTGCGTTCCCATCATAAGCTAGCTTAAATTTAGCGGTTTCATCTAAATTATCAATTTTTTTTTTGTGTTATATATAAAAGTATATCAATACGTACATATATCTATTTTATTATAAATTTCTTTTAAATTGTTTTTATTGATAAATGTGTTCGTAAGAACAAAAACTGTGGTGTGAAAATGAATATGAATGAATTAAAACTTCCAATGTATACATATATGCCGGTTTGTTGCTGTTACGACTTCTCTTATATTATATGTTGTTTTTAATTATACTCAAATATCTTATTGCTGCTCTCGTACTCTCTAATGGTTTTTTTTTTTAAATTAATAACTATTTACTTAACCTTAATCGCTTGTGCACAAAAATGTGAATTAGTTGCTTTCAGCTTAATGCTTGTTGCTGTTGCTGCTTCCGTACGCACATACATATGTTCTTTAGAGAATCGTTCCTTTATTTTGTTGTTGGCCCTTTCGTAGCTGCTCCAAAACACTCTCTTACCTTTATTATTGTTATAATTGGAACTTTATGTTGTATTTGTTTTTGTTGTTAAAGAATTTTGTTAGTTCTGCTGCTCTATTATACGTTCCAGTGCATAGTATACAGCGTGGTGTAATCTCTTAACTTTTATTGGAAAGATTCAAGGTGATCTAAAATGTCTCTTAAAACGGCCTGGACAAGAATTAAGAAAAGTGTCCTCAAGATGTCTTTCAAAGGCGACCTTCACACAAAAGAAAAACCGTTAATTTTTCTTGACAAACATTTTTTTCACAATTAATTGAAAATTTTTCACATATCAAGCCTTTAATAATAAGCTTGTACTTTTAGACAGCTTTTAAAGAGATAAAGAATAAATCAAGAAAAGTAATGGAGAATATGTAAATGATGGTGGAGCAGCACTGAAGCAACATCTCGCAGCCGGCCTGCTCCAAATCCTTCTCATCAGAGCTGGTGTAGAAGCCAACCCTGGCCCGACGGATTATTTCTGCTGCGTGTGCCACAGACGACGCCCAGTTGCGCCTCTAGCCTATACGGCAGTGCCTCTGCACATTTACCCACTTTGGGTAACCCCCCCAGGCTTCCAAGGCCAAACGGAGCTCACCGCATGACTCCCGATCATCTTTTCCCAACCCTTCCCCACCCCCATCCAGCTCCACCTCCTGTGCGTGGGCTAATCAGCAGCTCTTAGTACCTCGCACAGTCTTCTCCGTGTGTCAGACCATAGTACGGCGGAATGTGATATCAGTCAAATGCAACTCATGCTTTGGCTGGTGCCACTTTCGGTCGTGCTCTGGTCTGCGCACCACTCTTGAGTGGAGTAGTGCTTTCGTTGCCCCATGCTGTAGGAGTCTGCCCCCGCCTGTAAATACTACGCAGCCGCCAACTACCACCAATGTGCGGCAATTACCACTGCGGGTTACACAGCTGCAACAGTCAAGACCCACGCACAACTCCCTCACCCCCCGTGTTACGAACGTTCCACCGATACACTTTAGACTCGTACAATTTAACTGCAACGGACTCTAAGGAAGGATCGACGAGATAGTTGACTTCATGAGCGGGGAACGCCTGCCAATAGCTGCGATCCAAGAGACTCAACTGAGCGCCCGCTCAGATCTTCTGAGTCTGGCTGGCTATAATATTATAAGAAAGGATCGCGAAGGGGATCATGGTGGAGGCTTGGCCTTCATTTTACACAACACCGTGCAGTATCGCCTTATCGACGGCGACATCGACCGCAGGGATACTACCCTAGAATGTCAGGCGGTGTCGAGCTCCAAATATTTAATATATATATTCCTCCCGTTACAAGTTGTCCAGTTGGATACTGTCCTGATATAGGTGCGCTACTCAGAGGCGAAACCCGTTTGGTTTTGGGCGACTTAACGCGCACCACGATCTTTGGCATTCCTGCCTGTCAAATGATCGTCGAGGAATGGAGCTGGCGGAAAAGATAGACGATTCGACGTTCTGCACAATGAATAACGAAGCCCCCACCAGGATTACGGGCAACTGCCATAGCTCGCCTGATATAACACTAGCTAGCGCTGGTCTGATAAACTGCATAGATTGGCGACCTATGCTGACACTCGCATCAGACCATCTGCCCATAATCATCCGCAAAATTGTCATGTCTGCTGCCGCCCGCTTCATACCTGCAGGTCTAATCGCAGAAAACCGCCCTAATTTTCTCACTGAAGCGGCGGTTTTGGCCAATCCCGGCGATCCCCATATCAGGGAACTCAACGCCGGAACAATGTAAAGGCTCATAAGCGGAACAAGTGGGAGGAGCACTTAAGATCCTGCAATCTCTCCTCTAGGGTTACCAAGCTCTGGGCTACTGTCAAATCGTTGTCAAATCCGACGAGACGTGATGATTGGGTGGAAATTTCATTCGGTGATCACGCCTCGTCGGACCCGAAGAGGTGCGCGAGCTTTTTCGCCGGCTTTTCACACTGCACCCTTCGGTTGACAAAACGAAACGACGAATAACCCGCCGTGTGCGCAAACTGCCGAACAGCAGCGCGGCGCTTGATTTCTCAAGGGAAGAGGTTCAGGGGGTTATCGGGAAGGCGAACGGAAACGTGTGGAAAACTGGGTAGAGTGGTCCCGCTACTAAAGCCGGGGAAATCCGCAAATAAAGGAGAATCATATCGTCCTATATCTCTTCTTTCCCAAGTAGCGAAGACAATTGAGGCCTTGCTGCTCCCGTTCCTCACACACCATCTGAGCCCAGCTACAAATCAGCATGGCTTCCGAAAAGTGCACAACACCACAACTGCACTCAAAGCCATAAACATCCAGATAATTCATGGCCTCAACCAAAACCGACCCTGTGCGCGAACTGTTCTAGTAGCACTGGACCTGGAATGCTTTCGACACAGTAACTCATTCAGTGCTACCATCGGACATTGAGGATTCCTCATTACCGCCTAGGTTGAAGAGGTGGACCATGAACTACCTGAGTGGTCAACGATAATCGGTTGAGTTTCGAGGTCAAACATCTAAGCTACAGAAAATTAAATAAGGGGTTACGCAGGGTGGTGTCCTCTCCCCAATGCTGTTTAATTTTTACATCTCGAGGCTTCCTCCATCACCTGAGGGCGTCTCGCTGATCTCCTACGCCGATGACTGTTCGAATTTGGCGTCTGGTCAGGATATTGATATCATTTGTTCTTCAGTAAACTGCTACCTCGCCGACCTTTCCCACTTCTTCACTGGACGACGTCTACATATACAACCTGCGAAATCCTCTGCAACTCTTTTCACCAGCTGGACGATGGAGTACCGGCTAGAACTCGATATGAAGGTCGATGGCGTAAAAATTCCGACCACGAACAACCCAAATTTACTAGGAGTAACATTCGATAGCCTGCACTCCTTCACTCCGCATACGACTGCAATCGCCACCAAAGTAAAAAGCCGCAACAAAATCCTCAAATCGCTAGCGAGTAGTACCTGGGGGAAAGACAAAGAAACATTGCTGGCAATGTACAAGGCAGGCCGGTCGTAAACTATGCTGCACCGATTAGGGACTAGCACGACGCAGATGAAGAAGCTTCAGACCCCTTTTAAAACACCGCCCTTCGGACCGTGACGGGAAACCTCCTAATGGAGCCAGAGCACCACTTACACAGTGAAACATCCATGCTCCCAGTTAGGGACCATAATATTATGCTGTGGAAGCAATATCTGCTGGTATGCTACCGTATGGATCATCATAAAAGGCACCTTTTGGAAGCCGAACCACCATCTAGGCACATCAGGAAGGGAGTACTTGACTACCGGGACGAAATACAGCATTACAGACAAGACCCGCTGGACAGGACGACGTATAGACAGGCCATCAACACTATTCACCGAGAGTCCGTCAACACCTTCTTGAACTCTCTTCCAGTGAATGGTGTTCTCGGAGTCAAACCACCACCCATCGCAGAACAAGAGCTCGAGTTGCCTCGTGAGACCCGCGTAACCCTGGCACAATTAAGATCTGGATATTGTAGTAGGCTTAACTCCTACCTATCCAGACTCGACCCTGACATATCTAACACATGTCCCGCATGCAAAGAATCCCCGCACGACACTAACCACCTCTTTGCATGCCCACTTAACCCGACTCATCTAACACACCTCTCCCTTTGGTCCGACCCCGTCGAAACAGCACCTTTCCTTGGCCTCCCGTTAGATGACCTCAATGACTAAAACTAAACTTGCTGCCTGACCCTAAACGGGACTGGGCTTGCCGCTACAACAACAACAACAAGATGTCTCTGCCAAAAAAAGTGAAGGTACGCCAAGGAAATAATTGACGTCGAGGAGAGGTACGGCAACGCAAAGGCGCCTTCACTAGATGGCACCCCCAACAAAGCATTTGAAATCCATATCAAACATTACAAGAGTTTTCGCCGGGCAGCGTCTGGTATTTCCAGCCGAACAAACCATCGGGAGTCGAGTGCGCATCGATCACATTGAATGCTCGACACGGTAGCGCAACCACTGGAGGCTGATCTGCACACGCCTAAAAAAAACGTCTCCTATAAGATGAGTCGCCTGGCTTATCTGAGTCATCGTATGGATGAACGGAGAAATAATATTGCGCAGTTGCCACACTTGACGTGAAAAATTATTTCAAATCGGCATACTGGGTATCTTTTGAGCATAATTAGTAACTATTGTACGATTCCGAAGCAGGTCCAAAAGGCTACGTGGCGAAGGTGGAGTATCAAGGGCTCCGTACTGGGTCCAGTGATATGGAATGTGGCGTTACGCCTACTGATGAAGGTAAAGGATTAGCTCACTTCAAATAAGCTGCAGATTGCGGGAGGAAAACAGAGCGGTGCTTATCACGAGCAGAAAAAAACTAGAACATTGATTGTTACAAAGTTAGAATGCAAAATTCGCTGAAGTACCTTGGCGTTATGATCGATGCAAGGCTCATATTGAAAAAGTCTGTGGGAAAACGGCTAGTGACAGCGGCCATGACGAAAATTAGTCAGTCAATACTGCTGTACGCGGCTCCTATATAGGGGACAGCCCTGTGTCAAAAAAATGTGCAAATAAGGAAAAACAAGCGAACATCAACCAGTGGTAAACGCAATGTAATGCGACTGAAAATGGAAGATGGGCATATATGCTCATTAGGAATGTACCAGCCTAGATTGAGAGGCAACTCGGTGAAACAAACTTCTATCTCACGCAGTTTTTGTTGAGTACAAATTTGGTCACGATGACGAGACTGAATATTCCTTCTGCAGCAGTGCCGAAGAAAACGTGGAGCATATCTTCTCCTGTTTGAAGTATGTAGTGGAGAGAGCTACCATAGAGCGGATAACAACCGAAAGGATGACGCCCAAGTATAGACGCACACATATCTACACACTTCTTTCCGCAATGTCGGGTTTCTTATCCGCAACTGTATGTTCTAGAATGGGTGGAGATTGAATTGTGAGAATACGATTTACTCGAAGAGAATTCACAGAGGGATTAACTTATCCTCAGTGAACGGTGTTTAAAGCTTGTCGGTTTGCCTTCCTGTCCAGCGGTTCTGGTCGGCATTACTTTAAGGAATCACAATAGTCTAGTACTCCCTGGTTGATGTGTCTTGATGCTTCGCCTTCTAGTAACTGTATGTTGGGGTGATAGTTGCGGCAGTATCCCAACAGACATTGCTTGATTTGGAGGTTTTGTTGCGGTCTGTACTTTAACGGCAATAGCAGTCGTGTGGAGTGAAGGAGTGCAGGCTGTCAAATGTGACTCCCAGTAACTTTGAGTTATTTATGGTCGGAATTTTAACGTCATCGACTTTCACATTGATTTATAGCCGGTACTCCTTCGTCCAGCTGGTGAAGAGTGGCCGATGATATTGCAGGTTGTTGGTGTAGATATCGTGCAGTGAAGACGTGGAAAAAGTCGGCGCGATGTCAGTTTACTTTTGAACAAAGCTATCAATGGCCTGGTCAGACGCCAATATCAAACAATCCTCGGCATATGAGATTAAGAGACGCCCTCTGTTGATATATGGATCCTCAAAATATAAAAATAAAAAAGCAGTGGGAAGAGTAGTTTGCGCAGACGGCCGGTCACTTGGTCACTTGTCTTTTCGTTCTGTCAACCGAAGGGTGCAATGCAAATAACCGGTTAAAATAGCTCCCGCACCTCTTCCGGTTCGACGAGGCGTGACCACCGAATAAAATTTTCACCCGATCATCACGTCTCGCCTGACTGTGGCCCATTTTTTTACCGAAGAGAGATTGCAGGACCTAAAGTGCTCCTCCCACTTATTCCGCTTGTGATGGTCAACCTTTTGCCAAAACCAAAAGGTTTTCACCTCTGATTAGCGAAACTTTTTCATGACGGTATCCACCTTAGCAACAAGTAACTGGAGGAATGTATATATTAAATATTTCTAGCTCGACACCGCCTGACCGGATAGCTATGCCCTGACATTCCAGGGTAGTATCCCTGCGGTCGATGTCGCCGTCGATAAGACGATACTGCACGGAGTTGTAAAGAATGAACCCCAAGCTTCCTGATACGTGGAGCCGCAAGGTGGTGGTGGCGGCAGTGTATAATTAACATGCGAGGGCAGACTCTTACCACAAGAGGCAACATACATATCACAACAACTCACGAGACCAGAGAAGACCGAAAGTGGCACCAGCCAGTAAATTGCATTTGACTGATGTTACGTTCCGACGTACTATAGTCTGACACACGGAACAGACTGTACGGGGTACCAGGAGCTGCTGAGTTGGTTTGTCCAGCCCTGATAAGGATTTGAAGACTAGGGTACCTAAGAACCTAAACGGGGTTAGATCGCCGAAAGGGTGACATCCCTTGGCGGAATAAAATCCGAATCAACTCCGGTACGTAGAACCAGCTATCGTAAGAGTCGTGATCCTCTTGGTCTAATTTGGCACTTCGTTATGTACGCGATGGTAAACATGCCAGATATTTGGGGAAGTGATGTTCATGGCATGAGAAAATCCCCGATTAAGTGTATCAGAGCATACAAAATCTTCCAGAAATGGAGGACATTCAAATTTCACGTGGGTATACAGATGAAACGCCGATGCCCATATTACAAATAAACGTCTCGTGTTCTAAACCGCTTAAGATGGGCGATCTACCAACAGCGAGAGTCGCTGTCTTCCACTGGCCGGTTTCATGTGTTGGGTATCGAGTACTCTTCACTTGTCTCGCGACAAGAGCGATCCATATCGAAATGGCTTATCCTGTCAACGGTCTCAAGCATTTGTGCTATACCCAAACTCATTGCCAGGAGATCCGATAGAGTTTTGGAGTGACATTTTAAGGGTGCAAAAAATGCAAGCCGTTTTCGAACACATGTATAACAACGAATTAAACAGAAAATATACCAGTTCTAAAATAGCATGGAAACTCATTCCACGATCGGAACCACACAATGGTGTGTGTGAGAGACTAAAATATGGAATGTTAGATGGTAGTTAACATTCGGCCCCAACATATGTCGATTATGCGGATAAGGCACCAACGCCGAATTATACTGAGGTGCCTGCTGATAGACTGTCTCTGCACAGAGTTTGGTCGGCCCCACAATAGTTAACATACGTTTTCGAAACGATGATTGAAGGAATACCTGCCTATCATTACTTGGCGTACCAAGGCGCTCAAAAATGTAGAGCCTATTGAAGTCGGAGACGTCGTACTTATCGCAGATCCAAATGGACCCCCTAACTGTTGACTAAAGGGTCGAGTAATTGATTTTCGCTAACAGACAAGTAAGAAGCACAACCGTAAAACCATAACTGGCTTGTACGAAAGACCTGCGAGGAAACTGGCCATTTTTGATTTAGAAGCATTAGTGAAATCTAGCCAGGATACATTAGGAGTGTTGCAAGATCCGGCAACGTCTTTGACCTCTGAAATTTTCATTTATCCAATGTACTGTAAACGTGGCGGTCACTGATTAGCGTTACGAAGTCGCCCATTCCGAAGGCAAAGTCAGTTCGACGGGAATACTCCCAGCGATCGCGATTGGCTTTTTGTTAGTAACAAGGCAGATTTTTGAATGTAGCACGTTTAACAAAAGCCATACCACTAATAAATACTTTGTACTAAAAAAAAGAAGATAATTTTTATGAATTAAAAAAAACGATGAAATAAATATTAATTGACGCAACAAATCAGTTTTCTGCTTTTCAGAAATTAAGAAACAAGTACCTGCAAACGCCGTAAGAATTTGTTTTTGAAGAAAAACTGGATAAATCCGGAATATCACTTTAGGCTGGCCTGAATTAAAACAAAGACGTGAATATTGTTTAAAACATTTTATTTAAGTTCTGTTTAATTTAATGAGTTCTTAGAAACAATTGTATTTTACAAATTACATACCAAATCTTTAGATGATATTCTCTTTCCAACCTATTTCGTTAGATAGAACTCTGTTCTTAGCTGATGTATTCATATAAGGTCTAAGTACCCATTCGGTTTCAGATGCTTCAATCTCATCCAGTCTTCCTAATTTAATTTGATATAATTTTAGTTGAAACCTAGGTCCTATCTCCGTTATTTCTAAACCGTTATCATATTTATATATATGATGCCGAAAAAATATATAATCGTCATTATTTGCGAAAGTTATAACCCTTTTAGAACTTGATTTAGGAGTAGGAAAGAGATGTTTCAATATTTTTGTTACTCGTTGACCTATTTTAGTTTTAAAATTGTGAAATATTAAATGCGGGATTTGCTCACTAATGTTGCCCATAAAGGAGACCTCATGACGCATAACTACATTTGAAATATTAAAAAACGCAGTTGGACCGTTTGGCAAGTGACTAATAACTATGTTATCTGGAATTCCGCGATGTTCATGAACAACAATAATGTCCGTTACTCCATTAGAACAGCACACTCTTGCTAATTGTTTCAAATCACTTTTACCTCTGTTTATTCGTTGCGCATTTGGAAATAACAGCCTTAATTCTTTTACAAAAACTTTTAGCTTCGCTGAAGGATTGTGCGACGTTGTTATCATAATCTTTGGCTTAAAGGTGCCCATATATTTATATTCGTCATCAGCTTCATTAATATCTAGAAAAAAAAAAAAACACATTAAATGCATACAAATATAGTTTGTAAGATTGGGGGCGTAGAGTAGCATTATATACTCGTATATGTCTAACGATTTTACATGTAATCTCTGAGCTCGGCTAGATTATTCCCTCAAAATTTGTTTTGGGAATCGTTATGTTTAATAATTATGAATTTTTCAGGTTTGATATAACAAATACTTCCTTATTTTATTTCCAATCAAATAAGTATATACAAATTTGTCACAATCGATAAATTTTATATTTTATATATTATTTTATTATTTTTATTATTTTTATTTTTTATTAAACAATCAAAAAATCATGTTTAAAAAAATCGTTTTGTGATTTTCATGCATTTTTATATTAGTCTAAAAATAACTGTTAACATATAAGAGAAAAACACAATAAAAAATTTTATGTACGAAAATATGCATGCCTATATAAGCGAAGTGTTAATGTGAGCTTTTCCGGAGCATTAAATTTGTCTTTCTTAAAATTTCATTGGAAAAGGTAAATGAGAAGATAAGATGTCGCTTTCTATATACACGCAGACCATAAGTCTGCGTTCACCCAACACATTTTTTTTAAGTAAAATAGAAACACAACTGTCAGTTTTTACATAAATTTATTAATCATATTTTTAAGTTTAAAATGCAAATGCAAAAGCAAGAATCTATGTTTATATTTTCATTTTCGTTATAACGGTATCTAAGTGTAAATATAGGCACCACAAAGTCTGCGTTCAGGTTTATAATTATTTACAAAAAGCATTAAAAATTATAAAGAAAAATTAAATTTAAAAACGTTTTAATATCTTACTTAATCGGTTTGGCATTGAATTTAACAACTTTTCTGTTTCCTCAGCTGTAATTAATCGGGGACCATTCTGCCAGCACAACTCTTCGCAAAGCCTCTTTACTTGTTATTATATGCTGACGAATTCTGTTTCCTAATTATCCCAAAGGTGCTCTATAGGATTGAGATTGGCTGACTGAGGAGGCGTTTTAAGCTGTCTACAGGTATTGTACAAGAGCTAAAGTCTGACTATTGGAGCAATATGCTTCGGATCGATATCCTGTTGAAACCAAATTGTCGAAGATAAGCCTAGATTCTCTGCACTATGTTTCAAGTTCTTTTTTAAAATGTTCAAATATACCCATTTATTCATTTTCGATTCGATAAATTCAATCTGACCCGCACCATTAGCCGCCATGCATCTCACACCATAATTCCACCAGCACCATGTTTCACTGTACCAACAAGATTTTGTTTTTCAAGGGCAGTTCCGGATTTGCGCCACACAATTTGGCGACCTTTTATGCCGAATATACAAAATTTGCTCTCATCCGAAAAAATGACTTGTTCCCAGAATTCCGGAGACTTATTTATATAATTAAGAGCAAATTCAATGCGCTCTCGTCTGTTGACAAGTGAGATATAAGGTTTTTTTCGTGCGACTTTATCATGATATCCAGCTTTACGTAAAAATTTTCTAGCAGTTTCTGCACTAATTGGTTTTTTTTTTAACATTATTTACGTTTTCAACTACATATATTTGTTGACGTTATCTGCGGGCTAACTTTCACCAGATTTGTTATTTTGCGTTCTTCCCGAACTGATAACTTTTTGGACGGCCAGATCGGGGTTTCGACGTTAAAATATCGGTTTGCTTGAAATTATTTACTACGCCCTGGACAGAGGAATACGTTTTTCAAATTTTTCGGAAACTTTCGACATCTTTCCACAGTTTAATAATTATTTTTCTTTCTGACACACTAATTTCTTTCCCTTCGGTTTCCCTTTTTTCAAACTAACATTAAAAAACGTCACGAACTCTTTAAATGATTAAGGACGAACTCTTTAAATGATTAAATGGAAAAGGACAAATTTTTAAATGAAGAATGGCTAATGCAAAACAATATTTGAATCGTTTGAATCAATACTGTGGCAAAGTTTTGAGAAAAAAAAAAAAAAAAAAAATTGTTTGTCAAAATACCCGAAATGCTCGTACTCGGCTTAAAAAATTTTTTTTTTTGAAGGTATGTGTTATAGTTTTTTTTAGATGGTTTAAGGTATTATATATACCTACATATGGAGGTGTGTAATGAAAAGTAAGAGAATATCTGAATAGAGAAATTATGTATATTAATAGTATTCATCAAAATAGTAAACTTGCAATTTAAAAGTGTGAATATTTTGATTTATATTATGAATAGCTATGTTGCCCAAAATTTTATTTTAAATAAGCGTATTTTATAAATATGTTAACTTTTAGTTTTATTTCATTTCCCTATAGTTTTGGGCAGATTAACCGTTGAAACTGTTCGCGTTATTACAATTCATTATATGGGGCAGCCGTTCTACTATGTAGGGCGATCGTTCAAAACGGTAAATTTATTAAAACTAACTTTAGCGGTACCAGCATATAAACACATATCGCCTTAAAGGTAAAACTGCCGACACCTCACTAGGATGCCTAAAGGCTAGTATTATCGACAAATTCTCACGATTTTTGACTGCCGAAGTTATTCGTTACTAGAACATGTTTCTGTTATTACATTTTCAACATCAGCTGTGCTTTTTTGTAGTATTTTGTTTTTGTTGCTTGTGTTGCGGTCTGTTGCAGCCAATTATCCTGAGAATATATCTAAACTAAATGAGACTAACCGCAAAATTTCAATTTATTTTAAATACTGTATTTGATCGCACTAATACAATATTGAACTACATCCATGCAGCAGCATGAGGAGTACAAATATGGGGTAAATTTCCAATCATTAGGAAAAAATTTTTTTTGGGATAAAATAAATTTTTGTTTACTCATTGCTTTTATGTAAGTACTAGCAGACACGGCCATACATTGTTGTGGTTTTCTACATTTTCTCCAATTTCGATTCTAATTGGTATTGAAAAGTCATTAGAGTTCTAATTAAGTATCATCTATGTCGATTTTATTTTTTTATTATATTATAATATTGATCTAGCTACGCATTTGTAAGTGCATTTTA
Organism: Neoceratitis asiatica; assembly: GCA_030068015.2. Taxonomy (NCBI): domain Eukaryota; kingdom Metazoa; phylum Arthropoda; class Insecta; order Diptera; family Tephritidae; genus Neoceratitis; species Neoceratitis asiatica. Next base: position 15,863,357 of record CM061529.1, read on the forward strand.
ATTTTAAGTTTCAATGAAATCAGTGTTTGATTTGTTTGCTTTGAAAGTGACTTCTGTTTTTGTCGCATGCAAATTTGTTGTAATTATTTCGAGAACGAACTATTAACTAAAATGACTTTACCACCATTTATAGTGCTAATATACAGCTGTAGGTTTTTCTTTATTTCAAAATATTATAATGTGAAGAAGAATGGCAAATTTTATAGCGACGAATAAGATAACAAAGCGTGCGACTCCCACGACAGCCGGTTCTACGCACCGGAGTTGACTTGGATTTTATCCGGCCAAGGGCTGTCACCCTTTCGGCGACCTAACCCCGTTTAGGTCATCAGGTAATTTTAGTTTTAGTGCATCAACGGAGCAACATCTCGCAGCAGGCCTGCTCCAAATCCTTCTCATCAGGGCTGGCGTAGAAACTAATCTTGGTCCGAAGGATTATTTCTGCTGCGTGCCAAAGACGACTCCACCATTCTTCCACTTCGGTTAGATGCAACCAGTGCAATGGTTGGAATCATCTTAAGACCTGTTCAGGCCTTAAGACTCATAGGGAGTGGACCAAGAGTTACGTGGCCCCATGCTGCCAGCGTCCAGCTGCGCCTCTGGCCCATACGGCAGTGCCTTCTGAACACTTACCCACTTTGGGTAACTCCCCCCAGGCCTCCACGGCCCATCGGAGCTCCCCGTAGCATGACTCCCAATCAATCCAGCTCCACATACCGTGCAGGGCTAATCAGCAGCTCTTAGTACCTCGCACAGTCTGTTTCGTGTGTCAGACCATAGTACGGCGGAATGTGACATCAGTCAAATGCGACTCATGCACTGGCTGGTGCAACTTTCGGTCGTGCTCTGGTCTGCGCACCACTCGTGAGTGGAGTAGTGCATTCGTTGCCCCATGCTGTAGGAGTCTGCCCCCGCCTGTAAATACTACGCAGCCGCCAACTACCACCAATGTGCGGCAACTACCACTGCGGGTTACACAGCTGCAACAGTCAAGACCCACGCACAAATCCCTCACACCCCGTGTTACAAACGTTCCCCGTATAATTTAACTGGAACGGACTCCAAGGAAAGATCGACGAGATAGTTGACTTCATGAGCCGGGAACGCCTGCCAATAGCTGCGATCCAAGAGACTAAACTGAGCGCCCGCTCAGATCTTCTGAGCCTGGCTGGCTATAATATTATAAGAAAGGATCGCGAACGAGATCACGGTGGAGGCTTGACCTTCATTTTACACAACACCGTGCAGTATGGTCTTATCGACGGCGACATCGACCGCAGGGATACTAACCTAGAATGCCAGGCGGTGTCGAGCTCGAAATATTTAATATATACATTCCTCCCGTTACAAGTTGACCAGTTGGATACCGTCCTGATATAGGTGCGCTACTCAGAGGCGAAAACCCTTTGGTTTCGAGCGACTTTAACGCGCTCCACGATTCGACATTATGCACAATGAACGATGAAGCCCCTACCTGGATTGTGCGCAACTGTCATAACTCACCAGACAACAACAGCTAGCACTGGTCTGATAACTGCATATGCTGACACTCGCATAAGACCATTTGCCCATAGTCATCTCGATTGACAGGCCTCCCGACTTTGTTTCCGTGGACCACCGGACATTTGTTAACTTCAATAAAGCTAACTGGCCCGGTTTTACGGAATTTATTGAGAACGCCTTCAGTGCTCTCCCCACTCCCACCAACGTCCTCCCTGCAGAAAAGACTCCGCAAAATTGTCGTGTCTGCTGCCGCCCGCTTCATACCTGCAGGTAAAATCGCGGAAATCCGCCCTAATTTCCCCACCGAAGCGGCGGTTTTAGCGACAAGGCGCGACACATTACGCCTGGCCGATCCCAGCGATCCACAAGCGGAACAAGTGGGAGGAGCACTTAAGATCCTGCAATCTCTCCTCTGGGATGACCAAGCTCTGGGCTACTGTCAAATCGTTGTCTAATCCGACGAGACGTGAAGATCGGGTGGAAATTTCATTCGGTGATCACGCCTCGTCGGACCCGAAGAGGTGCGCGAGCTATTTTAGCCGGCTTTTTACACTGCACCCTTCGGTCGACAAAACGAAACGACGAATAACCCGCCGTCTGCGCAAACTGCCGAACACCAGCGCGACGCTTGATTTCTCCAGGAAGAGGTTCCGGAGGTTATCGGGAAGGCGAATGCCTCCAAATCCATCGGCCCCGACGGAATAAGCATGCTGATGCTAAAACATTTGGGCCCAGCGGGAGCAGAATATCTCACCAAGCTTCTCAATCTGTCCCTGACCACCCTAACTATACCCGACGTGTGGACGTCGGGAGCATAATGTTATGCTGTGTAAGCAGTACCTGCTGGATCATCCCGTCAGGCACCTACTGGAAGCCGAACCCACCTAGGCACATCAGGAAGGGAGTACTTGACTACCGGGACGTCATAAAGCAATACGGACAATACACGCTGGACAGGACGGCGAACAGACAGGCCATCAACACTATTCACCGAGAGTCCGTTAACACTTTCGTGAACTCTCTTCCAGTGAATGATGTTCTCGGAGTCCCATTACCACCCATCGCAGAACAAGAGCTCGAGCTGCTTTGTTAGACCCGCGTAACCCTGACACAATTAAGATCTGGATACTGTAGTAGGCTTAACTCCTACATATCCAGACTCGACCCTGACATACCTAAAACATGTCTCGCATGCAGCGACTCCCCGCACGACACTAACCACCTCTTTGCATGACCACTTAACAACGACTCATCTAACACCCCTTTCCCTTCGGTCCGAACCCGTCGAAACAGCACGTTTCCTGGGCCTCCCGTTAGATGACCTCGCGGGACTGGCGTATGCCGCTACAACAAGAACAACAGCAATAACTTGCCCCCATGCGACACCGAAGTATTTTATGGTGATTATCTTCGACTCCCACGACAGCCGGTTCTACGCACGGATTTTATCCGGGTCAACTCGCTGTCACTCTTTCGGTGATGCCGCTACAACAACATGGTGATTATCTTCAATGGCCCTCATTTAGTGATCTTCTCCACCTTATTCAGAAAACTCATGGCGAAGCCCGATAAATAGTTCAAAAGGCCCACTCACTCTCGATGGATACTCCGCATGGAGAAATTTGACTGATAGATATGAGAAAAAACGAGATCTTATAAATTCTCAGTTAAAGGTTCTGTTCAACGTTTCGTACATCCCTACAGTCAGAGCAGCGCTGAAAAAACTGTAACGGGGCATCAACAAGACATTGATGCTCGCAGCTGGGATGCCATTTTCACATATTTATGTGGCTCCCAAATAACACTTAATCTCTCTGGGAACATACCCGTGAAACAAGAACAAGACAGAAATTCCGAGGTGGGTCGACTTAGATAATTTCCTTACAAACCGTTTTCAAACTCTTGAAACAGTGTCTGATCTCGGAGGAAGCTCCAATCCCCAACATAAAGTGAGTGGTAGTCCAAGCAATCAAACCGCCCGATCTCAAAATAATTACCCATCCAGACGGGTAAAAGCGCACCACTCCAAATTGAATAAAATGAAACGTAAATTGTGTTCTTCACAAACACACATTCTTAAAACCTGCTCGGAATTTCAGAAAATGAATCCTAATGAGCGAATTAGTGCGGCAAGAAAACTTCATCTTTGCTTCAATTGCTTATCTGATTCACATGCATCTAAAGATTGTAAAAGCAGTTACAAATGCTTAATATGCAAGAAAAAACATCATACTATGCTATGGAGGAAGGACCATCTACATCCAAAGACCAACAGATGTCCACCAAAAGTCATACAGCGTCCATCAAGGCCAATGTAACGAGCAGTACTTCGGGAAAGCAAAGTATGCTATTAGGAACTGCGGTGGTAATTTATTAAAATTTATCACAATAATTGCGCAGTCACAGTTGGAGCCCTGAGAAATTCCAGGGACAAAATTCATGACAGTTGAAGAAGAACAATGTGGACGAATGTATGAAGAAACAACCTTCCGCAATCAAGAAGGTCGTTATGTCTTCTCACTTCCATTCAAAATTCCACCAAGTGTTCCGATTGGAGTCTCACGTCATATCTCAATGAGGCATTATCTTAGAAGTGAAACCTAACTTAGTAAAAAAACCTCTGATCGAAGAGCAATATCGTAAGTTTCTCCAAGAATATGCCGATATGGGAAATATGCATGCAATTCCTTATGATCCATCAGAAAACCCGGCTAGCAGTTACTATCTGCCGCACCACTCCGTTCTTAAACCAGGCAGTACAACCTCCAAATTACGAGTTGTATTCAACGCTTCTTGTCGCACGAAAAATGGAGCCAGTCTCACTCAATGACAGTTTATATACTGGCGCAGCATTACAAACAGATTTAACGTTACTGATTACAAGATGGCAGTTCTTCAAATACGTTTTCAATGCAGATGATGAAAAAATTTACCGCCAAATTTTAGCCAACCCTGACCACAATAATTATCGAAGAATCCTCTTTAGATTCTTGGGTCGGGTAGATAAAATACTTCCAATTGGGCAGGATTACTTTCGGTCTTAATTGCGCACATACTTGGACATTCGCACAATTCTGCAACTTGCCAACGATGTGAAACAGAGCTACCCTCTAGCCTCACAAATTTTAAATTCCAACACATATGTAGACGACGTTCTATCCGGGTGCCGCTACAACAACAACAACAACAACGTTCTATCCGGAGCATATCTTCGAAACAATTAGGTCAAAAGACCAGCTTATTGAAGTATTGAACTCATCAGACTTCCCACTAAGAAAATTGATTTCCAATGATAAAGAGATCTTATAGGGCCTGCCTATAAGGCTAAAACTTTAGGAATCCATTGGAATGCCAAACGGATCTGGCCAAGCCTTTGACTAATAAAGATTCGTTTACTAAACGAGAGGTGAATTATTCTTCAAACTACCAAATTTAAATTTACGGCTTCTGCGGTGCTTCAGAGAAAGCATACAAAATCAAAATTGGTGGAATTTCTTCTACCTCAGATAGGTATTAACTACAGAAATTCTTCCATTTGAGGATATCTTGGAAAGATTTTCCAAACTTTCCAAAGCCGTGCGAATAATAGCGGGTTTTCAAACGCATCCATATGAAAAACAAAGTGCGGCCAGAATCTGCAACAATGATGCCTAGTGAAATCGACTTTGCAAGGCACGACTTGTACAGATCACGCAAAAGCTTGTTGTTGTTGTTGTTGTTGTACCGGCATACACCAGCCCCGTTTAGGGTCAGGCAAGTTCAGTTTTCGTCATCGAGGTCATTTAACGGGAGGCCCAGGAAACGTGCTGTTTCGACGGGTTCGGACCAAAGGGAGAGGGGTTAAGTGGGCATGCAAAGAGGTGGTTAGTGTCGTGCGGGGACTCTTTGCATGCGGGACATGTGTTGGATATATCCGGGTCGAGGTCTGGATAGGTAGGAGTTAAGCCTACTACAGTATCCAGATCTTAATTGTGCCAGGGTTACGCGGGTCTCACGAGGCAACTCGGGCTCTTGTTCTGCGATGGGTGGTGGTTTGACTCCAAGTACACCATTCACTGGAAGAGAGTTCAAGAAGGTGTTGTGGGACTCTCGGTGAATGGTGTTGATGGCCTGTCTGTACGCCGTCCTGTCCAACGGGTCTTGTCTATATTGCTGTATTTCGTCCCGGTAGTCAAGTACTCCCTCCCTTCGGGTTCCAAAAGGTGCCTGTTAGGATGATCCATATGGATGTTTCACTGTGTAAGTGGTGCTCCGGCGCCATCAGGAGGTTTCCCGTCGCGGTCCGAAGGGCGGTGTTCTGACAGGTCTGTAGCTTCTTCAAGTCTGCCAGTCCCCGGCGTCCAAATTGGCGCAGCATATTTTACGACCGGTCGGCCAATTGCCTTGTACATTGCCAGCAACGTTTCTTTGTCTTCCCCCAGGTGCTACCGGCTAGCAATTTGAGGATTTTGTTGCGGCTTTGTACTTTGGTGGCAATTGCAGTCGTATGCGGAGTGAAGGAGTGCAGGCTATCGAATGTTACTCCCAGTAACTTTGGGTTGTTCGTGGTCGGAATTTTTACGCCATCGACCTTCACATCGAGTTCTAGCCGGTACTCCTTCGTCCAGCTGGTGAAAAGGGTGGCAGAGGATTTCGCAGGTTGTAAATGTAGATGTCGTGCAGTGAAGAAGTTGGAAAGGTCGGCGAGGTAGCAGTTTACTGAAGAACAAAGGCTATCAATATCCTGGCCAGACGCCAAAATCGAACAGTCATCGGCGTATGAGATCAGCGAGACGCCCTCAGGTGGTGGAGGAAGCCTCGACATGTAAAAATTAAACAGAATTGGGGAGACGACACCACCCTGCGGAACCCCTTGTTTAATTTTCCGTAGCTTAGATGTTTGACCTCGAAACTCAACCGATGATCGTTGACCACTCAGGTAGTTCATGGTCCACCTCTTCAACCTAGGCGGTAGTGAAGAATCCTCAATGTCCGATAGTAGCACTGAATGATTCACTGTGTCGAAAGCATTCGACAGGTCCAGTGCTACTCGAACAGTTCGCGCACAGGGTCGATTTTTGTTGAGGCCATAAATTATCTGGGTGCTTATGGCGTTGTGCAGTTGTGGTGCTGTGCACTTTACGGAAGCCATGCTGATGTGTAGCTGGGCTCAGATGGTGTGTGAGGGACGGGAGCAGCAAGGCCTCAATTGTCTTCGCTACTAGGGAAAAGAGAGATATCGGGCGATGATTCTCCTTTATTTGCTGGTTTCCCCGGCTTTAGTAGAGGGACCACTTTACCCAGTTTTCCACACGTTTCCGTTCGCCTTCCCGATAACCCCCTGAACCTCTTCCCTGGAGAAATCAAGCGTCGCGCTGGTGTTCGGCAGTTTGCGCAGACGGCGGGTTATTCGTCGTTTCGTTTTGTCGACCGAAGGGTGCAGTGTAAAAAGCCGGCTAAAATAGCTCGCGCACCTCTTCGGGTCCGACGAAGCGTGTTCGCCGAATGAAATTTCCACCCGACCATCACGTCTCGTCGGATTGGACAACGATTTGACAGCAGCCCAGAGCTTGGTCACCCCAGAGGAGAGATTGCAGGATCTTAAGTGCTCCACCCACTTGTTCCGGTTGTGGATATTAACCTTCGCTTGTGGATATTAAATCTCGGCTTTGCAGGTATGAAGCGGGCGGCAGCTGACACGACAATTTTGCGGAGTCTTTTCTACAGGGAGGCCGTTGGTGGGAGTGGGGAGAGCACTGAAGGCGTTCTCAATAAATTCCGTAAAACCGGGACAGTTAGCTTTATTGAAGTTAACAAATGTCCGGTGGTCCACGGAAACAAAGTCGGGAGGCCTGTCAATCGAGATGACTAAGGGCAAATGGTCTTATGCGAGTGTCAGCATATGCAGTTATCAGACCAGTGCTAGCTATTGTTGTCTGGTGAGTTATGACAGTTGCGCACAATCCTGGTAGGGGCTTCATCGTTCATTGTGCAGAATGTCGAATCGTGGAGCGCGTTAAAGTCGCCCAAAACCAAACGGTTTTCGCCTCTGAGTAGCGCACCTATATCAGGACGGTATCCAACTGGTCAACTTGTAACGGGAGGAATGTATATATTAAATATTTCGAGCTCGACACCGCCTGACCTTACTTCCTTGACAAAAGTCTACATACATCACGGGTTCACTAGCAGTTATGTCGATATGTTGTGTTGTTATGGCGGTTTTAATTTTTACTTTTTTTATTATGTTTTCAAATTTGCCAGCATTGAATTAAGTTGTGGTTCAAACACATTAGCATCAACAATGGCCTCTTCTTCCTCTTCTTTGGTGTAAGCATCGTTTACGCGATTATAGCCTCGTCAAAAATTTGCTGTTTGGCGCCAGTTAGAAATACCAAGTGATACCAGGTCGCTCTCCGCCTGATCCTTCCAACCGAGTGGAGGTCTTCCTATTCCTCTGCTTCCGCCAGCGGGTACTCCATCGAACACTTTCAAAGCTGGAGCGCTTTCATTTATTTGGACGAAATGACCTAGCCAGACATCGTTCAGGCTTCTGCGCCATATGTCAGGACGGGAATGATGAGCGACTTGTAGAGTTTGGTTTTGGTTCGTCGAAAGAGGACTTTACTTTTAATTGCCTACTCAGTCCAAAGTAGCACCTGTTGGCAAGGGTGATTATGCGTTGGATTTCAAGGCTGACATTGTTGGTGTTGTTAATGCTGGTTCCCAGATACACGAAATTATCTACGACTTCGAAGTTGTGACTGTCAACAGTTACGTGAGAGCCAAGTCGCAAGTGCGATGACTGTTTATTTGATGACAGGAGATATTTCGTCTTGCCCTCGTTCGCTTCGCTCCTTTGTCTAATCTGGAGAAGACAGAACTTACGGTGCGGGTGTTATGACCAATTATATCAATATCATCGGCACACGCCAACAATTGCACACTCTTGTAGAATATTGTGCTTGGTCTGTTTAGCTATGTAGTTCGTATTATTTTCTCCAGCATCAAATTAAAGAAATCACACGATAAAGAGTCTTCTTGTCTGAAACCTCGTTTGGTATCGAATGACTCGGAGAGGTCCTTCCCAATTCTGACTGCGCTTCTGGTATTATCCCGGGTCAGTTTACAAAGCCGTATGAGTTATCTGGTCAATGGTGGATTTGCCAGGTCTAAAACCACAGTGATAAGGTCCGATCAGTTTGTTGACGGTAGGCTTTAGTCTTTCACACAATACGCTAGATGGGACCTTATATGCGATATTAAGGAGACTTATCTCATGATAATTGGCGAAGACCGTGGGGTCTCTCATTTTTTGGATTGGGCAGAGTACACTTAGGTTCCATTCGTCAGGCATGCTTTCGTCCGACCATTTTCTGCAAAGAAGCTCATGCATCATGCTTTGTTATTTTTTAAGCGGGCAATCGCTATTCGAACTTCTTGGCACTTCTATACCATCGATTGAGGTTTCGGGTTCACTATCTCCGGGGTTTTCATTTTCACCACTGCCACTGAGTGGGTTGGAGAAGTGTTCCCTCCATACACTAAGTATACTCTGGATATCTGTCACCAGGTTACCTGCATGGTCCCTACACGAGTTTTCTCCTGTCTTGAAACCTTCTGTAAGTCGCCGCATCTTCTCAAAGAATTTTCGATTATTACCATTGTCAGCCAGCTTCTCAAGCTCTTCATACTCGCGCATTTCGGCCTCTTTCTTTTTTCGTCAGCAAATACGTCTCGCTTCCCTCTTCAGCTCTCGGTATCTATCCCACCCCGCACGTGTTGTAGTCGATCGCAAGGTTGCGAGGTAGACAGTCTGCTTTCTCTCCACTGCCGTTCTACATTCCTTATCTTACCAGCTGTTTTTCTGGTTCTGGTACGCAAGGAATTGCTATTTCCTTCCACGTTCGTTCTTTGCCACACAGAGGCGGGGGCGTATTTTTGGTGCTACAAGATAATGATCCGAGTCGAGTATTGGGCCCTCGGAACGTACGCACGTCTAGAACACTGGATGCATGTCTTCCGTCTATCACAACATGATCGATTTGGTTGCGTGTTTTATGATCTGGCGACAGCCATGTACCTTGCTGTATTTTCGTATGCTGGAATCCGGTACTACAGACAACCATATTCCGGGCCTCGGCAAAGTCAATCAGCCTCAGCCCGATTGTTGCGCCAAGAATACCTTCTTTGCCCACCCTGGCGTTGAAATCGCCTAGCACAATTTTGACATCGTGGCGAGGCCACGTTCTAGGCTCTCATAGAAAGCATCTTTGGTCACATACGCCCTGTGGGTTAGGAGTTCAAGAATTTACCCGCGGTAAGGCATGCCTGTCGTAAAAGCCGACTAAAATCCATAGTTCCCGCGACAGTCGGGTTTTTATACCGGAATGACCCGGATTTTTATCCGGCCAAGGACTGTCACTCCCGCAATGTTCCCCGAAGCCCTATTTGGAGAATTTTCTGCGGCTACAACAACAACAACAACATCTTTGGTCACATCATCCTTTCCTTCTGTCGGGGCGTGGGCGCAAATTAACGATATGTTGAAGAACTTTGCTTTGATGCGAATTGCGGATAGACGTTCATCCACCGGGGTGAATGCCAGGACTCGGCGACGGAGTCTCTCCCCCACCACAAACCTACCACCAAATTTGCGCTCCTTTGAATGGCCGCTGCAATAGGTTTCACAAAGACCCACCTTGTCCCACCCATCACATTTCTTGGACGGCGATGATGTCAGCCTTTATTCTTACGAGGACATCAACCAGCTGGGTAGCGGCACCTTCCCAATTGAGGGACCGGACATTCCATGTGCATGCTCTTAAATCGTGATCCGTCATCAATCAAAGGGAGGATCTCTCAGCCGAGGCATTTGTTAATTTTTCATTGTAGTACACTTTTTATGTGGTGAGTTCCAAACCCTACGCACAACCACAGGGGATTCGCCTTCCCACTTTAGCTAGCCTCCAAACGGATGTTGGTTGGAGAATACTTGGTCTAAAACCGGAAGTCGTGAGCATGTGTAAAAGAATCGTTTCTGGCCACTCCCAGGTGAATGGCAGTCAGAAGCTTTCGTCACTTTCGTGAACTTTTACTTTTACATGGCCCTATCCTCAACAAAGGCTTAGCAAACAGAAATATCGGCTGAGCTGTGCAAGATGGTACCGATGCTTATATTAGCCAAAATACTTTACTTTTACTTATGAAACTTTCAAATGGAGTTACTACAGATGTTATTTATTTAAATTGATTTTAGTTTTCATATTTTTATTTAATTTGTTGTTAAAAAATTTCCTATTATATTGCAAATTTTTCATATAACACGCGCACAAATGTTTTATATATGGTGTAAGAAGGTTTCTTTGATGTTGTCATTCACTATTTCACAGATTATAAAATTTCTATATTATTTAATTAAATTAATAAAACCAATTTTACTTATGCATAATTTTTCTTTGACGAATTGCAATTGTAATGTTTCACACTGACAGTAAATGGGTATTGCCATACGGCATTAATATGATAATATTGTAGGATGCAGAGTTGCATGACCACAGAAAAAAATTAATAAAATTTTATGGAAAAAATTTGGAGGATTTTTGTTATTAACTTAATTTTAATGGAAATACTGTTCAAAGCGAAGCCGGTGTTGGTTCGGTGGAGGGTTATTTTTCCAAGTGCGGCCGAAGGCCGCCAACTTATAACGGTGTTTCACTTAAGAATACTGTTCAAAGCGAAGCCGGTGTTGGTCCTTTGGAGGGTTATTTTTCCAAGCGCGGCCGAAGGCCGCTAATTTATAAAGGTGTTTCACTTAAGAATACTGTTCAAAGCGAAGCCGGTGTCGGTCCGGTGGAGGGTTATTTTTCCAAGCGCGGCCGAAGGCCGCCAACTTATAAAGGTGTTTCACTTAAGAATACTGTTCAAGATGAAAACGGTGTTGGGTTATTTTCCCAAGTGCGGCCGGAGGCCGCCAATATAGTGCGGCCAAAGGCCGCTAATTTTTAAAGGTGTTTTACTTAAGAATACTGCAAAATTTGTGTTTTTATTGTTTTTTAGGAACTTTTTTTTTACAGGTGGCATCACCAAGATTTATGGTAGTTGCTTTGATAGGCAAGAACTAAGGAAAAATTCATATTTTTCGCAACTTTAACTTTAAATATCTCGAAAACTAAGGGTTTCTAAGTGGTTTGGTTTTCAGTTTTAGAATGGGGGGAGGGACCCCTACCACCCCCCATCATTCGTTTTCCCCATAGTGTGGTACCATGAAGTACTTGTTTCCCGAAATATCCATTGACGTAAGAATCTTGGTTAATCAGCACAGAAAAGAGAAGAAATTATATGGTGAAATTTAAAAAATTTTAAACTGAAGTCCACCAAAGGCACAGACCATTATAAACACATTGAAAAAAAAAAAATGGATCCACCGAAAATAACTAAGTGTTGGCCGCCAGAAGAAACTAACTCGAAGAGACATCATCTTTATTCTGAAGGAAGTGAGTGATGATCCTAGTTACTGCTCAAAAATTAGCTGAAAACATCGTCCATTTAAGAACAATTCGAAGAGCTCTGAACGATCGGCTTCCACACAAAATAAAAAGCCACGTAAATAAAGTCTCTTATTTCTAAAAAAAATCGTAAATTTCGCTTGGAGTTCGCTAAAGCACATTTAGACAAGGAAATGGATTTCGGCAGAGTCTTGCTTACAGACGAATCGAAGTTCAATGTATTCGGCAGCGATGGAAGAGCAAAAATTTGGAGAAAAGAAAACACTGCATTTAACTCCAAAAATATACTACCAACAGTGAAGCATCGTGGCGGTAACGTAATGGTTTGATGAGTGGTTGAGGCATCTGGAGTTGGAAAGCTTGTTTTTATTGCGGGTAATATGGATCGGTTGAAATATAAGTCATTGTTGGAAGCTAATCTGAAGCCTTCGGTGGACAGTTAGGAGCCACACCACCTCAGCCAAGATTTGAATGTTATTGAATATGTCTGGAAGATTTTTGACCGAAAACTTAGAAAAAATCCGATTTCCAGCTCAGCATTAATCAAAGAACGTCTTATTGAAGCTTGGGACAGTGTTACTCCCCCAAAATTGACAATTCAAGCTGTTATTGATGCAAACGGTGGACCAACAAAATACTAAAAAAATCAGGTTACCTGATATTAATCAAAGTTTTTGCGCTAAGATAAGTTACATATATACTTGGTACGGACATAAATACTGTTACAACATTAAGCACACGCATTTCAATAGAAGAATTGAGCATACCACATAATTCCCATATGATTTATAAAATATAACCTGTAAAGCGTTAGTCTGTATGGGGAATTCTAAATTGTGTGAGTTTTCAACATGGATTGGTCAGATAATGAAAACCGTATCGCTGTTATAGCGCTTTTTAAGTGTGTAATGAAAAAAGGTGATATTTTCAAAACACTCCGTCCGCTCGGCATTAGTCGCATGTTCGTCTCCCAGTGCATAAAACTGTTTGAGGAGACTGGGGATGTTAAAGACCGCCACTGGTTGGGCCGTCCACGCACAGCTCGAACGCCGCAAGTCATCAAAGCTTTCAAATCAAGAATTCTGCGAAATCCGCTCCGAAAACAGAAAATCATAGCCCGGGAGATGAATGTTTCGTAAAAGTCCATGAGTCGAATTATTAAAAAAGACTTGGGACTTGGGGCTTTTAAACGCCGTACCGGACATTTGTTGACTGCAGCTTTGAAAAAAAAAAAAATAGGGTGGTAAAATGCAGACGCCTTTTGGTGAAGCACGCTGATAACTTGCACAGAAAAATCTTGTTTACCGATGAAAATTTTTTTACAGTACAGGAGAAATTTAATAAACAAAATGATAGGGTGTATGCACGGTCATCTAAGGAAGCATCTGAACTGATTCCACGGGCCGAAAAAGATCATCACCCAGCTTCAGTCACGGTTTGGTGGGGTCTCTATGGGGTAACTGACTTGCATTTTTGCGAACAAGGGGTCAAAACATCGGCCAAAGTTTACCAAGAAACCGTTTTGGAAGCTGTTGTAAGACCATTTAACCCTTCCATGTTCCAAAACCAATAATGGACTTTTCAGCAAGACTCTGCGCCGGCCCATTAAGCTAAAACGACCCAAATCTGGCTCCAAAACAATTTACCAGCATTCATTTCCTCTGAAGAGTGGCCCTGATTTAAAGCCGCTGGATTACAAATTGTGGACAGTTTTAGAGGACATGGTTTGCGAAAAAATATACCCCAACATTGATTCTCTTAAGACAGCTTTGATTCGTGCTGTGGCCAATTTCCCAATGGAGGAGGTGCGTGCGGCTATTGATGATTGGCCAGTCCGACTTAAGGCGTGCGTGAAAGCCAAAGGCGGGCATTTCGAATGAATACTGCTTTTTTGTATACAATATATATGAATAAATATGTAAAAAAATTGGTCCAAAAACATTCATTATTTTATATTTTATAGCATAAAATGTGTGTAACAGGATTTATGTCCCTACTAAGTATGTATGCGCTGCATGTAGACTTTTGTCAATGTTGGATTAATGTTTTTTGCCATAGCTTTGCTATTTTTTGTTAAAAAATTATTCAACGAAAACAGGGGGTGTATGTAGACTTTTGTCCGCCACTGTATATGGCACCTTTTGCTTATATTACTATAAAAAATTAGAAACCAGCGAATACAATAGACCTGTAAGGTTGAAGAAATGAAAAAGTAGGCGTAGTTCCCCTATTTTCCTGATTTTAATGATATATTTTTCTTGCGCAAGCTTATAATTTTGAAGATATGGCGGAAAAAGGGTAATTTTCTAAAATTTGAAAAGGCTATAGTTCGAAAATTTATGTACCGAATTTTAATGTTTGGAAATAGCCGGATAATAATATATAAAAAAAAAAACAGAAGCATAAATTATCTTAAATAATAGTAAATTCGTGTCAAATGCCAACTACTTAAACCGTTGTCACTTGGTAGCCTTTCTCCGCGGTTTAAAAAAAAATAAGCCTAGGTCCAACTAACATCGCCTTCGAAAGCTTTGGCAGAAACCAAAAACAAAAATTTTTTTTTTTAAATTTGTGAACGAAACGAAACAGCAACGGAGCTTCAAATGCGACAATTTTCCTTATATACGTATCCATCGAGTGAGAATCTGCATTGTCGCTCGAGAAAACCAAGGTAGACTGTCTGGACTGAGCTGGACTTAAAATGGATGTAGGTGTAAGTTCAAGGGCAAAATACGACATAACGTGCCGTATAAAAGTCCCAGCTTTTGAGAACGTCAAGAAATAGACACATTCGGATCTGGAACGAGCAAATTGATTATGCACAGGCCTTACAATGTCTATATACAGATTTCTACTTTTCGAGATATTTAAAGCTAAAGTTGTAGGCACCTTCTTTGAATTTGGGTGTTGCCACATGTAAAGAAAAATTATGTGTAAAAAAAATTAAAATAAGGTTTTATTATAATTTATTGCCTCAATTAGTTTCTAAAAAGGGTTTTCCGGATTTCCTTTACCGATATTCGTTGCATTTTTAAGATAAAAAGTTTGAGGTGCATAATGTGCAAGGTGAAGCCGATATTAGTCCGGTTCAGGGTTATTTTTGTAGAGCGCGGCCGAAGACTATATATATATATATATAATATATGTTTAACTTAAAAATACGGGGAAAATTTACGGAGGTGTACCAGGTCTTGTTTTGTTTGTTATTAATTTGTTGTTAAACTTTGAATGTTGACCGACCGAATATGTAGAATATAAAGGAATATAAGCTCACAAAATACCCAAATATTACTTATAATTATGACGATGACCGATTTTATTTAATTAATTTTATCGATTTTGCAGTATTTTCTGTAATTATTATATATTAAAAACACGTGTACTAATTTGTTTACTATAGTAAGTAGAATGAATTATAAATGACTGCTCGATTCATTGTAGTACGTTGCCACACCTTCGAAGTGTAAGGATATTATATTGGAAAGAATAATTAAATAGTCTTATTAACGATGTGATGTAGCTTTGATAAATATATATCAAATAAGCTAATCTTATCGTGCGCAAATATGTTAAATAGTTTAAAATTTATTAACATTTAAAGTTACGCTTTTTGCATGTAGTCTTCCTGTATTTGACTCAGGCGTTACCACTTTGATCCGGACCAACACCGGCTTCGCCTTGCACAGTATTTTTGGGTGAGCTTTACTAGGGCGGAATAGGCTTACAAAAAAATTACTTTTAAAGGGGGTAAACCAGGTCATGCAGAACCCAAAAACGATATTCATTCCCTGAGGTAACTTATAGTTTTTTTAGTAAACTAAAAACCTTTAAACTTTAAATGTTGACCGACCGAAAATGTCGATAAGCGCGGCGCTTTAAAAAAATTACCCTGGGAAGGACCAACACCGGCTTCGCCTCGCACAGTATTTTTAAGCTAAACATCTTAGCAAATTGGCGGCCTTCGGCCGTACTCTAGAAAAATAATCCTGGGCCGGACCAACACTGGCTACGACCCGTACAGAACGACTCCCACGACAGCCGGTTCTACGCACCGGAGTTGACCTGGATTTTATCCGGCCAAGGGCTGTCACCCTTTCGGCGACCTAACCCCGTTTAGGTCATCAGGTAATTTTAATTTTAGTGCATCAACGGAGCAACATCTCGCAGCAGGCTTGCTCCAAATCCTTCTCATCAGGGCTGGTGTAGAAACAAATTCTGGTCAGAAGGATTATTTCTGCTGCGTGTGCCAAAGACGACTCCACCATTCTTCCACTTCGGTTAGGTGCAACCAGTGCAATGGTTGGAGTCATCTTAAGATCATCATCAGGCCTTAAGACCCACAGGGAGTGGACCACGAGTTACGTGGCCCCATGCTGCCAGCGCCCAGCTGCGCCTCTGGCCCATACGGCAGTGCCTTCTGCACACTTACCCACCTTGGATAACTCCCCCCAGGCCTCCACGGCCCATCGGAGCTCCCCGCAGCATGACTCCCAATCATCTTCGCCCACCCCTCCCCCACCCCCATCTAGCTCCACATACCGTGCAAGGCTAATCAGCAGCTCTTAGTACCCCGCACAGTCTGCTCCGTGTGTCAGACCATAGTACGGCGGAACGTGACATCAGTCAAATGCAATTCTTGCACTGGCTGGTGCCACTTTCGGTCGTGCTCTGGCCTGCACACCACTCGTGAGTGGAGTAGTGCATTCGTTGCCCCATGCTGTGGGAGTCTGCCCCTGCCTGTATATACTACACAGCCGCCAACTACAACCAATGTGCGGCAACTACCACAGCGGGTTACACAGCCGCATCAGACAGGATCCACGCACAACTCCCTCACCCCCCGTGTTACGAACGTTCCCCCGAGACACTTTAGACTCGTACAATTTAACTGCAACGGACTCCAAGGAAAGATCGACGAGATAGTTGCCTTCATGAGCCGGGAACGCCTGCCAATGCCGCGATCCAGGAGACCAAATTGAGCGCCCGCTCAGATCTTCTGAGCCGGGCTGGCTACAATATTATAAGGAAAGATCGCGAACGAGATCATGGTGGAGGCTTGGCCTTCATTTTACACAACACCGTGCAGTATGGTCTTATCGACGGCGACATCGACCGCAGGGATACTACCCTAGAATGTCAGGGCATAGCTATCCGGTCAGGCGGTGTCGAGCTAGAAATATTTAATATATACATCCCTCCCGTTACAAGTTGCCCAGTTGGATACCGTCCTGATATAGGTGCGCTACTCAGAGGCGAAAACCGTTTGGTTTTGGGCGACTTTAACAAACACCACGATCTTTGGCATTCCTGCCTGTCAAATGATCGTCGAGGAATGGAGCTGGCGGAACAGATAGACGATTCGACATTCTGCACCATAATAAATTGCATAGATTGGCGACCTATGCTCACGCTCGCATCGGACCATTTGCCCATAGTCATCTCGATTGACAGGTCTCCCGACATCGTTTCCGTGGACCACCGGACATTTGTTAACTTTAATAAAGCTAACTGGCCCGGCTTCACGGAATTTACTGAGAACGCCTTCAGTGCTCTCCCCACTCCCAGCAACGTCCTCCCTGCAGAAAAGAGTTTTCGCAAAATTGTCGTGTCTACTGCCGCCCGCTTCATACCTGCAGGTCGAATCGCGGAAATCCGCCCTAACTTCCCCACCGAAGCGGCGGTTTTAGCGACAAGGCGCGACACATTACGCCTGGCCGATCCCGGCGATCCCCGTGTCAGGGAACTCAACGCCGAGATTCGGAACAAGGTAAATATCCATAAGCGGAACAAGTGGGAGGAGCACTTAAGATCCTGCAATCTCTCATCTGGGGTGACCAAGCTCTGGGCCACTGTCAAATCGTTGTCAAATCCGACGAGACGTGATGATCGGGTGGAAATTTCATTCGGTGATCACGCCTCTTCGGACCCGAAGAGGTGCGCGAGCTATTTTAGCCGGCTTTTTACACTGCACCCTTCGGTCGACAAAACGAAACGACGAATAACCCGCCGTCTGCGCAAACTGCCGAACACCAGCGCGACGCTTGATTTTTCCAGGGAAGAGGTTCAGGGGGTTATCGGGAAGGCGAAAGCCTCCAAATCCATCGGCCCCGACGGAATAAGCATGCTGATGCTAAAACATTTGGGCCCAGCGGGAGCAGAATATCTCACCAAGCTTCTCAATCTGTCCCTGACCACCCTAACTATACCCGACGTGTGGAAACTGGGTAGTGGTCCCGCTACTAAAGCAGGGGAAACCAGCAAATAAAGGAGTCATATCGGCCTTGCTTCTCCCGTCCCTCTCACACCATCTGAGCCCAGCTACACATCAGCATGGCTTCCGAAAAGTGCACAGCACCACAACTGCACTTAACGCCATAAACACCCAGATAATTCATGGCCTCAACCAAAATCGACCCTGTGCGCGAACTGTCCTAGTAGCACTGGACCTGTCGAATGCTTTCGACACAGTGAATCATTCAGTGCTACTATCGGACATTGAGGATTCCTCATTACCGCCTAGATTGAAGAGGTGGACCATGAATTACCTGAGTGGTCGACGATCATCGGTTGAGTTTCGAGGTCAAACATCTAAGCTACGGAAAATTAAACAAGGGGTCCCGCAGGGTGGTGTCCTCTCCCCAATGCTGTTTAATTTTTACACTTCGAGGCTCCCTCCACCACCTGAGGGCGTCTCGCTGATCTCATACGCCGATGACTGTTCGATTTTGGCGTCTGGTCAGGATATTGATAGCCTCTGTTCTTTAGTAAACAGCTACCTCGCCGACCTTTCCAACTTCTTCGCTGCACGACATCTACATCTCCAACCTGCGAAATCCTCTGCCACCCTTTTCACCAGCTGGACGAAGGAGTACCGGCTAGAACTCGATGTGAAGGTCGATGGTGTAAAAATTCCGACCACGAATAACCCAAAGTTACTACCTAACATTCGATAGCCTGCACTCCTTCACTCCGCATACGACTGCAATTGCCACCAAAGTACAAAGCCGCAACAAAATCCTCAAATCGCTAGCCGGTAGCACCTGGGGGAAAGACAAAGAAACGTTGCTGGCAACGTACAAGGCAATTGGCCGGCCGGTCGTAAAATATGCTGCGCCAATTTGGACGCCGGGGACTGGCACGACGCAGCTGAAGAAGCTACAGACCTGCCAGAACACCGCCCTTCGGACCGCGACGGGAAACCTCCAGATGACGCCGGAGCACCACTTACACAGTGAAGCATCTATGCGGTTTTAGCGACAAGGCGCGACACATTACGCCTGGCCGATCCCGGCGATCCCCGTATCAGGGAACTCAACGCCGAGATTCGGAACAAGGTAAATATCCATAAGCGGAACAAGTGGGAGGAGCACTTAAGATCCTGCAATCTCTCCTCTGGGGTGACCAAGCTCTGGGCCACTGTCAAATCGTTGTCAAATCCGACGAGACGTGATGATCGGGTGGAATTTCGTTCGGTGATCACGCCTCTTCGGACCCGAAGAGGTGCGCGAGCTATTTTAGCCGGCTTTTTACACTGCACCCTTCGGTCGACAAAACGAAACGACGAATAACCCGCCGTCTGCGCAAACTGCCGAACACCAGCGCGACGCTTGATTTCTCCAGGGAAGAGGTTCAGGGGGTTATCGGGAAGGCGAAAGCCTCCAAATCCATCGGCCCCGACGGAATAAGCATGCTGATGCTAAAACATTTGGGCCCAGCGGGAGCAGAATATCTCACCAAGCTTCTCAATCTGTCCCTGACCACCCTAACTATACCCGACGTGTGGACGTCGGGAGCATAATGTTATGCTGTGTAAGCAGTACCTGCTGGGATGCTACCGCATGGATCATCCCAACAGGCACCTGCTGGAAGCTGAACCACCACCTAGGCACATCAGAAAGGGAGTACTTGACTACCGCGACGACATACAGCAATACAGACAAGACCCGCTGGATAGGACGGCGTACAGACAGGCCATCAACACCATTCACCGAGAGTCCGTCAACACCTTCTTGAACTCTCTTCCAGTGAATGGTGTTCTCGGAGTCAAACCACCACCCATCGCAGAACAAGAGCTCGAGTTGCCTCGTGAGACCCGCGTAACCCTGGCACAATTAAGATCTGGATATTGTAGTAGGCTTAACTCCTACCTATCCAGACTCGACCCTGACATATCTAACACATGTCCCGCATGCAAAGAATCCCCGCACGACACTAACCACCTCTTTGCATGCCCACTTAACCCGACTCATCTAACACCCCTCTTCCTTTGGTCCGACCCCGTCGAAACAGCACGTTTCCTGGGCCTCCCGTTAGATGACCTCGACGACTAAAACTAAACTTGCCTGACCCTAAACGGGACTGAGCTTGCCGCTACAACAACAACAACCCGTACAGAATTCTGCATAATTCCCTTAATCAAGAATAAAATATGCTTAAATATAATTGTGTGTTTCTACATACATCCCTGAATAGCAGAATATTGTGGCAAAAATGCGAAGCGAATGTCAGATGAAAGAGAGAAACCGATAACTGGAATGTGATAACTGCAGAGAACGTAGAATATAGAGAAGATTCAATTACGGACCAGAGTGGAAAACGTCAAGAAGCGCGATTACTCGGTCTCACGTAATCGTACCACACTCCTCACATCTTCGCACCAAATTGCTGTAAACTTAACAGAATTGAGCGAAATAGTATGTTACATTGTATACAGAATGTAAATTGCTAACAGGGATAAAAATGATAAAAATATCGCAAATTTTGCCGACGGTATATTGGTTTGGCACATATGCACAAATGTACGCCTAAATCAATATTGTACGAAAATGAGATATTGGCTTCACCGCATTCAGCAGGTGAAAATCTACTTGTAATGAATATATCAGGCATGTATCTTTTTTATAACGGAAATTATGAACTAAAAACCTACTGAGTTTCATATGATGTATGGAAAAATGAAATTTTAAACTGCTGTCTTGAAAACTTTGAAAACTGGACTTACGTATCTCAGGACATAATTATATGCAATACTGTGTTTTATTCATAAATAAACAAATTTCCATATGAAATTAAAATAAAATATATGATTGACCATAAATTTATGCACATATGTATGTAAAAACAGTATATGTTTATATATTAACATATGGAAACATATAAACATTAATATCAAGTGCTCAACCATACATATGTATGTACGTCCGTGCAAATATGTACGTATGTATGATTTTCCAGTATTTGAATATGTATGCACATCCAACATGGAAACATTTTCATTCATAAACGCATGCGCCTAAAATAAGTGAAATGCGTTCATTCATAAAAACAATCCAGCATATTAGCTCGCTCACCCGTCCCAACTTTTGCTTCCTCGCGAAAGACAGTAAGTTAATAATGTAGGGAAGCCTAAATTCAAGTGAAACCTAACGTTACTCACTCGGCTAATGTTTATATTACATACTGTCAGAGACATTTTACAATTCTTACTCGAGTGTACACTAAGAGACAGACATACAAATTCAAATCCTCATCTCATAAAATTTTTTGTAAATATGTTTATTCCTATTTATATTGATTATCTTACGACCGTTAGCTGAACAAACTTAATATACCTCTATACATTGTACAGCCGAGTATGAAAAAAGTAGAAGGACAAATGTAAAGCAACAACATCAAATTCTTTTGACTTTGACTAAAATTCAATCATCATCGTCCGCTGAAATAAAGCAAATCACCATCGTGCTGTTAAATTTGCTGTTCGCCTATCACCTCATAATGCCCAGCAAGCAATTTCCTTGCGTTCCCGTATGCACCTTGTCCAATTTAAGAATATTTGATTTTTGTTCAAGAAAGAAAATTGCTAAAATAACAAGAGCGATTCAAATCAGCCAAATTATTATTATCGCATTTTGGTGTAGGAATTATATTACATTTAAATAAATAATTGCTCATTGATTTAAAATTTCTTAGAAATCTTAGATAATCTTGAAGTATTAAACGTAAACTTCATCAAAAAATGCTTTTTTAAAAATAATCAGGTGCTGTTTCTGAACATTCGTTTAAAAATTGTAAAGAACTCAGTTTGCCTTATCGAGAGTGCGTTTTACAATAGTCGAGTGAAGACACAAAATTCTTCAACTTTCAATTTTTTGCACATGGGTTTGTTGAAGAGACGCAAGCAGGGCGGTGTGTGCTGCTTGCGGTATATTCTTTGCTGGTAATGCGCACGCGTTTGTTGACAAGAAGGCTTTTTTGGAAATTTAGTCAACGACCATGAAAATAATGTTGTCATGGAGACGATGTTTGATTTTTTTATACATACATATGTGCATGAACATAAGCAATATTTGTACATACGCACATACATATGTATGAACGTTTAGATGAACATGAAAATCGAATATATGTGCATAGGTACTACTGATAACAATTGATATGATTTTATGCAGTGAACATTCATAAATATGCATAATGAGTCGACATTATATGTGTATATACATATGTATATTTACACATATGTATGTAAAAATATGTATATAAATATATACATATACATATCTAATAGTTCCTATACGAATATATGTACGTATGTACACATGTTCATCATGCAAAAGGTCATGTAACAGATTTTTTTGTAAAAAAAAGAAAAATATATAATTTGTAGGGTAGGAGATACTTTATTGTATAAATAAAATAAATTTTTAAATATTAAAACTAAGTTTTATTATTTAATTTATAATAAATTAATAATAATAATAATATAAATTTAAATGTGTTAATAAAAATAAAAGATAAATTAATTAGGGGTGATTGGTTATTGGTAAAATGTAATACCAGTAATTAATTGTTGATTAGAAAATTTAATTCAATTTGGTCGTTAACATATGTGATAATAGAAAATAAAAACGACTGTCAATTTACGTTTGCATATATTTTAATTCTCTGGTCTCTTTGAAAACGCTCAATTCTGTTAACTCCTACATCGGGATGAAACAGAAATTCAAGACGAAAAGGAAATGACGATTACATGAGAAGAAATTTCTCTGCCAGAAAATCCAAATACGCTGGCTTTGCACCTTCTCTATATTCTACGTTCTCTGGTAACTGTGTATAAGTTATTTCAAGTCAATCCCAAAGGGATTTAGTTTTTTTTTTATCTCTTTGTTTAATATGCCAATTTTTTGATCTTCTTGGATAGTTTTTTTTTGACAATTTTATTTATTTAAATCATTATTCACTAATTACACTGCTTACACTACTTACACTGCTTACACTACTTACACTGCTTTTTTTGACCATAAAACTATGCGCGCTTAAGTACTTTTTTAGCGACGACCCTTTCGGGTTCATCGAGCGCACGATTTTACTTCGGCTAACTCGAAGCGTCGGCGTGAAGAAAGTATTTAAGCGAAGTGTTGGATCATCACAGCAGCAGTTGATTGATTAGTGCAGGCGGTCCTGCCTGCTTACAACAACCACTGATGAATATTTATGTAAGTATGACTGTTTAACTGTGTTAACTTATATAAGGGCGACACACACCTGCAGAGTGAATTAGTCGTAAAGTTGTAATACAAGTGATTGTAAAAAGTGAAGTGAATTGTGATGAAAGAAAAGGCTCTTGACTCATCTACGGGATGCCAGCATCTCACAAAAGCTGAATGCACAGAATGCCAGCATTACATCACAAATGGTTGAACAGAGGGAGCAGATATCATCCTTAGAAGGAACAATCGCACAAATACAGCAAAATCTGGTGAGAGACAATGCAGAACTTAATGAGACAGGATAAAATAAAGGAGCTAATTGAGAACAAAGTAAACGAATTGGAAGGTCGGCAAGATAAGATAGAGGAGGTAATTAAACCAAAATCAACGAGCTCGAGTGTTGTGTCCGAGATTTGCATTTGCCTCCTCCAACCAGATCGATGAACGACCACTGGGTAGAAAGAAGCACCATCCCTTGACGGCACAACTCCTTTCCAGATCTTTAAGCTCTAGTTAGAGAAAACGACTAAGTTAATAATTGGAAAATTACTGAAAAATTCGCAGCGGTATTTGTCGCCTTGAAGGAACCTGCAGTGGAAATTTTTCTGACTATTCCCGAATATGAGAGGGATAACTATGGAACAGTAATGCGAGCCCTGGAAAGACGATATGGTAGCGAGCACAGGAGGCAAATTTACCAGATGTTGCTGGAACAGCGTGAACAAAAACACAACGAATCTCTGCAGGAATATGCTTCAGAAATTGAGAGATTGGCTCATTTAGCCATTGGGAACACATCTCGAAAGAATAAAAATCCAGATGCTCATCAGCGGAATTAAAGATGTGTACACCAAGCGAGAGACTTATGCGAATCCAAAGTTAACATTCGCTGAAACTGTTGCGTATGCTCAGACACGTGAAACAGCGCACTGCTATGTAATCCAGCCTACAAAGTGAAGCGTTTAGTGTTAGAAACACCAGATATGAGGACTGAAATATTGATTATTATATATAAAAATGAAAGACAATACATTCTTTACGAAGGTAAGTTTATTAATGATCAAAAATGAGTTTGAATGCAATTAACAGCAATAAAAGCTTAAATCTAGAATAGAGAACAAGTTAATGAAAGTATTTGTTGTTGTATTCATTATAACTTAAAACTATAATACAAATTGTAGATAGCTTTTAAAGAGATAAAGAATAAATCAAGAAAAGTAATGGAGAATGTGTAAATGATGGTGGAGAGTAAAAATAGTAATATTAGGAGTTGTTGGTAGTAGGAGGATTAGTATATGACTCCTCCGCCCTTAAGATATTTACGGCCTCGTAAATTCAAGTTAATTATTAAAATACTATGACTATACATTTAATTTTTATTTTTAGTTTTTCCTTTATGTATATATTTAAGTATATGCCTATGGGTATAAGCTATTCCTTTTGGAATTCGTAGCGCCTTTTACATTGAGCTTTATAATATTTAGTTTTTCGATTATTTGAAGTATCAGTAACATAATTTCCGTTTGTACTGTAGTCTGAAAGATTTTTGTATTTTGGCTTTCTCTATTAAATAAAATATTTTCTGCTAATGCGATCGGGTTGCAATTCCTCTTTTAATTTAGTTTCTCAATTCTTTCAATTTTCTCCTTTTCGTATATTTTACTCAAATTTTGAATTTCCTCTCTATCGAAATTTTTTATAATAAAATCAATGGGTCTCTTTTTTGTTGCAGAATTTATTGTGTTGTTGTAATAAGCAAATATTTTAAAAAAAATTCATCTAGCTCTAAATTTTTGTTATCTTTCTCTGATTCTAGGAGCCTTAAATGCCCGTTTAGTGTTCCATGAAGTCGTTCGATGTCTGAGTTTCCGGTTTTGTAATATGCTGTAGTTATATGAGTCTCGATATTTTGTTCTTTTAAAAATAAACGTACTGCACTGTGTAAGATACAGCGGTCGTTGTCAAATATTAGCTTGTTAATTTTTCCTAAATATTGTATACGTTTCTTTATAGCTTGTAATATTGCTACCCAATTCCTATCGTTCAGTTTATGAAAAGTGGCATATTTAGAAAATTTGTCAATTGTAGTTAAATACATGACATTTCTGTATAGAAACCAAATGTTGATATGGACAATGTCATTAAAATGTGCCGGAGTTTCAGTTATTTGATACGGTATTTTAATAGAATTCCGATCATATTTAGCGATTTGACAAACTGAACAATTGTTAACTACATATGTTATTAATTTGTATAACTTAGGGTAAAAGTATTTGCTTGTATACCCCTATGATTATTACGCAAGTGTTCACTTTCTATTATAGTTAGTGTCTCGTTTTTATCTGTAATTTCCTTTAAAACGATTTGATTTGTATATTATTAGATTGCTTCCAAAAAAAATTTACGTGTAAATATTGAAATTTTGTGAAGAGCTCACAATCTTCACAAAAAATACACATTATACATTTATTTATCAAAACTTTTTGCATGATATCCTTTAGATTTGAATTTTTTGTTACTGTTATATGTTTTTGACACTTTTTATTAACAATTTTTATGCTTAAATTTTCTACTTGGCCATATCTAAGATATATCTGATTTTTGTGATAATTAATACATTTATTTTTGAGAAATATATATTTTAAATTGTCTTCAAGAGCACTATGTGCCGTATCAATGGACATTGTATCCATATCCTTACAATTTTCATGCTCAAGTTGCATTTCATCGCCCTCAAAGTTATTGAACATATTGGCAGTTTCATAATTTTCTTTATAGTGGTCAAAATATCGGCTTAATGTGTCTGCTACGTTATTTCGAAATCATATTCGTTAAGAAGAATTTTCCACCTTTGTAACTTCATATTAGGCTCTTTAAGACTATGTAGCCAAGTTAACGGTTTATGGTCCGTTTGTATTATGAACTTCCGCCCATATAAATATGTTCTAAAATGCTTTGCAGCCCAAACCATAGCAAGCGCTTCTTTCTCTATTGTAGAGTACCTAATCTCGTGATCACACAACGTTCTAGATGCATAGCAAATAGGGTGATTATTTTGGCTTAATACACCACCAATAGCAAACTGCGATGCGTCAGTTGTAAGCACAAACTTTTTACTGAAATCTGGTGGCTGCAAAACAGGTTCATTGGTAATAAGTTTTTTCAAGGTATTAAAAGCTTGAAGAAATTCTAAATTTTGAAAATCTAATATTGCGTTTTTCTTTAGAAAACGCACCATAGGATAAGCTACTTTTGCGTAATCCCGTATAAATTTTCTATAATATCCCGTCATACCAAAGATTGTTTTATTTCTTTGACATTAGACGGAGGTTTCATACTATTTATTGCTGTTATTTTAGAGGGGTCTGGTTTAATGCCATCTTCTGATACAATATGTCCAAGAAATTTTGTAGATAGTTCAGCAAATTGACACTTATCGAATTGTATTTTTAAGTTAGATGACCTCAAAGTGTTAAATATCTTTTTAATGGAGGAAATATGTTCTTCGAAACTAGCAGAAAATATAAGAATATCGTCTAAATAGACAAAGCATATTTTGTTAATAAATTCTCTTAAAACATAGTTAATTAGCCTTTGAAAAGTGGCAGGTGCTGTTTTAAGGCCAAATGGCATACGGGTAAATTCATAGTGGCCATCTGCTGTTGAAAAAGCCGTTTTCGCCCAACGTTAGGATGGACTTCAATTTGATGAAAGTCCTTCGCTAAATCAATTGTACTGAAGTAGCAACATTTCCCCAATTTGTCTAATATTTCCTGAATATTCGGAATTGGAAATTTGTCGTCGACTGTTTGGTCGTTCAACTTACGATAATCAATGACAACTCGCCATTGAGGAACTCCATTTTTGTAGGCTTTTTGGCTACTACCCATAAAGGGGAATTATAAGGGCTATTACTTGGTACAATTATATTCTGCGCTAGCATATCATGTATCTGTCGATCTACTTCAGCGCGATGTATCACCGGATATCTATAGTCTAGTGTAAACCGGCTCGTCAGCTTTTATTATTATTCGATGTTGAATTTCATTGGAGAAGGGTAAGATTTCTCCTTCTTTGTAGAAGATGTCTTGATAATTATTCAAAATAGTTCTTAATATTTCTTGGTCCTTTAACTTCAAATGTTTAGCAAAAATATATCTAGATTTTTCCTCAGCTTCTTCTTCATAGGTAAGTATCTCTAAGCCTTCTGTTTTAAAATATTCATTTTCCAATAGTTCTTCTTTACTAAAATATATAGGTATGTTTGCCTCATCTGTTTTTAGGCTTCTATTTTTATAATCAATTATAGCATTTAAGTTTAATAAAATGTTATTTCCTATGATACCATGGAAATGTTTATGAAAATAATACTCCAGAAAATCCACATAGGAGTTGGGTTTTTTAAATTCGTTAAATAAAGGTATGGAAAATTGATTTTTTGTAGAAATATTTCTTCCCAAAACTTTTAATAAGGAAATTGTCAGCTTAACTGCATATTTCGGATTACATATTTCAGGGTTTATTATACTAAACTCTGCTCCTGAATCAACGATAAATCTTAGCTTTCTAACATGAGTTTCAACTACTGTATAGGGTAGTTTTCGTCGCCGCGATATTGAAAATTTTGGGAAGTCTCGTTAACACCTAATTCCATTGGTTCTACTGATGAATTGCCAAGATTTTGATTAAAAAAATTATTTGATTGAAAATTACTCTGTGGTTGCCTGTGTGTGCTGGCTGGAATTATATCTTATCCTTGACCATGTACAATAATTTTGACTTGGGTTTGTGTGATTGTGGTTGAAAGGCGTTGGTGTTGTTGTAACTTTGTGTATAATTATTATTGCTAAATGCTGGTAAGCTATTGTCACTGTAATAACATTGCCTGTCACAGTTGTTGTAATTGCGTCCGTTGTAGATTTGTCCACTATGGTTGTTGTGGCGAGGTGCTGCATCAGTATTGTTGTAATTTTGAAAACTGCTGTTTTTATAGTAAAATTGTCTGTCAAAACTATTATTATGAAAATGTCTACTGCCATTACTATTATTTGGTTGAGAATTTAAAACTTTAAATGTGTTAAATGTGCTAGTGAAAAGGATATTCTTTATTGCTATATTTTAAATACCCATTTGACTTTATTATATCATATGCTTCTTTTAAATTTTTCGGATTTCCGCTAACAATGATACTTGTAACAGGTTCTGGGGGAACATATTTGAAAGAATTGAGAGCAAATCTAGCATTACCTTCGCTATTAATCTCCGGTAATTCGTTATCACTAAAATATAGAGCATTATTTAAACGACATAGTAAGTTATTTAATTGTTAAAAAAATTTTCAATAGTTGAATCACAACGACAAGAC
This sequence comes from Neoceratitis asiatica, assembly GCA_030068015.2. Lineage (NCBI taxonomy): Eukaryota > Metazoa > Arthropoda > Insecta > Diptera > Tephritidae > Neoceratitis > Neoceratitis asiatica. The sequence continues at coordinate 15,892,198 of CM061529.1, forward strand.
CTTATTTTATCAATTAGTTCCTCAACTGAATTCTTTTCACCATGGTTTTCAATAAAAAAATTTTTATATCTGGCCATATTTCCGGATTGCCATTTATTAACAACGACCGTCTTGCATTCCCTACTATTTTGTCTCTAATATTCCCAATGAGCAAAATTTTAAAATCTAGAGGAAAGGAATTCAAAATTTCAGCCATTGAATCTATTCGTTGTAAAAATCCTAATAAGGCATCTGCGTTCCCATCATAATTTGGTATACTATTAAGATTTGTAGTTACTAGCTTAAATTTAGCGGTTTCATCTAAATTATCAATTTTTTTTTTGTGTTATATATAAAAGTATATCAATACGTACATATATCTATTTTATTATAAATTTCTTTTAAAGTGTTTTTATTGATAAATGTGTTCGTAAGAACAAAAACTGTGGTGTGAAAATGAATATGAATGAATTAAAACTTCCAATGTATACATATATGCCGGTTTGTTGCTGTTACGACTTCTCTTATATTATATGTTGTTTTTAATTATACTCAAATATCTTATTGCTGCTCTCGTACTCTCTAATGGTTTTTTTTTTTTTTACATTAATAACTATTTACTTAACCTTAATCGCTTGTGCACAAAAATGTGAATTAGTTGCTTTCAGCTTAATGCTTGTTGCTGTTGCTGCTTCCGTACGCACATACATATGTTCTTTAGAGAATCGTTCCTTTATTTTGTTGTTGGCCCTTTCGTAGCTGCTCCAAAACACTCTCTTATCTTTATTATTGTTATAATTGGAACTTTATGTTGTATTTGTTTTTGTTGTTAAAAAATTTTGTTAGTTCTGCTGCTCTATTATACGTTCCAGTGCATAGTATACAGCGTGGTGTAATCTCTTAACTTTTATTGGAAAGATTCAAGGTGATCTAAAATGTCTCTTAAAACGGCCTGGACAAAAATTAAGAAAAAAGTGTCCTCAAGATGTCTTTCAAAGGCGACCTTCACACAAAAGAAAAACCGTTAATTTTTCTTGACAAACATTTTTTTCACAATTGATTGAAAATTTTTCACAAATCAAGCCTTTAATAATAAGCTTGTACTTTTAGACAGCTTTTAAAGAGATAAAGAATAAATCAAGAAAAGTAATGGAGAATGTGTAAATGATGGTGGAGCATCACTGAAGCAACATCTCGCAGCAGGCCTGCTCCAAATCCTTCTCATCAGAGCTGGTGTAGAAGCCAACCCTGGCCCGACGGATTATTTCTGCTGCGTGTGCCACAGACGACGCCCAGTTGCGCCTCTAGCCTATACGGCAGTGCCTCTGCACATTTACCCACTTTGGGTAACCCCCCAGGCTTCCAAGGCCAAACGGAGCTCACCGCATGACTCCCGATCATCTTTTCCCAACCCTTCCCCACCCCCATCCAGCTCCACCTCCTGTGCGTGGGCTAATCAGCAGCTCTTAGTACCTCGCACAGTCTTCTCCGTGTGTCAGACCATAGTACGGCGGAATGTGATATCAGTCAAATGCAACTCATGCTTTGGCTGGTGCCACTTTTGATCGTGCTCTGGTCTGCGCACCACTCTTGAGTGGAGTAGTGCTTTCGTTGCCCCATGCTGTAGGAGTCTGCCCCCCCCTGTAAATACTACGCAGCCGCCAACTGCGACAAAATATTCTATAATGCGATTCTAGAAGTTGATATAGAAGCGTTCGCAAATATACTAGCTGAAGAGAGGCTAAATGTTGGTTGGGATCGTTGTAGAATATTTGACGCAGTACAAGTTTTGTGTTGCTTTAAATGCAAGGGCTTTAATCATAAAGCGATTGATTGCAAAGAAAAAGAAGTATGCACTAAATGCTTAGGTGAGCATAAATATGCGGTATGCAATAAAGATGCTATAAATAAATGCATTAATTGTATGAGGACGAATAAGGAGCTAAATTTGGGACTAGATGAGAACCACGATTCCAGGGATAGAAACTGTCCTGTATATCAGCAGAAGCTAGCTGCAAAAAAAAGGAAGATTGGGTACTAGCAACCAAGAGCGGAAGGTGCAAACAACAAACAAAGGTCGAAAAACTATACAAATAAAAGCACAAACGTGCATAACTTGAGGTGTATATATCTTAATATTAATAGTATAATTGCAAATAAAGCTGAATTAGAACGACTTATGGAAATAAAAAAACCACACATAGTATTATGCGCGGAAACATGCACAACGGATTTAATAATGGATTCCGAGCTAGATATTATGACCTACAAATTGATTCGATGCGATTCCCACAGCAGGCATACTGGTGGTGTCCTAATGTATATACACGAAAATTTACAATTTAATATAGTCTGCAATAAAGATTTTAATATGAATATATGGTGCATTATTATAAAAATTAAAAAATGCGCATTAAAATGGCAAATTGGGGTACTTTACCATTCACCAAGTAGCAGTGATGCTGAATTTATTACATATTTAAATGATATCATCACTGAGCACCTCAAGGAATCAATCAATAATATAATAATCGGAGATTTCAATATTAATATGAACATATCGTCAACATATTCTAACCAGCTAGCAAATACATTTGCCCAGATGGCTATGATACAGAGAATTACCTTTAATACTAGAATAACAGAGCACTCAACTACAAAAATTGATTTGTTATTCAGCAATAATGATGAAATTAAAACTGAACATTTAGGTGAATATAGAATCTCAGATCATGAGACTATCCATTTTGAAGTGCCTACAACAAAATATTGCAAAATGAGAGAATATTATAATGTTGTTTGTTGGGAGTATTACAGTGCAGAAAATCTACTAAAACTGTTGCGATCAATTGATCTGAGTTTGGTGCTTAGTGCTGAAGTAGAAAATAAAGTTCAAGTTGTGAACGATATACTAAACGAAGCCATGCAAAGACTAACATATGAGAAGAGAATTAGGAAGCAACTCAGGAACAAATGGTATGATCATGAGTTAACAGTACTTAATAAAAGGAAACTTGACCTCTATAATATTGCAAGAAACACGGGCTATTGGGATGATTATAATGCCATTAAAAAAATATATAAGAGAAAAATTAAATATAAAAAGAAGAAATTCATGGAAGATCGAGTCACAAGAAATAAAGGAGACATGAAACAAATGTGGAAGTGTCTGAAAGACACCGCGGAGTTGACAAATAATAAAAAAGATATTGCCAAAATAGTAATCAATGGTCAATGTATTGAGACTGAATATGATATAGCCAATCTCCTAAACCAGTTTTTTGTACAAAGTATAGTTGAAATCAATGACAGCATTGAAAAAATACCTAATACAACTGAATTCGACTCAATTAATGCAATTGAGACTTTTAAATTTATAAACATAGAGCTAGATGATATAATAAGGATCACTAAAGCGTTTAAAAATAAATATGGCGGGAAAAAGCTTCTGTCGGAAGGTGTGTTTAAAGATGCCATGACATACATTGCGCATTTGTATAAAGATATAATAAACGAGTCTCTAAACAGTGGCATTGTACCTAGTTGCTGGAAAATATCCACAATAGTACCTGTGGAAAAAGTTAAAAATACAGTTAAACCAGAGGAGCTCCGTCCGATAAACACCTTACCTGTAGATGAAAAAATTATGGAAACTGTGGTGAAAAATCAACTGGTAGCTCACCTAGACAAACATAATGTGCTAATACCTGAACAATCAGGGTTCAGAAAGAGTCATTCATGCGAAACAGCACTGAACATGGTAATTGCGGAATGGAAAGTAGACATCGCTGAAAAAAGGTGTGGTTTCCGTATTCTTGGATTTAAAACGGGCATTTGAAACTGTTGATAGAGGAGAACTGTTGAGCGTAATATTTAAGCTTGGTATCCGTGGAACAGCTTTTGAATGGTTCCGAAGTTATTTGAGCGATAGGAAACAGAGGACGATTATTGGAAGTGCAGTTTCATCCGTCGTTGATGTAAACATTGGATTACCACAAGGTTCTGTGCTGGCCCCAATATTATTTACAATCTACATCAATGATATTAAGAAATGTTTGAGACATTGTAAAATACGGCTGTTTGCGGATGATGCATTGGTTACCATCAGTGAAACGAATGCATATGATGCAATGTTGAAAATGCAAGAAGATTTAGACTCGCTATATAGATGGCTATGCATCAGAAAGTTAAAATTAAATGTGGATAAAACAAAGTTTATGATAATTTGCAAAAACCGCAGCACTACGGGCAACAATCATCTAAGCAACATTGGTCTAAGGATAAAAAACGATGAACTTCAAAAAGTCGACAAAATTAAGTATTTAGGAGTATTAATTGATGAAAGCTTAACTTTTGGAGAACATATAAATTACTTAGAAAATAAAATTGCAAGAAAGATAGGCTTTATGTACAGAACATGTAAACACATTAGTCAGCGTCACAAATTATTAGTATATCGAGCAATTATTGAACCGCACTTTATGTACTGTCCTACAATCCTGCTATTGGCGAATGATACTCAAATAAAGAAACTACAAATACAGCAAAACAAGGCAATGAGATTAATTTTAAAATGTTCCCCAAGAACACCAAAAATTACTATGCTAAACTCGTTAAACTGGCTTAGTATAAAGCAATCAATAAGTTTCTTTACATTGAAATTCATACATAATGCAAAACTAGGAATGTTACCGAAGTACCTAAGTTATAGAATACAATTAAATAATGAGACTCACAACTATGCAACTAGAAGTTGTAATAATATAAGACTGCCTAGAGTAAGAACTGAATTTGCAAAGAAAACTTTAGAATATATAGGTTATAAAATGTATAATGAATTACCTACCGCAATAAAAGACTGTGAAAATATTGATAAGTTTAAAGAAAAACTATTTTTATATTGTAAAACACTAAATGTGCAATAAAATTTTTATTTTGTAAACGATATTTGAATTAGGTCTTGAAGACCGTAAATAAATAAAGAAAAAAAAAAAAAAAAAAAAAAACTACCACCAATGTGCGGCAATTACCACTGCGGGTTACACAGCTGCAACAGTCAAGACCCACGCACAACTCCCTCACCCCCCGTGTTACGGACGTTCCACCGATACACTTTAGACTCGTACAATTTAACTGCAACGGACTCTAAGGAAGGATCGACGAGATAGTTGACTTCATGAGCGGGGAACGCCTGCCAATAGCTGCGATCCAAGAGACTCAACTGAGCGCCCGCTCAGATCTTCTGAGCCTGGCTGGCTATAATATTATAAGAAAGGATCGCGAAGGGGATCATGGTGGAGGCTTGGCCTTCATTTTACACAACACCGTGCAGTATCGCCTTATCGACGGCGACATCGACCGCAGGGATACTACCCTAGAATGTCAGGCGGTGTCGAGCTCCAAATATTTAATATATATATTCCTCCCGTTACAAGTTGTCCAGTTGGATACTGTCCTGATATAGGTGCGCTACTCAGAGGCGAAACCCGTTTGGTTTTGGGCGACTTAACGCGCACCACGATCTTTGGCATTCCTGCCTGTCAAATGATCGTCGAGGAATGGAGCTGGCGGAAAAGATAGACGATTCGACGTTCTGCACAATGAATAACGAAGCCCCCACCAGGATTATGGGCAACTGCCATAGCTCGCCTGATATAACACTAGCTAGCGCTGGTCTGATAAACTGCATAGATTGGCGACCTATGCTGACACTCGCATCAGACCATCTGCCCATAATCATCCGCAAAATTGTCATGTCTGCTGCCGCCCGCTTCATACCTGCAGGTCTAATCGCAGAAAACCGCCCTAATTTTCTCACTGAAGCGGCGGTTTTGGCCAATCCCGGCGATCCCCATATCAGGGAACTCAACGCCGGAACAATGTAAAGGCTCATAAGCGGAACAAGTGGGAGGAGCACTTAAGATCCTGCAATCTCTCCTCTAGGGTTACCAAGCTCTGGGCTACTGTCAAATCGTTGTCAAATCCGACGAGACGTGATGATTGGGTGGAAATTTCATTCGGTGATCACGCCTCGTCGGACCCGAAGAGGTGCGCGAGCTTTTTCGCCGGCTTTTCACACTGCACCCTTCGGTTGACAAAACGAAACGACGAATAACCCGCCGTGTGCGCAAACTGCCGAACAGCAGCGCGGCGCTTGATTTCTCAAGGGAAGAGGTTCAGGGGGTTATCGGGAAGGCGAACGGAAACGTGTGGAAAACTGGGTAGAGTGGTCCCGCTACTAAAGCCGGGGAAATCCGCAAATAAAGGAGAATCATATCGTCCTATATCTCTTCTTTCCCAAGTAGCGAAGACAATTGAGGCCTTGCTGCTCCCGTTCCTCACACACCATCTGAGCCCAGCTACAAATCAGCATGGCTTCCGAAAAGTGCACAACACCACAACTGCACTCAAAGCCATAAACATCCAGATAATTCATGGCCTCAACCAAAACCGACCCTGTGCGCGAACTGTTCTAGTAGCACTGGACCTGGAATGCTTTCGACACAGTAACTCATTCAGTGCTACCATCGGACATTGAGGATTCCTCATTACCGCCTAGGTTGAAGAGGTGGACCATGAACTACCTGAGTGGTCAACGATAATCGGTTGAGTTTCGAGGTCAAACATCTAAGCTACAGAAAATTAAATAAGGGGTTACGCAGGGTGGTGTCCTCTCCCCAATGCTGTTTAATTTTTACATCTCGAGGCTTCCTCCATCACCTGAGGGCGTCTCGCTGATCTCCTACGCCGATGACTGTTCGAATTTGGCGTCTGGTCAGGATATTGATATCATTTATCTTCAGTAAACTGCTACCTCGCCGACCTTTCCCACTTCTTCACTGGACGACATCTACATATACAACCTGCGAAATCCTCTGCAACTCTTTTCACCAGCTGGACGATGGAGTACCGGCTAGAACTCGATATGAAGGTCGATGGCGTAAAAATTCCGACCACGAACAACCCAAATTTACTAGGAGTAACATTCGATAGCCTGCACTCCTTCACTCCGCATACGACTGCAATCGCCACCAAAGTAAAAAGCCGCAACAAAATCCTCAAATCGCTAGCGAGTAGTACCTGGGGGAAAGACAAAGAAACATTGCTGGCAATATACAAGGCAGGCCGGTCGTAAACTATGCTGCACCGATTTGGAAGCTAGGGACTAGCACGACGCAGATGAAGAAGCTTCAGACCCCTTTTAAAACACCGCCCTTCGGACCGTGACGGGAAACCTCCTAATGGAGCCAGAGCACCACTTACACAGTGAAACATCCATGCTCCCAGTTAGGGACCATAATATTATGCTGTGGAAGCAATATCTGCTGGTATGCTACCGTATGGATCATCATAAAAGGCACCTTTTGGAAGCCGAACCACCATCTAGGCACATCAGGAAGGGAGTACTTGACTACCGGGACGAAATACAGCATTACAGACAAGACCCGCTGGACAGGGCGGCGTACAGACAGGCTATCAACACCATTCACCGAGAGTCCGTCAACACCTTCTTCAAGTCTCTTTCAGTGAATGGTGTTCTAGGAGTCAAACCATTACCCATCGAAGAACAAGATCCCGAGCTCCCTCGTGAGGCCCGCGTAACCCTGGTACAATTAAGATCTGGATACTGTAGTAAACTTAACTCCTACCTATCCAGACTAGACCCTGACATACCCAACACATATCCTGCATGGAAAGAATCACCGCACGATACTAACCAGCTCTTTGCATGCCCACTTAACCCGACTCATCTAACACCCATCTCCCTTTGGTCCGAGCCTGTCGAAACGGCACGTTTCCTGGGCCTCCCGTTAGATGACCTCGATGACTAAAACTAAACTTGCCTGACCCTATACGGGACTGGCGTTTGCCGCTACAACAACAACAACCGAGTGGTATATAAGTGCGACACACAACTGCAGAGTAAATTCTGAATTCAATTGTGAATTACTGATTAATAAAAGCACATTTAATAGTCTTTATAAAATAAGAAACTGCGACCATAGTTGGCGACTTTTTATAACTCTTACCTGCATACTTAAGCCTTTCCTTTGTTACGAATACATTAAGTAAACATTCCTTCTTCAAACTTCCTCGAACCAAAGTTGAAGCTAAGATATCCTTTTGCTCAAATGCTTTGTCTCTACGTTTTTTTTCCGATGTTTCCAAAAAATACTCCCGTCTTAGACGTGCTTGCCTACGAATCATATTTTCACTTCAATGTTAAGTTTAACTCGGTATTAATTGAACTAGAACAGTAATAACTTTCGCTATAGTTATGAGTACCTTTAATCCAACATGCTCGATTTTTTAACAATCAAGGCGATTACCATTATAGTGTGTTTTCACGAGTTGTTCACGAACGCGATAACATACACTTATATCTTGCTCAGACCGAAAAAGAAAACACTTTTAAAACGAGTTTTGTGGATTGTGGGTTATAAGCTGTTCGCGAACGATGTTAAGCTGCGCCTTCACATTATACTTCCGAAGCGTTGGTGTTTTCGAAAATGGCTAGGCTTAATAAACGTTTCATACACATCCCAAAAATGATAGTCATTCCCTGAAGTAACTTACAGTAATTTAGTAATTTGTTGTTAAATTTCCAACATTGCCCGACCGTATGTGTGGAATATAAACGTATATAAGCTCACAATGCATACAATTATTACGAATTATTAAATTGATATATTGTGTTTTTTATAATTTTTACACATAAAAAGAAGGTTACATATTTGTTCACTTTAGTCAGTAGAATGAATATTAGCTGACTATTGGAGTCGTAGTAAACCGTGTTGTCACAAATTTGAAGCGTAAAAATGTACATATATCGGAAAGAATAAATAGTCGTATGAACCATATGATGAACCATATGATATAATTTTGATATATATGTTGAAGATGCGGTATATAATTAAAAGACCTCTTCAAAGTCCAATCCAGAAAGAAAGATTTGTTTTTAATATGAATGATTAACAAACATTGTACAGGTCTACAAGTAAAAAAAAATCATAATTTTCACACACACATTCTCAGGTTTTAACCCATACATGTTTAACAGAACGCTGTGTGAAGAACAGAAATTGCAATAAGAATATAATGGAATGAAAAAGCGAATTTGGGGAATAGGCACCAACCGCAGGCACGAGCCGCGGGTTGCCTATCAACTATTTTGCTAAATCTCCCTGAATTTTGAGCAAAACCGCTAGTTTTTAGTCGAGTGTGTTGCCGTGCTAAACATATCTTCGATAAAAGTTTTGAAATTATTTACAGAGTTTACCTTAAGTTTTAGAAGATAAAAAAAAACCAATTTATTGATGGACATGTAATGTATATATTTGCTTTATTACTACGGCGGGTATAAATTAAATATTTGTGAACGTTTTAGATATTTATATATGACTTAGCAGTTTGTGTAGAATGCATGTACCTAAATTATATGATATATTTCAAAATGATTTGATTTTTGTTGAGTTTTATTTTTATTCAACTTTTTTTTGGTAATTGTTTTCGTTTTGTTACTTTTTGAGCCGTGCCATTTAGTTTAAGTTGTAAATTTATTATTCATTTCAGTCATATTTATTACATCCCTGAGTGAAAAAGTGGCCTATTTCGATCAGGTGATCTTAGCTGTTTTTTGACCATATGATAGTTTATCTACTTGTAGGGCTGTACGATGTTAACAAACAACATAGAGTGAATACACAAGGCAAAATGTCAAAACTGATGGTGCGCATGGTTGTATTACAGAATTAAAGACTTTAGAAGCTTAGGGTGCTGCCACAGTAGCCTCCTCCTTGAGAGTCGTAGAAGGCGCTATAAAATCTGGCTTCAGACGATCGATGGAAACTTTTACTTTTTTGGCATTAATTTCAATTTCAAAGAATTTGGCCGAAATATTTAAAAACTTTGTACGGTCCCTTATACGGTGCTGATATTGACTGTTTGATGGTATCGTCGCGAACGAAGACATTTGCGTAGGATTTAAGATCGCTGTAGACGAAGGTGTTTTGATTTGTATGCCAACTAGTGGTGAGAGGCCGCAGTTCTCGTATAATACGGTGTAATTGCTGTACCATTTCTATCTCGTTGGCTATTCTAGAATGTTCGATGAAAAGGTCTGACGTCCATACACTATTTCTGCTGGTGTACAGCCGATGTCATCTTTGTATACCGGACGGAGACCAAGTAGAATGAGAGACAAATAAGTTGTCCACTGCTCTACATTATGACAAAACGTTAGGTGCCATCTTGTTATTAACCGCATTTTTCGTTCTCAAATGCGTAATGGCAAGGCACTTGAGTAATTGCTGGAACACGGCGCTCTCAAACTGACATCCAAGATCTGACGTTATATCGATGGGTATCTCAAAGCGTGCTATCCAATCACTCAGCAATGCCTTGGCCACAACTGAGGCAGTCATGTTAGGGGCTGAGCTTTAGTTTTCAGTCGCACTTCATATTATAAGCAAATAAAAAGCAATTTCGTCATGAAACTTTGTAGGAATGATCAGAAGGATGTCTTTTTCCCATATTTTAAGAAATAAAATGTAAAAATATTATAGTTCACAAGTTATTTGTTGTTAACAATTGCCAATCTTTTCGTATCATTTCCTTATGAAAATTTCACTTCTTTTCAACTTTCTTTTAACCAACGTGTATATTACTTCCACTTGATAAATTATTTTCACTTATTTTGTTTAAATTAATAAGAAATGCGGCTTAAATCAACATTAACAAATTATATTATAATCAAAACAGATGCACACTTAAAAATGGTTGCAGTCTAATCATGAAGGTGTTGCCGTACTTTGTAAAATAACCTATAAATTTCAAAGATTGAGCCCCAATGGCTCATTTTAAAGAGGTATTTTGTCAAAGACAATTACAAAAACTCCGCGATTTCGCAGTTTTGTGAAATTTATCGAGGCAATTAAACATATGTACTTATAAAACAGTCTTTAATTTTCTTTTATTATTAAAGAAGGTTATCATCATACCGAAGTGTTTCACTTCAACATACTCTGTAAGGCGAAGCCGATTTTGATTCGACCTAGGGTTATTTTTCTAAAGCGCGGCCGTCGGCCGCCCATTTTAAGAGTATTTCACTTAAAAATACTGTGCAAGGCCAAGCCGGTGTTGGTTCGGCCCAGGGTTGTTTTTTAAAGCGCCGCGCTTTAAAAAATAACCCTGGGCCGAACCAACACCGGCTTGGCCTTGCACAGTATTTTTAAGTGAAATACTCTTGTAAATGGGGCGAACCAACAACGGCCTCACCTTACACAGTATTTTTAAGTGAAACGCTTTTGTAAAATGTCGGCCAGTGGCCGAAACAACATCGACTTCGCCTTTCACAGTATTTTTAATTTGCTATTTTAGCAATCCGGCAACATCAATTTTGATGTCATTGTACTTAAATTTTGCAAACTTTAAAATTAAATTACTCAAAAACTATAAGATTCCTAGAAAAAAGAAAGTTAGTTTTAGAATCCGGGGATCTTCCTCTTTCCTCCCATACCCAATTTATTTCCGAAAGCCTGCGACCGAAAACTAAAATTTTCCCATGTTAGGTATAGGTATTGCGTCCGGCCATCGTGTAAATGATTGCCCCCCAAACCGTGGAGTGGGGATTGCTCTCCGCTGCAACAAGCTTCTGTTGTGTCGGATGAATTTACTGTGTTGACACTGAGTGCAATTTCTTGCAAAAGACCTACTATCGCGTGACATACCCGGCCATACGAAACGATCAGCAATCATCTTTACAGTTGCGTGCATGCCCGGATGCGCAAGATTATGCATAGCTTGAAGGAAATTTTGGCGAAATTGCGATGTAACGAATTGAGTGTTGAATGTTGCCATTTAAGTAAGACTGCAACTCCTCGTCGTTTTTTTATCCTCAGCGAGATCATCGTAGTTAATTGGATTAGTTGTGATCGAGTGAATTCGCGACAATGTGTCAGAGGTTACGTTATCTTTGCCTTTAACGTGCCGAATGTCAGTTGTGATTTGCGATATGAAATCTAGTTGTGAAGCTGTTGTCGAAAAGCGAATACTAATGGCTTGTGTTCCGTGTAAATATGGCACGTACGACCATCAGCAAATAGCGGAAATGACGCATAGCAAAATATATAGCGGTCAACTCAGGGTCGTAAGTGCTATATCGCGACTGAGCTGATGTGAATTTCCTTGAAAAGAATCCAAGAGGTTGAAGTTTTCCGTTAACGATCTGATTTAAAACTGCTCCAGCTGAAAAATCGGAAGCATCTACCAACAAGGATAGTTCAGCATGTGCCAAAGGATGAGCTAACACTGCGCAAATTGCCAGATGAGATTTTGGAGCCTCAAAATTCTGCTTAGCAGTTTCGGTCCAACAGAGCTGAGTGTTATAATTTTTTTTTTTTTTTGTTGCCTGGCATCATAGCAAAATGTGGCCCTTGTAACTCTGTGGCGTTTGGAAGGAATCTGCCGTAAAAATTAAGCATTGCTAAAAAACGTTTAAGCTCTCTTGTAGTTTTGGGAAGTTTTATGCTCTACAGCGCTTCAACGCGGCCAGGTAATGAGCGAATGCCATCTTTTGACATAGGACGACCCAAAAACGCTAGGTTATCAACCCCAAATTGTGATTTGGCAACATTAATTGTTAGATTGTTATCTTTTAGGCGTTTGAACACAAATCCAAGATGTTGCTTGTGCTCCTCGACCGATTTGAACGCAATACAAATGTCATCTAAGTGAGCAAATGTAAAATCTAAACCTTGCAGCACTTCATTTATTAGACGCTGAAATGTTTGAGCAGCATTGTATTGCAGCTTCGGGGACAATCCTTTCTTCCGTTGTGGGCTATAAAGCAGCACTCGATCGCTTTCTTGAAAACCCTCGCAGTTCATCGCTTTATCATATCTGGCCTTTATCTTGCTGCTCATAACTTCGGTTCGCTGTCTCACAAGAGCATGTATCTCCCTCAGCTCTTCTTCTAGGGCATTGGGCGCCCTCTCTCGCACTTACTTACTTACTCCAAACTTCAAATCACTAGGCAGCCGAAGTTCACTACCGAAGAGAATCTTTGCGGGTGTTTTACCTGTTGTCTCGTGCACCGCTGACCGATATCCCATCAGGAACAGCGGTATGTGGATATCCCAATCATCTTGATGTTTGTCCACGACCTTCCTCAAGTGCTCTTCCAGGGTTCGATTGAAGCGTTCTACCATGCCATCCGATTGGGGATGCAGAGCTGTCGTTCGGGTTTTTCGAATACCAAGTATCAAGCATACTTCCTGGAACACTGCCGATTCAAAGCTTCTTCCCTGGTCCGAGTGCAGTTCTATAGGCGCACCGTATCTAGAAACCCAATTGTAAGTGAATGCATTCACTACTGTTTTGGCTTCCTGATTTGGAATTGGGTAGACCTCCGGCCATTTGATAAAGTAATCCATAACCACAAGAATGTATTTGTTTCCTTGCCTGCTCATAGGGAATGGACCGGCTACATCCATGGCAACCCGCTCAAATGGTGCGCTTGAGTTATACTGCTTCATCTGACCATATCTTCGTGACTTTGCTTTAGCTGTAATGCACTCCCTGCAGTTAGCAATCCACTCAGCGATAGATTGACGGCAACCAACCCAGTAGAACCGCTGCTTGATCTTTTCCAGCGTTTTCGTAATGCCTAAGTGTCCACCACTAGGACCATTATGGAATTCCTTGAGAACGTCCGGAATCCTTAACCTGGGAACTACTATTAGTTTTCGGGAGTACTGGCCGTCTTCACTTTCCCACATTCTATGCAAACAGCCAGATATCAGCTTTGAACTATTCCATTGCGCCCAGTATGCCTTTGCTATTGGACTTCCTGCTGCCATCTGTTCCTTATCTGGCCGTCTGTCCATCTTCAGTCCATGCATTAATAGTTTCAAATCTGGATCTTCCTGCTGATATTTCCGTAGATGACTTGACCCTCAATCTTCCGATGGTGTAACTGTCATTAATCGGACGTCTATTATGTCTTCTTTGCCTTCCGCTTTGGAGCAGTGCTTACATTCCAAGCTACATGGTCGACGAGACATGGCGTCAGCATTCCCGTGAGTATTCCCTTTGCGGTGCTCTATACTGTAGTCGTAACTTTGCAGTCTCTCAATCCATCGGGCTAGCTGTCCTTCAGGATTCTTGAACTGTAGTAGCCACTTCAGCGCTGCATGATCTGTTCTAACTCGGAAGTGTTGGCCATACAGGTACTTGTGGAAATGTTTGATGCAATCCACCAACGCTAATAGTTCTCTCCGTGTTACGCAATTCCGTTCTGGTTTCCCAATAGACCGGCTATAGTACGCAACTATCTTCTCCTGTCCATCAATAACTTGTGAAAGTACACCTCCCAGGTCATAGCCACTGGCATCTGTATCCAGAATGAATGTTGCACCTGGAACCGGGTACGCTAGCATAGGCGCAGTGCAGAGCCTTTCCTTTAGAGCTTGGAAAGCCTCCTCTTGTTCTTTGTTCCACTCAAAGGGTCTATTCTTCCTAGTGAGCTCGTGGAGACTATTAGCAACACTGGGAAAATTCGGAACAAATCGGCGATAGTAAGTACACAGGCCCAAAAAGCTCCGTAATTCATGTAAATTCCTGGACCTTGGCCAATCCTTCACTGCTTCTATTTTCTCCTTTGCTGTACAGACGCCCTCGGTTGTTACATGATGACCTAGATAATTAACCTCTTTCTTAAAAAGCGAGCACTTTTTAGGACTAAGCTTAAGGCCAGCGCTAGCTATCCTCTGAAAAACTTCCTCCAAATTGCCCAAGTGTTCCTCAAAGCTTTTGCCAAGTACGATGATATCGTCAAGATACACCAGACAAGTTTTCCAATGCAGTCCCTTAAGCACATGATCCATTAATCTTTCGAAGCTTGCAGGAGCGTTGCATAGTCCGAAGGGCATCACCGTGAATTGCCAAAGACCGTTTCCAGCACTAAAGGCAGTCTTCTCCTTATCGCTCTCACTTACTTCCACTTGCCAATAGCCGCTCTTAAGGTCGATTGTTGAGAACCATTCCGTGCCAGTTAACGAGTCCAGAGTATCATCAATCCTGGGCAAAGGATAGCTGTCCTTCTTTGTCACATCATTTAGTCTTCGATAATCCACGCAGAACCGCAGCTGGCCATCTTTCTTCTTTACGAGCACTACCGGCGAGCTCCATGGACTTTCGGATGGTTCAATAATACCGCTTTTACTCATTTCCTTTATTATTTGGCTTACAGCTTCACCTTTGGCTAGTGGGACACTTCGAGGAGCCTGGCGAATCGGCCTAGCGTCACCAGTATCAATACAATGTTTCACAACGTTGGTCCTGCCTGGATTGTTGCCATCCTTGTCGAATATATTGGAGTATTTGCACAGAAGTTTCTTGGCTTTATACTTGTATTCCTTTTCCAACCCTTGCGTCCATTCATCTACATTGTCCTTGATATCCTTTCTGTCAATGGTACCGCTTTTAGGTGCATCTCCGCAATTAATAATGGCGTCTACCTGCTGACATTGCCCCAATACAGTTACTCTTCGAAGTTTCATTGGTGATATAAATTCGTTTAGTACTCTCACTGGGATGAGTCCATCACTTCTTGTTTTAGCCAGTGTTTTACCGATGATTACGTCCGATGTGGAATTTCGTGCTGTTTAGACAACCCATATTTTGTTTGTCCCACGATCTCCATCAATCTTTGCCCAAACAACAGCTTCTGACTTTGGTGGGATGAGTTCGTTGTGTTCAAGGATCACTTGCTTGCTGTTGTATGTAGAATTATAGCCAATGCTAAGTGGTACTTCCATGTTTTTGTACTCCATTACTCGGTTATCCATGTCGATCTTTATTCCTTGGTCTAGCAAGAAGTCTGCTCCTAGTTGACTTCATCAACAATCTGCGCGACTATGAACTGATGTAAAACCGCAACATTTCCTATCGCGACTTCGCATGTTATCTTTCCTACATCTTGAATGTCCTCGCCAGTTGCCGTCCTCAATCTTGCTCCAGGCAATGGCCTTACTTCTCCAACTCCATCTGAAAAATTTGCCTCCTGTGTTCGCTTCCATATCGTCTTTCCACGGCACGCATTAATGCATCATAATCATCTCTATGATATTCTGGGATTGTCTGTAAAATTTCCGCAGCAGGTCCTTCCAACGCAACGAACAGTGCAGCGGATTTTTCCTCAATGCTCCAATTATTTGCTTTTGACGTCTTTTCGAATTGAAGCTTAAACACCTGGAACGGAATTGTGCCGTCAAAGGAGGGTGTTTTTATCCTGGGAGCGTTCATCGAAGTGGTTGGACGATTCAAGTGCAAATCTCGGACACGACCTTCCAATTCGTTGACTTTGGTCTCCATTAGCTCCTCTATTTTGTTTTGCCGACCTCCCAATTCGCTGACTTTGGTCTGAATAAGCTCCTCTATTCTATCTTGCCTCTCCTCGATTACGTCCTGTCTCTCCTTCAGTTCTGTGCATTATTTAACAACACTCTCCTGAAGCTGTATGAGCCGGGATGAAATACGCGCTTCTTGGTCTTGCATTTGCGATGAAATGTGGGCATTCATTTGTGACATGTTGGTATCCTGTTCATCCAACTTCTGTAGCAACTTGGCATCCTGTTCATCCAACTTTTGGTAACTTCTTTTGTAATGTTGGCATTCATTTGCGACATCTTGGCATCCTGTTCATCCAACTTTTGCGTAATTTCTTTTGTAATGTTGGCATTCATTTGCGACATCTTGGCATCCAACTTTTGTGACATCTTGGAATCCTGTTCATCCAACTTTTGTGACATGTTGGCATTCATTTGCGAAATTGCTGCCAATAACATGTTCATGTCCATACTCGTAGGTGAGCTAGGAGCCTTTTCTTCAACTTTCGTTGCTGACTGCTCTGAATCTTCCGTGGTCTCAACAGTCTCTTCCTTCTCCATTTCTTTCTTGGATGTCTCCTCGTCCTCACTGCAGAATTCATATTCGCTCAAATCTATGCCTTCTGCTTCCACAGCTTCTCGCAGCCGTGATTGTAGTTTAGCCTTATTCCCGGTTGAAGATAATCCTCTCTTCGCCAATTCCTTTTTGAGCGGTAGTATCGTTAAATCTTGAATCTTGACCATTTTCAAAAATTTTTTTTTTTTTTTTGGATATTATTTAGCAATCCCACTTCTGACTCCAATTGTAAGTAATTTACTAAATTCGCCTCGATGATTTTCCAAATCGTTCAAGTCCGATCACTGGATTACTAAACAAACTCCCAAGATTTATTTGTTCGGCTTTTTAACCGTCAAGAATTTATTTCTAGTGTAATTACAATTTTCTTATTTAACAAATCTTTATCATACACAATTATTATCTGCTTCACTCAGCTTATCCGTTTCTCAAACACACGCTAGGACTGAGTCTTCAACTTCATTCATTTCAAATAGTTCCTGCAGCTCCTTTTATACCTCAACAGCATGTATTTGCTGTCTACCCTTTTGTTTGTCCTTGGTATGGGATTTTCGTCACAGTATATAAGCTTATGCATATTGCTACGATCTTGCTGATTAAACCTCGATGATTTCCCAAATCCTTCGGGTACGATCTCTGGATTTTTAAATAAAAATCGCAACTTAATTTGCAGTTTCTTTATTATAAAGAATTTATTTAATGTCCTTTTATTACTCCGTAATTCACAATTCAATTTACAATTTACTTTACTATTTACAATCACTTGTATAAAACTTTCACAATGTACAGTTTTTATTACTTTACTCTAATGTAATTACCAACGCGTTTATTTCACGACTGAATCCTTACTACTACTACTCCCTTGCAGTCGTGTGTCGCCCTTATATACAACTCCCGATTGCTCGCAACCAACCGTCCAAAATAATCGAATCTCTCTCTTTACGAATGTTCTCGAATTCGCTTTAGAACATGCCAGCTATCGGCTTCTATCTTTCATCTGACATTCGCTTCGCATTTTCACCACACTGCCCTCCAACTAAGTCTGATCGTCTCGATCAGACACATTCGCTGTTCCAAACGCAGCAAGCCTTCTAGGTGGACCACTTTCAACTTGCTTCCTGGTCTCCCAATATTCTGGATTCGATACACTGCGTCGTTTAGCCGCTTGATTACCTTATATGGACCATCCCAAACGCATTGAAGCTTTGGGGACAGACCCCTCTTCAATTGTGGACTGAACAGCAACACCAAATCTCCACTTTGGAAGCCTTCGGAGTTCATCGCCTTGTCATACCTCGCCTTCAATTTGTAATGGCTTCGTGATTTTGGCTCTTTAGTTGCCATGCACTCCTTGCAGTTAGCAACCAACCCAATAGAACCGCTGTTTGATCTTCCCCAGTATCTGCTTAATGCCTAGATGCTCTCCACTAGGACCATTATCGAATTCCTTAAGAATATCCGGAATTCTCAACCTCGGAACTACTATTAGCCTTCTAGAGCATTGGCCATCTTCACTTTCCCATACTCTATGCAAACAGCAAGATATAAATTCTAAACTGTTCCATTGGGCCCAGTAAGACTTAGCGATTGGGCTTTCCGCTGTCATTTGCTCTTTACTTGGCCGTCTGTTCACCTCCAATCCGTGCATTACCAGTTCCAAGTCTGGGTCTTCCTGCTGACATTTTCTTAAATGGCTTGCCTCCCACTTTTCTGCTCGTGTAATTGTTATTCGCCGGGCGTCTATTATGCCCTCAGCTTTTGAGCATCGTTTGCGTCGTCTTTCCTCTCTGTTGGAGCCCGACTGGCATTCGCGTGCGAAGTGACCTGCTTTTCCACAACTGAGGCACTTCACAACCTGATTCTTGACACCAGAACGATTCATTCCTGCTATCGACTTCAGAGTTTTCAATATTTCAGTCCTCACATCTGGTGTTTCTACCTCCAAACGCATCACTTTGTGGGCTGGCTTACATAGCAGTGTGGCTGTTTCACGTGTCTGAGCATACGCAACAGTTTCAGCGAATGTTAATTTTGGATTCGCATAAGCCTCTCGCTTGGTGTAACACTTCTTGAAACCTCTGGATTTTTACTCGTTCGAGATGCTCACACCCAATGGCTAATTGAGCCAATCTCTCGATTTCAAAAGCATATTCCTGCAGAGATTCATTGTGTTTTTGGTCACCAGCTCCATTTGGTAAATTTGCCTCCTGTGCTCGCTACTATAGCGTCTTTCCAGGTCTCGCATTACTGTGTCATAGTTATCCCTCTCATATTCGGGAATAGTCAGCAAAATTTCCGCTGCAGGTCCCTTCAACGCAACCGCTCTCATTGATATTTTTCACGATGCGAGCGCCATCATACCTGGAAATCTGGAAAGCTTGAAGGAAAAGTACATATGCGTATTATACATATATACATAAAAAGATATTGCTATGGGTCAAGGGTTTAGTTGACCGTAAGTACTTATGGCTTTTCTCACTTTGGTCTTCAATGGAATTCGATCGCGTATAAAACATATAAAAGCCGCGAGTAAAAAAAAAATGGGAGGAGTTTAAAATTGTAACAATTCCCACCTTGTTACAATTTTAAACTCCTAACTAATTTAAATAAATGAAGCAAATAAAGTATATAAAATATGAAAAGTTTAAATAAAAAAGAATATATTCATAGAATATAAAAAAAAGATTAATATATAAAAAATTTAAAAGCGGAACGAATTGGAATGTGGATTTGAACAGTAAAGTAAAATGTGATTACAATGAAAAGAAGTTTCTTTTAGCTTAAAAAAAAATAAAAATTATACTAAATATGGTTTTTTTAATACTGATTTACTTAAAAAAAAATAATATATATATTATATAAAAACCTTATATATTATATTATAATTTTTAATGTATTACAAATACACGTGGGTGCTCTGAATGCAGAGAAATATACAGGGATTTTTTTATATGAAAATAAGTGGAGAAATTATGGAATTTGCAGAAGGGAGCGAGTTGTTTAATAAACGAATTAAAAGAAGAAATAGCAAAAGATGAGAATTTAAAAGGGATTGACATTAAAGTTACACTTGAAGATACTAATAATAATTTTCTATAAAAAATTGAAAACGAGATAAAGGTGAGTTCTAAATTTTATGTTTAAGAAATTTTTGTAACTTATCGGTTTATCTATTTGTGCTGGTTGTTAGTGTTATTTTGTGGTGCATCGGTATGATTTCTAGTGGTTGCTGATATTATCATGTGTTGCATGTTTATGTGATCTCTTATGATGATGTTGTGGGTGTATGATGGATTTCTTTGGATTTATATTAATGTGTTCGTTGGGATGTTAATCCCCAATCTCCTCTAGCGTGGGAGCGTGCTTGACGATCGCTGCATCAAGAAACTCTTTAACTATACATATTTTTTTAAACGTTCGCGTTTACGAATTTATATATATATATATACATACTTTTTCTTTTTTGAATATTTCTTTAAACTATTCACGCGGTTACATAAAGTAGGTCTCGCAGGCAAAATCAAACTCTAACTGTGTTTTAACTACCGTGCGCGCGGAATAACCTTTTTATTCTCACTATTTCCACGTATCCCTATCACGCGCCAATTCTTCTATCCCTTTTAGGCCAAATTTCGTTCGCGTTCGCGCGCGCAAGGAGTTCTTTTATTCGCATACTTAAAACCAATGTGAAACTAAATAATTATAAATAAACATAAGTGAGATTTGTATATACTGTGTTCAATACTTAAAGTGTCCATTAAATAAAAATAAATAATGAATTTATATTTCGCTAAATTGGCAAAACTCGAGTTCGTAACGAAATCGACTATGGTCTTTCAAAGCCAAAATTGAAAAGCGAAATAAATATTACAAAAAAAAATATGTGCCCCCCCGAAAAAATTTCAAAAAATAAAAATAAAAATTAATAAAAACAAAAATAATAATAATAA
Source organism: Neoceratitis asiatica (assembly GCA_030068015.2). Classification (NCBI taxonomy): domain Eukaryota; kingdom Metazoa; phylum Arthropoda; class Insecta; order Diptera; family Tephritidae; genus Neoceratitis; species Neoceratitis asiatica. The sequence goes on from CM061529.1 coordinate 15,913,092, forward strand.
ACCACATACACACACAAACAAAGTTGAACAACACAACATCAAAAAAAAAGAAGATAAGTAAAAGCAGTAAGTAGGCAAACTTTTTATTTCCTTAATAAGAATTTTTTTATATATACATACATATATAAACTGCAATTAGGACATTACCACTTTTGGCGGATTTTCTTCACGCCAACTATTCCTTAAATCCGCATATTTTTTAATTGCGGTTTCTAAAATCCGCAAATATTTTTAAATTGCGGTTAATCAATTTCCAAAAAAAAATTAAATTCCAGTTTTAACTCCCGCAAAAGTAGAGGTTAAGCGCCAAATTTTCTTGGCCGTTAATACGTACATACATACTTTACACTCATAACTTATCATATAAACGGAAATTAAAAAAAAAATCTAATTGCAGTTTTACATACGTGCCTACATATGCAATATTAACATTGCGCTTACACAGAAATCTAACAAAAATTAAAAATCCACTTTTAATCATCTGCATTGTCAGCTGTACGGTCTGGTTCAATGACCAAACACATACCGCATTAAAAAAAAGCAGAAATACTTTACGGTAAAAAATTCACCACTTTGTTAAAAGAGCGCAGCTATTAAAGAGTAAAAATAATTGCAAGTGATCTACTCACTGCATTTTTTTCACTTTCCACTTTATGCGATATTCGCTCTCGCCCATACAGAGAAGCATTATTGTGTGTACTTATTTTCTGCACAGCGAGTTTACACTCACCCCTAATTACTCTTTTGCTAGCTCTTATTGTTTCCAACATATTATTGTTTTAAGTTGCGCGAGAAACTGAGGTCAAAATCATTGGTACGCATATACACACACGCTTGTACCAACTGCATTGCTGTTCTTTCCTTTGTATCTCTTTACGATTGTCATATGCATACATAAATATTTACATGTTAATGTTAGATTTTTGACAACAAGATACAAGATTGCTAAAATAAGCCAATAGGGAATTTAACTTTCGTCAACGACACACACACACTTTCCGAAATAATAACACATTTATATTATTTTTCATAATTTATTTACTTTTTTACACGTATATACCCAAGTGTTTGTGATTTTTTTCTTTCGTAATATTTCCGGTGATATTTATACATATATATATATATATATATACCGAATACTTTTCCAATAAAATTTTGATTTTAGTACTCAAAAAAAAAAACACAGCCACAATTTTTTCCTGAATTACTTCTGTGACATAAAGCGAACTATTTTCAATCGTCATAAGCACTCGAATATTTTTCTTCAAAGATTTAAGTCGAGCTTCGGTTTTATCTCTTTTTTAACGAGCAAATTATCTTGAGAACTAAATGTCGGATTCAGAAGCCAAAAGAACAGCTTCTCTTGAGCTCCCTAGTTCTAAGAGGGAATCCTCACGCACTAGATATAAACAGATCAACCCAGCTGCGCAACTTTTTATATCGCATAGCGATAATCTTATAAAATATTGTTCTAGATTCAGTGACTAACCAATCCAAGACCACACTGAATCATATTTACTTATTAAGAATAAATCATTAGACCAATGTTGGGCAGAATTTAAGACAGTTTATAATGAGATTTGCTCCAAAACTGACGACTGTTTCTCACGATGCTACTGCGCAACACGCCATTGCCAGGTCGACTTCTCCAGCTCGACAGGCACGTACAAGCTCCAATCCAAGCGAGCAACCGTGCTGCTCTAAGCAAGCACATATTCAATCATTACATGCGGGACACGATAGCAGAACTCTCCTTCCAACTCTATGGTCGCGGGGGCACACAAAGGATAATTTTTCCAACTTAGAGCCTTAATTGACTAAGACTCACAAAGAACTTTCATTTCCTCGAAAGTTCAAAAAAGGCTGATACTTCCCGCCGTAAATTCCAAGCTCAGAATTTCTGGAATGGGTGGACAAATCGTCCAAAACTGATTCAAACTTTGTTCCTTGACTCTGGTTGCATCCAAAACCAAGCGAAGGATAAAAGCCATTGCCATCGTGCTACAGAAGGTAACGAGGCAACAGTTCAAGGTCCTTGAACTTGCTGACCCAAATTGCCATATACCACCTCAAACCGACATGGTAATAGGCAGTAGCATACATCCACAAATTCTGATGGAAGGTGGACAAAAAATTTGCGATACAGTATTAAAAAAATTTTCGGTTGGATTCTTAGCGGTCCAGTTACCGTAAAAATGGAGTCATTCTCGACACAAGTAGAAGAAGTTTCAACTGAGATACTCGGTGCTCAATTGAGAAAATTTGGGAAGAGGAAGAAATTCCTCCAATTCCACAAATGTCATATGAGGATCACGCGTGCGAAGAAATATACAAGAAAACCCCAAACGGTCGATACTTTGTGCGACTTCCATTCAAGGATGGTTTCCCCGCAAAACTCCCCTTAAGCCATTCCCGGTCTGCAGCGCTTCATCAATTCTTTTGTATGGAGCGCTCGCTACAAAAAGGGGAGTTAAATACAATGTACAATAATGTATTATTCTTTCTACTTGCCACATCATGGGGTTGTAAAACCAGATAAAGTGACCACGAAAGTTCGAGTGGTGCTCAACGCCTCAAGAAAATCGAGCTCAGGCAACTCGCTTAATGATGTTTTGCATACTGGTGTTACTCTCCAACCAGACCTCATGCTGCTCATTCTTCAATGGCGAATGTATAAGATTGTATTCAATGGAGACATTGAGAAAATGTATCGTCAAATATTGATTCACGACGATGATAAACAGTTTCAGCGAATTATATTTCGCAAATCGGCTGAGTCTCCTATCACCGATTGTTGTCTGAAAACTGTTACATTTGGAGTCAATTGTGCACCATACCTTGCCATTCGTACGTTGCATCAACTTGCAACAGATACTTAGGAAACTTACCCTTTGACTGCTACAATAATACGAAACCAAGCATATGTCGATCACATTCTATCCGGTAGTCATGACATAGACAGTGCCTCTGAATCACTTTTCCAAGTGGTAATCGCTCTGAAATCTGCTGGTTTCATACTGAAAAAGTTAACGGCAAACAATGCCACTATCCTGCAAAGATTCTCCAAAGAGAATCTGCTCGACTCAAACTTTCTAAAACTCGAAAGTGCTTCCAAAACCAAATCTCTCGGTATCCAATGGAATGCTCTCACAGATAAGTTTACATACACAATCACATACACAAGCGACAAATTCTATCGTCGGTTGCAAAACTCTTGACCCGGCATGATGGCTGTCGCCAGCTATAATTCAAACAAAAATTCTGTTGCAAGAACTCTGGCTTGACGGCACTGACTGGGATGAATGTGCTAAGACCACAGCTTTGTCAAAATGCCACACTTTTGCAGAAAAACCTGCCTGCCATTTGTACAATAGAAATACCCCGCTTGATTAATTTCACTCTAGGGCAAGACACCCAAATACACGGGTTTTGCGATGCTTCGGAGAAAGCATATTGTGCAACAAATTTACATCCGCACACATGCTGAGAATGAAATATGTTCTACCATTCTAGTTGCAAAAGGCAAGGTTGGTAAGCTTACCTAGCTTAGAGCTGTGTGGCGCATTATTATTAGCAAAACTGGTTGCAACCATCCAAAAACAACTCAATTTAGAGGCGAAAAACACATTTCTATGGTCAGATTCCGAGATCGTATTGGCATGGCTCGAGAAGCCACCATGCACAAGAAGACCTATGTATCACACCGCACTTCTCAAATCCGAGACTATGTTCCATGCGGTACATGGCGTGAGGTTGCAAGCGGAGATAACAACCCCGCTGATCTTGGTACACGAGGCTGCAAGCCGCAGGACTTAGCTGCCAATTCACATTGGTGGCATGGACCGAAATGGCTCTCCTGCCATACTGATTCCTGGCCGAACTCTAAGGCCCGCAGTGCTTCTCCGCCAGAAAGGCTATCTTACGCATATCACACACTTGAAGATGAGCCTGACATTCTAAATCGGTTTTCTTCTTTCTTCAAAGCGATTCGCGTGACTGCGTATATGTTTCGGTTCGTAGACAACGTCCGAAATAAGTCCACAGGGCAACCTTTACTCACCTTGTCCCGTTTGACACATGATGAATGCCAATTCGCAAAGAAGCGCACCACCAACATTTCTCAAACTCGCTATTTTTATAGCGAGAAATATGCCTTGCGGAATAATATACCAATTAACAAAAAAAGATCGCTCTACCTCCTAAGTGTTGCACATTCTCACTCCCATTCTCCACCACGGGAGTTGATTTTGCTGGGCCATTTCAAATCAAAGCTTCCATGTTGATGTCGAACATCTTTTTCAAGGGCTATGTTGCAGTCTTCGTATGCTTTGCAACGAAGACAGTGCATCTTGAACTATGTTCAGATCTAACAACTTAGGCATTTCGAGCGGCGATTGCACGTTTCGTCGGCCGACGAGGATATCCATCCAAAATTATGAGCGGCAAAACGCTTGTCGGCGCTCAACGCGCCATACAACGTGACTTCGTTAAATTCCTTAACGAATGCTCTGCCAATATTGTCGAAAAATATGCTCCTCAAGACATAAATTGGCATTAAATTCCTTCCAGTGGACCCCATACGAGTGGCTTATGGGAATCAGCAGTCAAAAGTTTTACTATCCATCTCAAAAAAAACCGCTGCATCCCATAAGTTTACATTTGAGGAATTTGCAACACTATTAGTTCGAATTGAGGTAGTACTCAACTCGAGACCACTTTCAGCCATGCCACAAGACATCGCTGACCTCACTGCACTCACACCTGGTCATTTCATTCGAGGCGAACCATTGATGGCCATTCCCGAGCGAACGAAATGCGACCGACCTCTCTTTGACCAACCGATGGGAGAAGATTAAAGTACTTCACCATGAATTCAGTCGTCGTTGCAAAGAGGAGTTTCTCAAAGACCTCCAAAAGAGATATAAATGGAAGAATCCACACCAAGATCCTCAACCAGCCGACTTGGTAGTAGCCATCCACCCAGTGGCAACTAGGGCGCATCGAAAATGTTCGCCACGGGCTGTATAACCACATTCGAGTTTTGGATGTACGCACCAAAAATGGGGTTATCACGCGCCCACTTGTGAAGATGTGCTTTTTCCTGAGTGAGCATTCTTAGCTTGCAGGATAGCATAACAAATAGAAAATACATATTACCATCCAATTCAGGGCTAAACAACATATCTATCCAGTTTTCCCTAATTATATTGCCCTCTCCTTTTGATCCTCTCTTTTCAGAAAACCCCTACGGCAGAGATAGAACATTGCCTCCAGTGCAGACTCTGCCATAAGTACCATGCGTTGCGCATGTGTGGCGCATTTCGCGCAATGAAGCCGCCTCAAGGCAAACACTGCAAGGAGAGCAAACCAGAAAAAGCGCCAGCAAACACGAAGCATAACAAAAAAGCAAACGCGCACCATTGTTAAGCGCGCTGCTTAAACGTAATAGCAAAAATTATGTAACTACCGTGCGCGCGGAATAACCCTTTTATTCCCACTATTTCCATGTATCCCTATCACGCGCCAATCCTTCTATTCCTTTTAGTTCAGCTTACGTTAGCCGATCGATCGCTTAGCGGAGGCCGTTCGAGCTAACGGGCTATACATATATCAAAAGTTAAATATTTATAAATAAATATAAGTGAAATTTGTATATACTGTGTTCAATACTTAAAGTGAGCATTTAATTAAAATAAATTATGAATTTATATTTCGATAAATTGGTAAAGCTCGAGTTCGCAACGAACTCGATTAAACTGAATCTGTCTAGCGCTATCACTCTAACTCCTTTTATATCACTGTCTTCCAATTTTTTTCTTTTGATTTTTGTCGTAGCGGAGTTTTCTAACGCCTTTTATTTTTGTTTGTTTATATTCTCCTTATTTCTCCAGTATGTGCTTTATACGGTTAGCCGTAACATTTTTTCATTTTACATCCGCTATTTATTTCCACTTTTACTTACTGGTATAAATGAGGGTGTACCCAATATTTTGGTCCCATACGAACTAACTATGTACAAAGGTATCTTCAGAATAGTTTATTTTGGTTAAATTTTGTTATAATTGTATAAATCTGCTACAAGGCTGCCGTTACGCTTTTCAGCTGTGTGTCGCCCTTATATACCAGCCGGCTGCTCGCAACGAAAGCCTGGAATGATCGAATCGTTCTCGATAACGAATATTCTCGATTTACGCTCTAAAAATGCCAGTTATTGGCTTCTCTCTTTCATCTGACATTCGACTCGCATTTTCGCCACAATATTTAGAAAGAAAATTTTTATTTTTTATTTTCATTTTGATGTTAAGTTTAGCTCGGTATTAATTGAACTAGAACAGCAATAACTTTCGCTACAGTAATGAGTACATTCGATCCTTCATGCTCGTTTTTTATCAATCAAGCCGTTTACCATTATAGTGTACCGCCTAGAATGAAGAGGTGGACCATGAATTACCTGAGTGGCCGACAATCATCGGTTGACTTTCGACATCAAACTTCAAAGCTACGGAAAATTAAACAAGGGGACGGTGTCCTCTTTTCGATGCTGTTTAATTTTCATATTTCGAGGCTTTCTTTACCACCAGAGGGCGTCTCCTTGATCTCATACGCCGATGACTGTTCGATTTTGATGACTGGCCAGGATATTTATGGCCTCCACCTACCACCAGCGAAATCCTCCTCCACCCTTTTCACCAGCTGGACGAAGAAGTACTGGCTAGAACTCAATGTGAAGGTGGATGATACAAAAATTCCGCCCACAAGCAACCCAAAGTTACTGGGAGTCACACTAGACAGCCTACACGAGACACAGTTGAAGAAGCTACAAAGATGTCAGAACACCACCTTTCGCCTCCTGATGGCGGAGCAGCACCTACACAGTGAAACACCAATACTTCCAGTTAAGGAGAATAGCGTTATGATGTGTAAGCAATACCTGCTGGGGTGCTGCCGTAGGGATCACCCCAACAGACACTTTCTGGAAGCTGAGCCACCGTCTAGGCACATCAGGAAGGGAGTAGTTGACTACCGCGAATCCGTACAGCATTACAGACAAAACCCGCTCGACAGGACGGCGTACAGACAGGCCATAAGCACCATTCACCGAGAGTCCGTTAACACCTTTGTGAGCTCTTTTCTGGTGTTCTCGGAGTTCAATCACCAGCCATAGCAGAACAAGAGCTAGAGCTGTCTCGAGAGACCCGAGTAACCCTGGTACGATTGAGATTTGGATATTGTAGCAGGCTCAACTCCTACCTATCCAGACATACCCAACACATGTCCCGCCTGCATAGAATTCCCACACGACACTAACCACCTCTTTGCATGCCCACTTAACCCGACTCATCTAAAACCCCTCTTCCTCTGGTCCAAACCTGTCAAAACAGCACGTTTCCTGGGCCGCCCGTTAAATGACCTCGATAGCTAGAATACCCCTATTGTGCCGAAAATGTGAAGCGAATATCAAATGAAAGAGAGAAGCCTATAACTGGCATGTTCTAGAGCTTGAATCGAGTGCATTCGTTATAGAAAACAATTCGATTCAGGTAATAAAGGCGAAACTCAATCAATCTTAAAGTGAAAGCGTTGGTGATAACACAACAGGGAAGTAAAAATAGTTCATTGTGAAAGTTGTAATACAAGTGATTGTAAATAGGGAAGTGAATTCTGAATTACTGAGTAATAAAAGGAAATTTAATAAATTCTTTATAAAATAAGAAACTGCACACAAATTTGGTGACTTTTATTTAACAATCTAGTGATTGAGCTCGAACGATTTGGCAAATCATCGTGGTTAACTTAGTAAAATCGTAACAATATTATATCGGAATGAATAAATAGATGGTCGTATTAACCATATTGTAACGTTTCTCGTAGCTACCCTCGATGACTTCCCAAATCCTTCGGGTTCAATCACTAGATTGCTAAATTATAGTCCAAGATTTCCTCGTCTGGCTCTTATTCGTCAGGAATTTACTCAACGTTTATTTTGTCCACAATATAATACAATTTTCTTCACTATACACAATGGTTTACTTTACAAATCTTTATCAAACAATTATTTTCCGTTTTACTTGGCAGCAGTGTTATTACTACTGAGTCTTCAACTCGATTGCCTGAAATAGCTGTTGCCTTTTCGTTTATGCCTAGCAATGGTCCAAACATTCCGTTCATGGGCTAACTCGTCTACCTGCAGTAGTTGCTGCCGCTCTTTTCGTGTGTCCTTTGTACTGGGAATTTCATCACACAGCCACTCCTTATGTCTATATTTTGTACTGGGAATTTCCATTATACTGGCACTCTTTTTGTCTGGCCTTTGTACTGGGAACTTCCATCACACTGTCACTCCTTTTGTCTATATTTTGTACTGGAAATTTCAATCACACTGTCACTCCTCTTGTCTATATTTTGTACTGGAAATTTCTATCACACTGCCACTCCTTTTATCAGTCCTTTGTATTTGGAATTTCCGTCACACTGCCCTCTACCTAAGTCTGATCATCGCGATCAGACATACTATCTGTTCCAAATGGTGCAAGCCTTCCAGGTGAGCCACTTTCATTTTGGTTCTTAGTTTCCCAACAGTCTGGATTCGATTCAATACGTCGTTCAGCCTTTTGTAGGGGCCTTCCCAATTGCATTGAAGTTTCGGGGAAAAGCCTTTCTGCCGTTGTGGGTTGTAGAACAACATTAAATCGTCATCTTGTAAACCCATATCTGGCCTCTATCTCGCTACTCATAACTTCGGGTAGCTGTCCCACAAGAGCATGTATCTTTCTCAGTCTTTCCTCTAGGGCATTTGACGCATCTTTCCCAATACTTCTCGTATCACCACTTACTCCAAACTTCAAATCACTGGGCAACCAAAGTTCACTACCGAAGCGGATAGTTGCGGGTGTTTTACCCATTGTTTCGTGCACCGCTGATTGATATCCCATCAGGAATAGCGGTGTGTGTATCCCAACCATTATGATGTTTGTGCACGACCTTCCGCAAGTGCTCTTCCAGAGTTCGGTTGAGCCGTTCTACCATGACATCTGATTGAGGATGCAGAGCTCTCGTTCGGGTTTTTCGAATACCAAGTATCAGGCACATCTTCTTGAACACTGACGATTCAAAGTTTCTTCCCTGGTCCGAGTTCAGTTCTATGGGCGAAACGGATCTGTAACTCAATTGTAAGTGAATGCATCGGCTACTGTTTTAGCTTCCTGATTTGGGATTGGGTAGACCTTCGGTCATTTACTAAAGTAGTCCATAACCACAACAACGTATTTGTGTCCTCGCCTGCTCATGGAGAATGGACCGGCTACATCCATGGCAACCCGCTCAAATGGTGCACCTGAGTTATACTGCTTCATCTGCCCATAACTTCGTGATTTTGTCCATTTACCTGCTAAGCACACCTTGCAGTTAGCAATCCATTCAGCGATCGATTGACGACAACCAACCCAATAGAACCGCTGTTTGATCTTTTCCAGCGTTTTCGTAATACTTAGGTGCCCTCCACTAGGACCATTATGGAATTCCTTAAGAATATCCGGAATACTTAACCTCGTAACTACTATAAGCATCCGAGAGCACTGGCCATCTTCACTTTCCCATACTCTACGCAAACAGCCAGATATCGGCTCTAAACCACTCCATTGTGTCCAGTATGCCTTCGCTATAGGACTTCCTGCTGCCATTTGTTACTTATATGGCCGTCTGTACTTCTCCAGTCCATGCATTAAAAGTTCCAAATCTAGATCTTCCTGCTGATATTACCGTAGATGGCTTGACACCCACTCTTCCGCTTGTTTAATTGGTTTGGAGCAGTGTTTACATTCCAAGCTAAATGGTCGATGAGAAATGGCGTCAGCATTCGAGTGAATATTCCCTTTGCGGTGCTCTATACTGTAGTCATAACTTTGCAGTCTCTTAATCTATCGTGCTAGCTGTCCTGCAGGATTCTTGAACTGTAGTAGCCACTTCAGCGCTGCATGATCTGTTCTAACACCGAAGTGTTGGCCGTACAGATACTTGTAGAGATGTTTGATGCAAACCACCAACGCTAATAGTTCTCTCCGAGTTACGCAGTAGTTCCGCTCTGATTTCCCATTAGACTGGCTATAGCAAGTAAATATCTTCTACTGCCCATCAAGCACTTGCGAAAGTACACTTCCTATACCATAGCCACTAGCATCTGTATCCAGAATAAATATTGCACTAGGAACCGGGTAGGCTACTAGCATAGGCGCAGTGCATAGCTTTTCCTTCAGAGCTTGGAAACACTCCTCTTGCTCTTTGTTCCATTTAAAGGATCTATTTTTCCTGGTCCAAATCGGCGATGGTAAGCACATAGACCCAGAAAGCTCCGTAATTCATGCAAATTCCTGGGCCTTCACTGCTTCTGTCTTTACCTTTGCTGTGCAGACGCCCTCGGTTGTTACCTATTGAGCTAGATAATTAAACTCCTTCTTGAATAGCCAGCACTTTTTAGGACTAAGTTTAAGGTCGGCGCTAGCTATCCTCTGAAAAACTTCTTCCAAATTGTCCAAGTGTTCCTCAAAGCTATTGCCCAGTACGATGATGTCGTCAAGATACACCAAACAAATATTCCAATGCAGTCCCTTAAGCACATGATCCATTACCCTTTCGAATATTGCAGGAGCGTTGCATAGTCCAAAGGGCATCACCCTGAATTGCTAAAGACCGTTTCCAGCACTAAAGGCAGTCTTCTCCTTATCTCTCTGACTTACCTCCACTTGCCAATAGCCGCTCTTAAAGTCGAGTGCTGAGAACCATTCCGTGTCGGCTAACGAGTCTAGAGTATCATCGATCCTGGGCAAAGGATAGCCGTCCTTCTTTGTCACATCATTTAGCTTCCGATAGTCCACACAGAACCGCAACTGGCCATCTATTTTCTTCATGAGTACTACCGGCGATCTCCATGGACTTGCCGATGGTTCAATAACACCACTTTTTCTCATTTCTTTAATTAGATGGCCAACAGCGTCAAGTTTGCCTAGTGGAACGCTTTGAGGATCTTAAGGAATTGGCCTAGCGCCACAAGTATCAATACAATTTTTCACAACGTTGGTCCTGCCTGGGTTGTTGCCATCCTTGTCGAATATGTTGGAGTATTTGCGGATAAGTTCAATGGCATTTTGCTTGTACTTGCCTTCTAACCATTGCGTCGTGCCGTGTGTTTCCTGCCAATGTAACCGATTTCAGATGAATCATGGCAGTTGATGATGGCTTCCATCTCTCGACATTGCCCTAATACAGTTCCCCTATGAATTTTTACTGGTGATTTAAAGTCATTAAAAACTCTCACTGGGATGCGTCCATTCTTTTGCTTCTTAGTCAGGGTTTTACAAATAAGAAAGTCCGGTATAGAATGCTGCTTCGACAACCCACAATTTGCTTGTCCCACAATCTTCCTTAATCTTCGCCCAAACAACTGCTTCTGACTTTAGTGGGATCAGCTCGGTGTCCTCAAGGACTACTTGCTTGCTGCTGTATGTGGAATTATAGTCACTGCTAAGTGGTACTTCCATATTTTTGTATTCCATAATTCGGTTATTCAAGTCGATCTTGATGCCTTGATCCAACAGGAAATCTACTCCTAGGACTACCTCATCTGCAATCTGTGCAACTATGAAGTAATGTAACACCGTCACATTCCCTATTTCGATCCCACACGTTACTTCTCCCACAACTTGGGTGTACTCACCAGTCGCCGTTTTCACACTTGCTCCAGGTAATGATCTCACTTCTTTAGCGATCAGGTAAGTTTGTATGAAGAAGTCTGATGCGCCTGTATCAATGTTAATATTCGCTCTCTTCCACCAATAGTAATATTGCTCGTGTTTTTACCAATTAGTGAGACGGAGATTATGGGATATTCAATTGCAGGAGCCAGCATACGCTCCTTCACGCTGTCTCATTTATCTCCTGCAAAATTTCCGCAGCAGTCCTTACAGCCCAAGCAATAGTGCAGCGGAGTTTTCCTTGATGCTCCAGTTATTCGCTGTGGCCGTCTTTTCGAACTGAAGCATAAAGACCTGGATAGGAATTTTTCCTTCAAAGGATGGTATTTTTAGCCTGGAACGTTCATGGAAGTCGTTGAACGATTCAAATGCAAGTTCCGTACGCGACCTTCCAACTCGTTGACTTTGGTCTCAAATAGCTCCTCTATTTTGTCTTTCCCACCTTCCAATTCGTTGACTTTGGTCTCAATTAGCTCCTCTTTTGTCTTGACATTCCTCGACTTTATTCCCTCTTTCCCTAAGTTCTGCATTGCCTCCGAAATTTCAGCCAACTTTTGTGACATGATGGCATCGATTTGTGAAATTGCAGCCAATAACATGTTCATGTTGTGGATACCCGTAGAATGGCCAAGAGCCTTTCCTTAATAAAACTTGATGGCTGCTCAAACTTTTTCGCATAATCAACAGCTTCTCCTTCTCCATATCCTTCATAGCTGTCACTGCGTCCTCTCGACGTAATTCGATTGCAGCTCTGCTTTATATCCAGTTGTAGTTAATCCTCGCTTTGCCGATTCTCTCTTGAATGGAGGTATCGTCAAATCCTGAATCTTGTCAATTCTTATTCTTTGAGAGTTATTGTTACACTTCTGACATCAATTGATACGATTTTGCTAAATTACTACTTCGATGATTTCCCAATTCCATCGAGTCCGATCAATGGATTCTTAAAAAAAAATCGCCAACTATGTTTGTCAATTTTACTTTATTACACAATAACTCACTATTACAATTACTTATATTACAACTTTCACAATGTACTATTTTTACTTCACAGTAGTGTTATCACCAATAAATTCACTTTACGACTGATTCTCTGCTGTTGTGTTTCGACCTTAAATACTAAATACATTGTTCGGACCTCGCCTGGAATAATCGAATTGTTCTCGATAACGAATATTCACGAACCATGCTCTAGAACATTCCAGTTATTGGCCATTCGCTTCACATTTACGCCAGAATATTTATCTTTAAAATTTGATTACTTTGACCTCAAAAAAGGACTTTTGCAGAAACCAAAATAACGAAAACATTTTAACTCCTGGGTTAAATTAAAAATCAGACATGTACAAAAATTCAATATTAAACAAAATAAACTGTAATAGATAAATGGTATTTTATTCATTCAACCAGTATATGTACTATAGGCCTGAAACTTATAAATATTAGTAGTTGTACCATGTACTCAAAGGACTACATAGGAAGACTTGCTTGGTGTATCTTGATGACATCATCGTATTGGGAAAAAGTTTTGAGACGTGTGTAGAAGAATTGGCCAAGACCCAGAAAATTGCATGTATTAAGAAGTTTTCGTGGGATGTGCACTTACTATCGCCGATTTGTGCCAAATTTCGCTAGCATAGCTAATAGTCTACATGAGCTCACCAGGAAAAATAGATGTTTTGAGTGGAAAACTGAACAAGAGGAGGCTTTCCAAGCTTGTACTTTCGCAAGTGATTGATGGGCAGGAGGAGGTAGTTGCCTGCTATAGGGAAACCAGAGCAGAACTACTGCGTAACTCGGAGAGAGCTACTAGCGTAAGTGGCTTGCATCAAATACTTCCACAAATATCTTTATGGTCAACATTTCCGCATTTGAACTGATCATGCAGCGCCGAGGTGACTAATACAGTTCAAGAATCTCGAAGGGCAGCTCAGTCGGTGGATTGAGAGACTGCAAAGTTATGACTGTACCATCGAACACGGCAAGGGAAATACGCACGGAAATGCTGACGCTATGTCCCGTCGGCAATGTAATTTGGAATGTAAGCACTGCTCAAAAGCCGAGGATAAGGAAGACATAATAGGAATCCGGCTGATGACAATTACACCAGCAGAAGAGTGGGAGTGGAAATGCCAGCAGGAAGGTCCGGAATTGGAACTGTTATTGCACCGATTAGAGATAAACAGACGACCAAGTAAAGAACAAATCGCTTCGGAAGTCCCATAGCGAAGGCATACTGGGCACAATGGAACAGTTTAGAGTTGACATCTGGCTGTTTGCATAAAGCATGGGAAAGTGAAGATGGACAGTGCTCTCGAAGGCTAATAGTAGGTCCACGGTTAAGAATTCCGGAGGTTCTTAAGGAATTCCATAACGGTCTTAGTGGAGGGCACCTAGGCATTACGAAAACGCTTGAGAAGATCAAGCAGCGGTTCTATTGGGTTGGTTGTCGTCAATCGATCGCTGAGTGAATTGCTAACTGCAAGGAGGGTATTGCAGCTAAAGGGCCAAAATCACCGACCTCATGAGCAGATAAAGAAGTATAACTCAGGTGCACAATTTGAGCGGGTTCACATGGATGTAGCCGGTCCATTCCCTATGAGCAAACAAGGAAACAAATACGTCTTTGTGGTTATGGAATGCTTTAGTAAATGGCCTGAGGTCTACCCAATTCCAAACCAGTAACCCAATATTAGAATTATAGAATTGCACTCAGACCAAGGAAGAAACTTTTAATCGACGGGGTTCCAGTAGATGTGCCTGATACTTGGTATTCGAAAAACCCGAACGACAGTTCTGCAATCTCCTCAGTCTCCTGTAAGACCACTTAGGGGCTGTCCATAAACTACGTAGGCTGCTTGGGAGGTATGGGGGGGAGGGGTCCACTAAAAGACCACGGTGAGCCACGTGCGGAGAGGGGTTTTTTTGGACTAAGCTACGTGGTTCTCCATGTCAATATGTTTTTGCCGCGGTTAGAAAAAATCAGCGCAGTTTTCATAAATCCTCTATCACAAATACAACAAAAAATATAACTTTAAAAATCCAGAATCATGAGGAAAAGAGTAGAGCAATCGAACGAGCTTAAAATATGCGTTCTTTTCTAACGCACACTCATTTGATTCAACATGATGCTGCGAGTGACGACGATGAAACACTTCGACGATTATCGCTCGTCGATTGTCTCGATTGTCTGAAGAAACATGTGTGCCTGAAGTAGATGATTTACATGAATGGCTAGTTTCGTGTTTCATTCCAAGCTTGGATTGCATCAACAATATGCTAACTTTTTTTAATAAACATTTCTTTCCAAAAATTTTATCATAAAAAACCACGTGCCTTTATATGGGGGGAGGGGGGTCGGGGAAAAGCTACGATAGACCACGTGGGGGAAAGGGGGACAGAAAGTAACCAAAATCAGGCTACGTAGTTTATGGACAGTCCCTTACGGAAGGTAGTGGATAAACAGCAGGATGAGAGAGATATCCACATACCGCTGTTTCTGATGGGATACCCTGGTAGTGAACTTCGTTTGCCCAGCGATTTAAAATTTGGAATAAATGTTGATGCGGTGAACTCTGAAGGCTTTCAAAATGGAGATTTGGTGTTGCTGTACAATCCGCAATGGAAGAAAGGTTTGTCCCCGAAACTTCAATGCAATTGGGAAGGTCCATATAAGATAGTCAAACGGCTAAACGACATAGTGTATCGAGTCCTAGAGAGGTTTGCACCGTTTGAAAAACACATGTGTGGGATCGGGACGATTAGACTTAGGTGGAGGGAAGTGGGGCGGAAGCCAATGCCAAATGAAAGAGGCAATAACCGCCGAAAACTGGCATGTTATCGACAATACTCCGAACATTCCAGGCGGTTTTTGCAAACAATCGATTTTATGCTTCCATTTTTTCGGTAGTTTTATTTGAGAGTTTTTCTTTGTAAATATTTATTTTGGCAAATTATGTAAACATTAGTATCCGGAGATTTCCAGATTTTAAAATTCGTTATACAAATTTTCGAAAAATAACCTCTTCAAATTTTCGAACGGAATGTTTGGACTGTTGTTAAGGATAAATGGAGCGGCTGCAGCTTTCACAGGCAAACGAATAATCAGCCTATTCTTGAGCGCGTGAACAGAATATTTGGGTTATCTTCAGATATAAAAAGAGCGGCAGCCGCTATCACAGGGAGAGACGAGTAGAAAACGCAGAGGCGTTAACATTGCTGCAAGCTGTGTGTTTTAGAAATGGATAAACTGTGTCTTCTGCTTCACACAGTTTATCCGTTTATATGTGTTATAAAGAATTGTAAAATAAGCCATCGTGTGTAGTAAAGAATTGTAATTATTGGGGACTAAATAAACGTTGAGTAAATTCCTGACGATTGAGAGGCAAACGAACAAATCTTGGGAGTTTTATTTAGCAATCTAGTGTTCGGGCTCGAAGGATTTGGGAAATCATCGAGGGAAGCTACGTAAAACGTTACAATATTAATATAAACAAAAGATGTCATATATATCAAAGAAACCACGGAATTTGCGCCAAAACACCATTCATTTCTGGCTGCTGTGTAACTCGGAGAGAACTATTAGCATTGGCGGATTGCATTAAACATTTCTACAAGTACCTGTATGGTAAACACTTCCGAGTTAGAACAGATCTTGCAGCGCTGAAGTGGCTACTACATTTCAAGAAACCTGAAAGACAGCTAGTCCGATAGATTGAGAGACTGCAAAGTTATGACTACAGTATAGAGCACCGCACAGGGAATATTCACGCGAATGAATGCATGTCTCATCGACCATGTAGCTTGGAATGTAAACACTGCTCCAAGGCGGAAGGCAAAGAAGACATAATAGACGTCCGATTAATGACAGTTACACCAGCGGAAGATTGGGGGTTAAGTCATCTACGGAAATATCAGCAGGAAGATCCAGATTTGGAACTTTTAATGCTTGGACTGGAGAAGTACAGACGGCCATAAAAGTAACAACTGGCAACAGGAAGTCCTGTAGCAAAGGCATACTGGACACAATGGAGTAGTTCAGAGCCGATATCTGGCTGTTTGTATAGAGTATGGGAAAGTGAAGATGGCCAGTTCTCTCGGATGCTTATAGTAGTTACGAGGTTAAGTATTCCGGATATTCTTAAGGAATTCCGTAATGGTCCTAGTGGAGGGCACCTAAGTATTACGAAAACGCTGGAAAAGATCAAACAGCGGTTCTATTGGGTTGGTTGTCGTCAATCGGTCGCTGGGTGGATTGCTAAATGCAAGAAGTGTATTGCAGCTGAAGGGCCAAAATCACGAAGACATGATCAGATGAATCAGTATAACTTATTGGCAGCATTTGAGCGGGTCGCCATGGATGTAGCCGGTCCATTCCCTATGAGCAGGCGAGGAAACAAATACGTTATTGTTGTTATGGATTATTTTAGTAAATGGCCGGAGGTCTACCCAATTCCAAATCAGGAAGCCAAAACTGTAGCGGATGCATTCACTAACAATTGGGTTACCAGATATGGTGCGCCTATAGAACTGCACTCGGAACAGGGAATAAACTTTGAATTGGCAGTGCTCCAGGAGGTGTGCCTGATACTAGGTATTCGGAAAACCCGAACGACAGCTCTGCATACTCAATCATATGGCATGGTAGAACGGTTCAACCGAACTCTGGAAGAGCACTTGAGGGAGGTCGTAGACAAACGCCAGGATGATTGGGATATCCACATACCGCTGTTCCTGATGGGATACCGGTCAGCGGCGCACGAGACAACGGGGAAAACACCCGCAAGGATCCTCTTCGGTAGTGAACTTCGGCAGCGTAGTGATTTGAAGTTTGGAGTAATTGGAGATGCGAAAAGGATTGGGAAGAATGCGTCAAATGGCCTAGAGGACGAACTGAGAGAGATACATGCTCTTGTGAGACAGCGAACCGAAATTATGAATAGCAAGATAAAAGACAGATATGATAAGGCGATAAACTCCGAGGGTTTTCAAGATGGCGATTTAGTGCTGCTGTACAACCCACAATGGAAGAAAGGTTTGTCTCCGAAGCTTCAATGCAATTGGGACGGCCCCTAAAAAGTAATTAAACGGCTGAACGACGTGGCGACAATGTGAAAGTGGTTCACCTAGAAACGCTCGCGGCAGTGTGACAGAAATTCCAAATACAAAGGACAGCCATAAGGGTCGTCAGTGTTAAGGAAATTCCCCGTAAAAAGGACAGAAAAAAGGAAGCGGCAGTGTTATGTAAATTCCCCGTACTTAGACCAAACAAAACAAAAAACACGATTGTAAAGTGAAAATAATTAATTGAACGTTGTTATATTAGCAGTTGTTCATAGTGAAGTTCATGGGTATTTATTGATAAAAAATTAACGTGAACGCATCAAGGTTTGCTTTTATCTATTTTTTAGCATCAGTCACATATCCGCGGGAGGTGGACCTGTGACCGACCTATTCGAATCAATCGTACTTATGCTTCGATTTGCTTGAAATTTAGTCTATAAGTAGCATTTGCTTAGGTTAGCAGGGACACTAGGGTGCTCTCCGGGAAGTGGACCATGAACCGACCTATTCGAAATCTCATTTATCTATATAAAATTTTCCAGTCACGGTGTCTATCCTCGAACTCCTCCAAAACGGCTCCTAATGAAACTTCGTATATATATTGGTTAGGTATACGAATAGCCTTCTTTATATTTTTCATACGGGGAAAGGAACCAGGGACTCACCTTTTCGAAAAAATCATATTTATGTTTCGATTTGCTTGAAATTTGGTACATAGGTGGCATTTTGCTTAGATTATCAGGAATACAACCTCTCTCTCCGAGAAGTGTATCATTGACCGACCCTTTCGAAATCTTATTTATGGTGCGTATTTATTAGTTGGGAGATATATTTCAGACTGTAAAGCGATTAAATTGAGAAGAAAAAAAAATGATTTATGTTTCAATTTGGTTAAAATTTTAAATGATGTGTCTAAATGGACCATAGATCAGGAAAAAAGTTCAATTTGCTTGAATAATTCTTAACGGGAAAGTGATCACCGACACACAGACAAAAATTATGATGATTTGGATATAAGTATAGGTCCGTGCGTATTTTTTTTGGCTACGTATTGTAATTTTTCTGTGACCGAATGCTGCGTTCGTTTTACTTTGAAACTTTCATATGGCCATTTGCGTGAATTAGCAAAACGCACTGGCAAATACGTAGCTAGATAAATATTACAATATAATCAAAAATCTATAACTTTGATGCAGTAGTTTTTCTAATTACGGCCGCCCCTCGGCAGGGAATTTCAAGGATCCCGAGTGTATATCTGGCATGAAATAAAAGGTCGCCATAAAAATCCATTGGTCGTTCGGAGGAGGCTTAAAATAAGTTGTAGTTCGCTTCATATGTTGGTAAAAACATCAAGACGCAAAACCGCAGATTAGAGGAGAGTTCGGCCGAAAATGGTTTCAATGGTTACAAATCGCCAAATAAATATATTGTAACGTTTTTCGTAGCCACCCTTGATGATTTTCTAAATTCTTCGAGTCCGATCACTAGATTGCTAAATAAAACCCCCAAGATGTCTTTGTTTGGCCTCTTAATCGCCAGGAATTGACTCAACGCTTATTTCGTCCTCAATAATTACTGGCTATCGCCTATAATGTTAGCAGCAAAAACTCTGCTCCAACAACTCCTGGGACGAAACGGTGAAGCCGATCTCACTACACAAATGGAACGCGTTCAGGAAAAATCTCTCCGCTATTCACTTTGGTGGAAAGACCCCAAGTGGTTAACTAGGGCATCCTCTCTTTGACCAAAAAGCTCACCAACTCAATCAGCTCCTCCCGAGCAAAGGCAAGTTGAAGTTTTCCATGTTCTAGAAGACTCGGACTTTTTAGACCGTTTCTCATCCTTCTTCACTGCTCTCAGAGGAAACAGCGTGCATATTTTGTTTCATACAAAAAGCTCAGAAAATGCCAATTCCTGCCAATACTACTTTCTCTCAAAGCGAAATAAAATGCGCAAAAACCTGCCTCATATCTATGACTCAAAGGTAATACTTTGGAAAAACTATAGCAGCGCTGGAATCAAAAAGGCCGTTGGAAAAGAGAGACTCACTTCACACGATAATTCACGGTTCTGCTCCCTCCGCCTCGGGTTCCTCCACTCATGATTCGCATAATCCAGCAGGAATATCACATCCCCAGACTCCACCAGAAGATCAAATCTTGTATTTTTCGATGCAAGACATGCACAATATACAAGCAAAAGATGAACTCGCAATTGATGGCAGCGTTGCCCAACGAACGTTCCACCTATTGACTCCCATTCTACACCACTGGTGTAGATTTTGCGGGCCCATTCCTCGTGAAAACTGCGTCTCTCTGCAGAGCAACACATTCCAAATGCGTTTTGTGTATTCATACGCTTCTCCACAAGGGCCATTCATCTGGAAGTATGTTCCGATCTAACAACAGAAGCGTTCAAGGCAGCATTCGCACGATTTGTCGAACGAAGAGGCATCACATCCAAAATAATGTCGGACATTGGAAAAAGCTTTCTAGGAGCCCAGCGGAGTTTACAAAGGGAACTTTCATCCCTTCTTGAGAAAGTTTCAGACAAAACCGCAAATCAATATGCGATCCATGGATTCAGATGGCAATTTATACCCCCTTATGCTCCACACATGGGAGGACTTTGAGAAGCGGCAGTAAAGAGCTTTAAAGCTCACTTCACCATAGTCGCCAAAAACGACAAATTCGGAAGCGGTACTCAACTCAAGGCCACTTTATCCTATTACCCAAGACCCCGATGATTTGAAGGCCCTAACTCCAGGCCACTTCTTACGAGGCGCTCCCCTACTCTCGATCCCCGAGCCAAACTCAGAAAACCTCTCACTAATTAACAAATGGCAAAGGTTAAGAGCACTCCATCACCAGTTCAGCAAACGCTGGAAAAACGAGTATCTTCATCAACTCCAAAAGCGACAAAAATGGAAAGGACAACAGCGAAACATGAAAGACGGTGACCTCGTCGTCATTAAAGATGATCTCCTTAATCTCCAAATGAATGGCAGGTCGCATCCTGAAACTCCACCTCGGAGAAAAGTGTGACTAACTTTGGCATCCGGATGGTATAACCCACTTTTTTTTGGTGGGATGGGTGAGGTTTGATGGTAAAGATCTTCCCGTCCCTTAATTTGTGGTGCTATTGACCTGTGCCTTTGCTTGTGTCTCTTCCTGTGTGGTTGCTGTTGTTTATGATGCGTTCCTCCTTTTTTTATAAATTTTAATTTTTTTATTTTTTTATTTTAGTGTAATTTCTTCTTTAATTTTAATTTTAGCTGGTATTGTCAATATATAATGTATTTAATTATATTTATAATTTTACATAGTCATGTATATAATGTAATTTGCAGTAGAAAATTTCCGTTATTAAAAATCTTCTTTATTTATTAATTTTTCTTTACGGCTTTGGTACTTAATTTAAAATCTTTCTGTTTCATTAAGTGCACATGAATTTATTTATTTATTTTTATTCGGATTGTATATTACTTTTCTGATATGCGCGTTTTAAGTTTAATTTTTCACAGCCACAGTTTTCGCTATTTTATGCACTGTATTTTTTTTTTGTTTCCCGCACTACTTTTGCACAAAAAAAAAAACGCACAATTAAATTATAACTGCGACTATCGCTTGCTTTGTTTCGTTCTTCCAGGGAGTCGCGTGTTTTAATGATATGTATATGTATGTATATAATGGTTCTTTCCACTTTTTACACACACTTTCCACACTTTTTACATTTTTATGGTGGGGAGGAGGACAGGGTTGCAAGTAAGTATGTGAAAAAAGGACAGGGTTGCAGGTAAGTATGTAGAAAAAAAGGACAGGGTTACAGATATGTATGTGAAAAAAAGGACAGGGTTACAGATATTTTTATAAATCGATGAGGTTTTCATCCATGTCTTCAACATGCCGGCGGGCATGCGGCGGAGTGACTTGGAGTAGCTCCTGCAGTTTTCGATTGTTTTCTTAGCTTCGTTGACTAATCCGGTGAGTCGTCGTTGGAAAGACGAACGATTTTGGGGTTTCGGTTTGCGGCCTATGCATTGGTTTGCACCTATGACCTTTTCGGGCTTTTGATTGTGGCTGTCTTTTCGGGCTTCATTTGGAAGATTTTCCAATTTCGCCGCGTGTAGAATATTCCTTTCGTTGCTTAGGAATTCCCTTCGGGGTTTTCTTCCTTTGTTGTGTCGGTAGCAGGGTGTGGGCCTATGTAGTAGGGTGTGGTGTGCTAGTCCACAATGGTGACAGCTTTCCGGGGAGTCACAGCAGCCCGTCGAGTGCGAGGTTGCTAAACAGTTGATGCAATATTTATGCACCTTCGCAGACTCGTATCGCTCGCCCGGAGCCATTGCCAGGAATGCGCGACAGTTGCGTAACGAGTGTGTATGGCAGCAGAGCCGACACTTACCGAAGTTCTGTGACTTGAAAAGACAGCATCGAAATACAATTTTAGTGTGCGAAGACTGACAGCTGGAGGCGAGTGATTAGGAGTTTTGAGATGGTGAGAGGGACTAATATAAGCTAAGCAGGTCGCAATAAGCAGAGTTTTGTTAGATTGCGGGTGACCGTTCCGCCTTAAGTGCGGATGTCTACTACGCGAACGTTTTGGTCGACTCCGAGGTGGAGTTTCATGATGCGACCCAGTCGCCATTCATTTGGAGGCAGGAGATCGTCTTTAATGACGACGAGGTCACCGTCTTTCATGTTTCGCTGTTGTCCTTTCCATTTTTGTCGCTTTTGGAGTTGATGAAGATACTCGTTTTTCCAGCGTTTGCTGAACTGGTGATGGAGTGCTCTTAACCTTTGCCATTTGTTAATTAGTGAGAGGTTTTCTGAGTTTGGCTCGGGGATCGAGAGTAGGGGAGCGCCTCGTAAGAAGTGGCCTGGAGTTAGGGCCTTCAAATCATCGGGGTCTTGGGTAATAGGATAAAGTGGCCTTGAGTTGAGTACCGCTTCCGAATTTGTCGTTTTTGGCGACTATGGTGAAGTGAGCTTTAAAGCTCTTTACTGCCGCTTCCCAAAGTCCTCCCATGTGTGGAGCATAAGGGGGTATAAATTGCCATGTGAATCCATGGATCGCATATTGATTTGCGGTTTTGTCTGAAACTTTCTCAAGAAGGGATGAAAGTTCCCTTTGTAAACTCCGCTGGGCTCCTACAAAGCTTTTTCCAATGTCCGAC
The DNA here is from genome assembly GCA_030068015.2 of Neoceratitis asiatica. Classification (NCBI taxonomy): domain Eukaryota; kingdom Metazoa; phylum Arthropoda; class Insecta; order Diptera; family Tephritidae; genus Neoceratitis; species Neoceratitis asiatica. The sequence goes on from CM061529.1 coordinate 15,936,078, forward strand.
ATTATTTTGGATGTGATGCCTCTTCGTTCGACAAATCGTGCGAATGCTGCCTTGAACGCTTCTGTTGTTAGATCGGAACATACTTCCAGGTGAATGCCTTTGTGGAGAAGCGTATGAATACACAAAACGTATTTGGAATGTGTTGCTCGGCTGAGAGACGCAGTTTTCACGAGGAATGGGCCAGCGAAATCTACACCAGTGGTGTAGAATGGGAGTGAATAGGTGGAACGTTCGTTGGGCAACGCTGCCATCAATTGCGAGTTCATCTTTTGCTTGTACATTGTGCATGTCTTGCATCGAAAAATACAAGACTTGGTCTTCTGGTGGAATCTTGGGATGTGATATTCCTGCTGGATTATGCGAATCATAAGCTGTTTTTCCGTGTGCAATAGAGTTGAGTGGAGGAATCCGGGGAGGAGGGAGCAGAACCGTGAATTATCGGGGATGATAATTGGATGACGCTCATCGTAGCTAAGTGCGGCATGAATCAGACATCCCTTTGCCCGCAGTTGTCCTGATTTGTCCACGAATGTGCTGCGATAGTTTTTCCAAAGTATTATCTTTGAGTCATAGACATGAGGCGGGTTTTTGCGCATTTTATTTCGCTTTGAGAGGAAGTGGTATTGGGAGGAGTGGGCATTTTTTGGGATTTTTTCCAGACACGCTAACACGATGGCAGAATCTGTCCACAAAATTATCTCATGAAACGGTAGATTTAAGTCGGCTCGGATTTGTTTCACTAATTTTGCTAGCATAACTGCGCTGCAGAGTTCCAGTGTTGGGAGAGAAACTTTTTGTAGGGGTGCTACTCTTAGGTCCGAGTAAATGGGAAGTAGTAGCTTCTCCTTGCTGGACACCTAGGTATACGCATGCGAAAAATGCTTTCTCGGAAGCATTAGAGAACCCATGGGTATATTAATCCCAATGAGGTATATTAATTTCCAATAGCGGAGAGTTTTTTCCTGAATGCGTTCCATTTGTGGAGTGAGATCGGCTTCGCCGTTTCGTACCAGGATCCATCCAGAGTTGTTGAAGCAGAGTTTTTGCTGCTAATATTATAGGCGATAGCCAGTAATTATTGAGGACAGCGTTGAGTCAATTCCTGGCGATTAAGAGGCCAAACAAATAAATCTTGGTTTTGCGTCTTGTTGTTTTTACCAACATATGAAGGGAACTACAATTTATTTTAAGCCTCCTCCGAACGACCGATGGATTTTTATGGCAACCTTTTATTTCATGCCAGAAATACACTCGGGATCCTTGAAATTCCCTGCCGAGGGGCGGCCGTAATTAGAAAAACTACTGCATCAAAGTTATAGATTTTTGATTATATTGTAATATTTATCTAGCTACGTATTTGCCAGTGCGTTTTGCTAATTCACGCAAATGGCCATATGAAAGTTTCAAAGTAAAACGAACGCAGCATCCGGTCACAGAAAATTACAATACGTAGCCAAAAAAAATACGCACGGACCTATGATTATATCCAAATCATCAAAATTTTTGTCTGTGTGTCGGTGATCACTTTCCCGTTAAGAATCATTCAAGTTAATTGAACTTTTTTCCTGATCTATGGTCCATTTAGACACATAATCTAAAATTTTAACCAAATTGAAACATAAATCATTTTTTTTTCTTCTCAATTTAATCGCTTTACAGTCTGAAATATATCTCTCAACTAATAAATACGCACCATAAATAAGATTTCGAAAGGGTCGGTCAATGATCCACTTCTCGGAGAGAGAGGTTGTATTCCTGATAATCTAAGCAAAATGCCACCTATGTACCAAATTTCAAGCAAATCGAAACATAAATATGAGTTTTTCGAAAAGGTGAATCCGTGGTTCCTTTCCGCGAATGAAAAATATAAAGAAGGCTATTCGTATACCTAACCAATATATATACGAAGTTTCATTAGGAGCCGTTTTGGAGGAGTTCGAGGATAGACACCGTGACTGGAAAATTTTATATAGATAAATGAGATTTCGAATAGGTCGGTTCATGGTCCACTTCCCGGAGAGCAAACTAGTGTTCCTGCTAACCTAAGCAAATGCTACTTATAGACCAAATTTCAAGCAAATCGAAGCATAAATATGATTTTTTCGAATAGGTCGGTCACAGGTCCACCTCCCGCTGATATGTGACTGATGCAAAAAAATAGATAAAAGCAATCCTTGATGCGTTCACCTTCATTTATTTATCAATAAATTCCCATGAACTTCACTATTAACAACTGCTAATATAACAACGTTCAATTAATTATTTTCACTTTACAATCGTGTTTTTTGTTTTGTTTGGTCTAAGTACGGGGAATTTACATAATACTGCCGCTTCCTTTTTTCTGTCCTTTTTACGGGGAATTTCCTTAACACTGACGACCCTTATGGCTGTCCTTTGTATTTGGAATTTCTGTCACACTGCCGCGAGCGTTTCTAGGTGAACCACTTTCACTTTGTCGCCACGTCGTTCAGCCGTTTAATTACTTTTTAGGGGCCGTCCCAATTGCATTGAAGCTTCGGAGACAAACCTTTCTTCCGTTGTGGGTTGTACAGCAGCACTAAATCGCCATCTTGAAAACCCTCGGAGTTTTTCGCCTTATCATATCTGTCTTTTATCTTGCTATTCATAATTTCGGTTCGCTGTCTCACAAGAGCATGTATCTCTCTCAGTTCGTCCTCTAGGCCATTTGACGCATTCTTCCCAATCCTTTTCGCATCTCCAATTACTCCAAACTTGAAATCACTACGCTGCCGAAGTTCACTACCGAAGAGGATCCTTGCGGGTGGTTTCCCCGTTGTCTCGTGCGCCGCTGACCGGTATCCCATCAGGAACAGCGGTATGTGGATATCCCAATCATCCTGGCGTTTGTCTACGACCTCCCTCAAGTGCTCTTCCAGAGTTCAGTTGAACCGTTCTACCATGCCATATGATTGAGTATGCAGAGCTGTCGTTCGGGTTTTCCGAATACCTAGTATCAGGCACACCTCCTGGAGCACTGCCAATTCAAAGTTTATTCCCTGTTCCGAGTGCAGTTCTATAGGCGCACCATATCTGGTAACCCAATTGTTAGTGAATGCATCCGCTACAGTTTTGGCTTCCTGATTTGGAATTGGGTAGACCTCCGGCCATTTACTAAAATAGTCCATAACAACAATAACGTATTTGTTTCCTCGCCTGCTCATAGGGAATGGACCGGCTACATCCATGGCGACCCGCTCAAATGCTGCCAATAAGTTATACTGATTCATCTGATCATGTCTTCGTGATTTTGGCCCTTCAGCTGCAATACACTTCTTGCATTTAGCAATCCACCCAGCGATCGATTGACGACAACCAACCAAGTAGAACCGCTGCTTGTTCATTTCCAGCGTTTTAATAATGCCTAAGTGCCCTCCACTAAGACCATTATGGAATTCCCTAAGAACATCCGGAATATTTAACCTTGGAACTACTATTAGCTTTCTCAATCCACCGACTGAGCTGCCCTTCGAGATTCTCGAACTGTATTAGTCACCTCGGCGCTGCATGATCAGTTCTAATGCGGAAAGGTTGACCATAAAGATATTTGTGGAAGTATTTGATGCAAGTCACCAACGCTAGTAGTTCTCTCCGAGTTACGCAGTAGTTCTGCTCTGGTTTCCCTATAGTAGGCAACTACCTCCTCCTGCCCATCAATCACTTGCGAAAGTACAAGCTTGGAAAGCCTCCTCTTGTTCAGTTTTCCACTCAAAACATCTATTTTTTCTGGTGAGCTCATGTAGACTATTAGCTATGCTGGCGAAATTTGGCACAAATCGGCGATAGTAAGTGCACATCCCACGAAAACTTCTTAATACATGCAATTTTCTGGGTCTTGGACAATTCTTCTACATACGTCTCAGAACTTTCCCAATACGATGATGTCACTAAGATACACCAAGCAAGTCTTCCAATGTAGTCCTTTGAGTACATGGTACAACTACAAATATTTATAAGTTTCAGACCTATAGTACATATACTGGTTGTATGAATAAAATACCATTTCTCTATTGCAGTTTATTTTGTTTAATATTGAAATTTTGAACATGTCTGATTTGTAATTTAACCAGGAGTTAAAATGTTTTCGTTATTTTGGTTTCTGCAAAAGTCCTTTTTTGAGGTCAAAGTGATCAAAATTTAAAGATAAATATTCTGGCGTAAATGTGAAGCGAATGGCCAATAACTGGAATGTTCTAGAGCATGGTTCGTGAATATTCGTTATCGAGAACAATTCGATTATTCCAGGCGAGGTCCGAACAATGTATTTAGTATTTAAGGTCGAAACACAACAGCAGAGAATCAGTCGTAAAGTGAATTTATTGGTGATAACACTACTGTGAAGTAAAAATAGTACATTGTGAAAGTTGTAATATAAGTAATTGTAATAGTGAGTTATTGTGTAATAAAGTAAAATTGACAAACATAGTTGGCGATTTTTTTTTAAGAATCCATTGATCGGACTCGATGGAATTGGGAAATCATCGAAGTAGTAATTTAGCAAAATCGTATCAATTGATGTCAGAAGTGTAACAATAACTCTCAAAGAATAAGAATTGACAAGATTCAGGATTTGACGATACCTCCATTCAAGAGAGAATCGGCAAAGCGAGGATTAACTACAACTGGATATAAAGCAGAGCTGCAATCGAATTACGTCGAGAGGACGCAGTGACAGCCATGAAGGATATAGAGAAGGAGACGCTGTTGATTATGCGAAAAAGTTTGAGCAGCCATCAAGTTTTATTAAGGAAAGGCTCTTGGCCATTCTACGGGTATCCACAACATGAACATGTTATTGGCTGCAATTTCACAAATCGATGCCATCATGTCACAAAAGGGGTGCTAAGATGTCGGAAAAGCTAGATGCACTGGATTCCCGTAATTCACAAAAGTTGGCTGAAATTTCGGAGGCAATGCAGAACTTAGGGAAAGAGGGAATAAAGTCGAGGAATGTCAAGACAAAAGAGGAGCTAATTGAGACCAAAGTCAACGAATTGGAAGGTGGGAAAGACAAAATAGAGGAGCTATTTGAGACCAAAGTCAACGAGTTGGAAGGTCGCGTACGGAACTTGCATTTGAATCGTTCAACGACTTCCATGAACGTTCCAGGCTAAAAATACCATCCTTTGAAGGAAAAATTCCTATCCAGGTCTTTATGCTTCAGTTCGAAAAGACGGCCACAGCGAATAACTGGAGCATCAAGGAAAACTCCGCTGCACTATTGCTTGGGCTGGAAGGACTGCTGCGGAAATTTGCAGGAGATAAATGAGACAGCGTGAAGGAGCGTATGCTGGCTCCCGCAATTGAATGTCCCATAATCTCCGTCTCACTAATTTTTAAAAACACGAGCAATATTACTATTGATGGAAGAGAGCGACTATTAACATTGATAAAGGCGCATCAGACTTCTTCATTCAAACTTACCTGATCGCTAAAGAAGTGAGACCATTACATGGAGCAAGAGTAAAAACGGCGACTGGTGAGTACACCCAAGTTGTGGGAGAAGTAACGTGTGGGATCGAAATAGGGAATGTGACGGTGTTACACAACTTCATAGTTGCACAGATTATAGATGAGGTAGTCCTAGGAGTAGATTTCCTGTTGGATCAAGGCATCAAGATCGACTTGAATAACCGAATTATGGAATACAAAAATATGGAAGTACCACTTGGCAGTGACTATAATTCCACATACAGCAGCAAGCAAGTAGTCCTTGAGGACACCGAGCTGATCCCACCAAAGTCAGAAGCAGTTGTTTGGGCGAAGATTAAGGAAGATTGTGGGACAAGCAAATTGTGGGTTGTCGAAGCAGCATTCTATACCGGACTTTCTTATTTGTAAAACCCTGACTAAGAAGCAAAAGAACGGACGCATCCCAGTGAGAGTTTTAAATGATTTTAAATCCCCAGTAAAAATTCATAGGGGAACTGTATTAGGGCAATGTCGAGAGGTGGAAGCCATCATCAACTGCCATGATTCATCTGAAATCGGTTACATTGGCAGGAAACACACGGCACGACGCAATGGTTAGAAGGCAAGTACAAGCAAAATGCCATTGAACTTATCCGCAAATACTGCAACATATTCGACAAGGATGGCAACAACCCGGGCAGGACCGACGTTGTGAAAAATTGTATTGATACTTGTGGCGCTAGGCCAATTCCTTAAGATCCTCAAAGTGTTCCACTGGGCAAACTTGACGCTGTTGGCCATCTAATTAAAGAAATGAGAAAAAATGGTGTTATTGAACCATCGGCAAGCCCATGGAGCCCGCCGTTAGTACTTGCGAAGAAGAAAGATGGCCAGTTGCGGTTCTGCGTGGACTATCGGAGATATATAAAGAAAGACAATTATCCTCTGCCCAGGATTAATGGTACTCTAGACTCGTTAACTGGCACAGAGTGGTTCTCAACACCTTGAGCGGCTATTGGCTAGTAAAAGTAAGTGAGGAAGATAAAGAAAACAAAGTATTTAGTGTCGGCCTTTGACAGTTCACGGAAATGCCCTTTGGATTATGCAACGCTTCTGCCACTTTTGAACGACTAATGTACCATGTACTCAAAGGACTACATTGGAAGACTTGCTTGGTTTATCTTGATGACATCATCGTATTGGGAAAAAGTTTTGAGACGTTTGTACTGCGAAGGAAAAAATAGAAGCAGTGAAGAATTGGCAAGACCCAGAAATTAGCATGAATTAAGAAGTTTTCTTGAGATTTGCACTTACTATCGCCAATTTGTTCCAAACTTCGCCAGCATAGCTAATAGTCTACATGAGCTCACCAGGAAAAATAAATGTTTCGAGTGGAAAACTGAACAAGAGGAGGCTTTCGAAGCTTGTATTTTCGCAAGTGATTGATGGGCAGGAGGAGGTAGTTGCCTAATATAGGGAAACCAGAGCAGAACTATTTTGTAACTCGCAGAGAACTACTTGCGTTGATGGCTTGCATCAAACACTTCCACAAATATCTTTATGGTCAACATTTCCGCATTAGAACTGATCATGCAGCGCCGAAGTGACTAATACAGTTCAAGAATCTCGAAGGGCAGGTCAGTCGGTGGATTGAGAGACTGCAAAGTTATGACTGTACCATCGAGCACGGCAAGGGAAATACGCACGGAAATGCTGACGCTATGTCTCGTCGACAATCTAATTTCGAATGTAAGCACTGCTCAAAAGCCGAGGGTAAGGAAGACATAATAGGAGTCCGGCTGATGACAATTACACCAGCAGAAGAGTGGGAGTGGAAATGTCAGCTACGATAGACCACGTGGGGGAAGGGGGGGACCGAAAGTAGCCAAAATCAGGCTACGTGGTTTATGGACAGTCCCTTACGGAAGGTAGTGGATAAACACCAGGATGAGAGAGATATCGTTTGCCCAGCGATTTAAAATTTGGAATAAATGTTGATGCGGTGAACTCCGAAGGCTTTCAAAATGGAGATTTGGTGTTGCTGTACAATCCGCAACGGAAGAAAGGTTTGTCCCCGAAACTTCAATGCAATTGGGAAGGTCCATATAAGATAGTCAAACGGCTAAACGACATAGTGTATCGAGTCCTAGAGAGGTTTGAATCGCTTGAAAAAACACATGTGTGGGATCGGGACGATTAGACTTAGGTGGAGGGAAGTGGGGCGGAAGCTGATGCTAAATGAAATAACCGCCGATAACTGGCATGTTATCGACAATACTCCGATCATTCCAGGCGGTTTTTGCAAACAATCGATTCAGTATATAAGGGCGAAGCACACCTGCAGAGTCAATCCTTTGTAAAGTGAACGCGTTAGTGATAACACACAGAAACTACAAACATAGTGACATTTATTTAACAATACAGTGATCGTAAACGAGGGATTTGGGAACATCATAGACCAAATTAAAGGTATTTAATGCTCCCATTTTTTTGGTAGTTTCATTTGAGAGTTTTTCTTTGTAAATATTTATTTTGGCAAATTATGTAAACATTAGTATCCGGAGATTTCCAGATTTTAAAATTCGGTATACAAATTTTCGAAAAATAACCTCTTCAATTTTTCGAAAATTCTCCTTTTTCCGGCGCATGTCTATGAAATTATAAGCTTGCGCAAAAAAATTATATTATTAAAATCACGAAAATATGACAAACCACGCTTAATTATTCATTTCTTCAACATTAACGGTCTTTACTAGTTTCCAGTTTTTTATATTGTGACGGAAATCCCAAATACGAAGGACAGACAAAAGGAGTAGCAGTGTGACGAGATTTCCAAATAAAAAAGACATGCAAAAGGAGCGGCAGTATGATGCAAATTCCCCGTACTAAGGACAGTATGATGCATATTCCCCACAAAAAAGACAGACGAAAAGAGCGGTAGCAACTAGTGCAGGTAGACGAGTTAGCACTGAATGGAATGTTTGGACTGTTGTCAAGGATAAACGGAGCGGCTGCAGCTTTCACAGGCAAACGAATAATTAGCCTATTCTTGAGCGCGTGAACAGAATATTTGGGTTATCTTCAGATATAAAAAGAGCGGCAGCCGCTATCACAGGGAGAGACAAGTAGAAAAAGCAGAGGTGTTAACATTGCTGTGAGTGTGTGTTTTAGAAACGGATAAACTGTGTTTTCTGCTTCACACAGTTTATCCGTTTATATGTGTTATAAGGAATTGTAAAATAAGCCATCGTGTGTAGTAAAGAATTGTAATTATTGGGGACTAAATAAACGTTGAGTAAATTCCTGACGATTGAGAGGCAAACGAACAAATCTTGGGAGTTTTATTTAGCAATCTAGTGTTCTGGCTCGAAGGATTTGGGAAATCATCGAGGGCAGCTACGAAAATCGTTACAATATTAATATAAACAAAAGATGTCATATACATCAAAGAAACCACGGAATCTGCGCCAAAACACCATTCAATTCTGTCTACTGTGTAACTCGGAGAGAACTATTAGCGTTGGCGGATTGCATCAAACATTTCTACAAGTACCTGTATGGTAAACACTTCCGAGTTAGAACAGATCTTGCAGCGCTGAAGTGGCTACTACATTTCAAGAAACCTGAAAGACAGCTAGCCCGATAGATTGAGAGACTGCAAAGTTATGACTACGGTATAGAGCACCGCAAAGGGAATATTCACGCGAATGAATGCATGTCTCATCGACCATGTAGCTTGGAATGTAAACACTGCTCCAAAGCAGAAGGCAAATAAGGCATAATAGACTCCCGATTAATGACAGTTACACCAGCGGAAGATTGGGAGTCAAGTCATCTTCGGAAATATCAGCAGGAAGATCCAGATTTGGAACTTTTAATGCATGTACTGGAGAAGGACAGACGGCCATATAAGCAACAAATGGCAACAGGAAGTCTATTAGCAAAGGCATACTGGAATGGTAGCTTAGAGCTGATATCTGGCTGTATGCATAGAGTATGGGAAAGTGAAGATGGCCAGTGCTCTCGAAAGCTAACAGTAGTTCCGAGGTTAAGAATTCCGGATGTTCTTAACGAATTCCATAATGGTCCTAGTGGAGGGCACTTAGGTATTACGAAAACGCTGGAAAAGATCAAGCAGCGGTGCTACTTGGTTGGTTGTCGTCAATCGATCGTTGGCCGGAGGTCTACCCAATTCCAAATCAGGAAGCCAAAACTGTAGCAGATGCATTCACTAACAATTGGGTTACCAGATATAGTGCGCTTTTAGAACTGCAATCGGAACAGGGAAGAAAGTTTGAATCGGCAGTGTTCCAGGGCGTGTGCCTGATGCTGGGTTTTCGAAACACCCGAACGACAGCTCTGCATCCTCAATCAGTTGGCATGGTAGAACGGTTCAACCGAACTCTGGAAGAGTCTTTGAGGGAGGTCGTAGACAAACATCAGGATGATTGAGATATCCACATACCGCTGTTCTTGATCGGATATCGGTCAGCGGCGCACGAGACAACGGGTAAAACACCCGCAAGGATCCTCTTCGGTAGTGAACTTCGGAAGCTTAGTGATTTGATGTTTGGAGTAATTGGAGATGCGAACAGGATTGGGAAGAATGCGTCAAATATTCTAGAGGACGAACTGAGAGAGATACATGCTCTTGTGAGACAGCGAACCGAAATTATGAATAGCAAGATAAAGGCCAGATATGATAAGGCGATGAACTCCGAGGGTTTTCATGATGGCGATTTAGTGCTGCTGCACAACCCACAACGGAAGAAAGGCTTATCCCCGAAGCTTCAGTGCAATTGGGAAGGCCCCTACAAAGTAATTAAACGGCTTAATGACGTGGTGTATCAAATACAGACTGTTGGGAAACAAAGACCCAAAGTGAAAGTGGTTCACCTAGAAAGGCTCGCGTCAGGGTGACAGAAATTCCAAATACAAAGGACAGCCAAAAGGGTCGACAGTGTTAAGGAAATTCCCCGTAAAAAGGACAGAAAAAAGGAAGCGGCAGTGTTATGTAAATACCCCGTACTTAGACCAAAGAAAACAAAAACCACGATTGTAAAGTGAAAATAATTAATTGAACGTTGTTATATTAGCAGTTGTTCATAGTGAAGTTCATGGGTATTTATTGATAAATAAATGAACGGGAACGCATCAAGGATTGCTTTTATCTATTTTTTTTTGCATCAGTCACATATCCGGTGAACTTGGGACTCACTTATTCGATAAAATTGTATTTACGATCTGATTTGCTTGAAAATTGGTATATTGGTAGCCTTTTGCTTAGATTAGCAGGAACACTACTTTTTTCTCCGGGAAGTAGACTGTGGACCTATAAAATTCTCCAGTTACAGTCTCGAACTCCTCGAAAACGATTGAGCCGATTTCAATCAAATTTCGTATACATATATATATATAGTCTTTTATCTATTTGTCATACCGGGGAGCGAGCCAAGGACTGACCTAGTCGAAAAATTCTTATTTTTGGTTCGATATGCTTGAAATTTTGTACATAGGTAGGTTTTTGCTTAGATTAGCAGGAACACTACTTTTCCCTTCGAGAAGTAGAACATGGACCGACCTATTCGAAATCTTATTTATGTTTCGATTTACGCGAATGTTTTTCGAGGCTGTGGAGCGATTTAATTTAGAATTGGACCATGGATCAGGAAAAAGTCCAATTTGTTTGAAATATTTCTTTATGGGAAAGTGATCACAGACAGACAATAATTAGGATTACTTTCGTCGGCAAGGAATATCAAGCCCTCCAAGTGTATTTCTGCCAAGAAATAAAAGATCCTCATTAAATTCCATCGGCCGTTTGAAAGCGGCTTAGAATAAACTGTAGATCCCTTCATTTGTTGGTAGAAAGATCAAGACGCAAAACCGCAATTGGAGGAGGACTTATATAAAAATGTTAGATTATACGTAGTTCTGCACCAGTTGAGCTGAAGGTTTACCATGATATATAACCCGCATCAAGGATTGTTTTTATATATATTATGCATCAGTCACATATCCGCGGGAGGTGGACCTGTGACTGACCTATTCGAAAAAATCGTATTTATGCTTCGATTTGCTTGAAATCTGGTTTATAAGTAGCATCTTGCTTAGATTAGCAGGAACACTAGTTTGCCTCCCGAGTGTATTTCTGGCATGAAATAAAAGGTCGCCATAAAAATCCATCGGTCGTTCGGAGGCTTAAAATAAATTGTAGTTCCTTTCATATGTTGGTAAAAACATCAAGACGCAAAACCGCAACGTTGTAACGTTTTTTGCAGTTATCCTTGATGATTTTCTAAATTCTTCGAGTCCGATCACTAGATTGCTAAATAAGACTTCCAAGATTTATTTGTTTGGCCTCTTAATCGCCAGGAATTTACTCAACGTTTATTTCGTCCTCAATAATTACTGGCTATCGCCTATAATGTCAGCAGCAAAAATTCTGCTTCAACAACAAAGGTTTTTCCATTGTCGGACATTATTTTGGATGGGATGCCTCTTCGTTCGATAAATCGTGCGAATGCTGCCTTCAACGCTTCTATTGTTAGATCGGAACATACTTCCAGATGAATGGCCTTTGTGGAGAAGCGTATGAATACACAAACGTATGCTTTGGAATGGGTTGCTCGGCGGAGAGACGAAGTTTTCACGAGGAATGGGCCAGCGAAATCTACACCAGTGGTGTAGAATGGGAGTGAATAGGTGGAACGTTCGGGGTGCGAGCTCATCTTTTGCTTGTATATTGTGCATGTCTTGCATCGAAAAATACAAGATATGATCTTCTGGTGGAGTTTGGGGATGTGATATTCCTGCTGGATTATTCGAATCATAAGCTGTCTTTCCACGTGCAATAGAGTTGAGTGGAGGAATCCGAGGAGGAGGGAGCAGAACCGTGAATTATCGGGGATGATAATTGGATGACGCTCATCGTAGCTAAGTGCGGCATGAATGAGACGTCCCTTTGCCCGCAGTTGTCCTGATTTGACCACGAATGTGCTGCGATGGTTTTTCCAAAGTATTACCTTTGAGTCATAGATATGAGGCGGGTTTTTGCGCATTTTATTTCGCTTTGAGGGGAAGTGGTATTGGGAGAAATTGGCATTTTTTGAGCTTTTTGTATGAAAGGAAATATGCACGCTGTTACCCTGAGAGCAGTGAAGAAGGATGAGAAACGGTCTAAAAAGTCCGATTCTTCTAGAGCATGGAAAACTTCAAATTGCCTTTGCTCGGGAGGAGATGATTGAGTTGGTGAGCTTTTTGGCCAAAGAGAGGATGACCTAGTTAACCATTTGGGGCCTTTCTACCAAAGTGAACAGTTGGCGTGCTCTTGGGGTTTTATTCCGCGCGTACCTAAATCAGCAGGATAGTCAGCGCTGGAGACATGTCGCCACGTAGCATTGCTTACGTTCTCGAGGATCTGGGATGTCCTGTTCGGACGGGAGATTTAAGTCGGCTCGGATTTGTTTCACTAATTTTGCTAGCAGAACTGCGCTGGAGAGTTCCAGTCTTGGGAGAGAAACTGTTTGTAGGGGAGCTACTTTACTCTTAGCTGCGAATAAGTGGGAGGTAGTAGCTTCACCTTGCTGGACGCATAGGTATACGCATGGGAAAAATGCTTTCTCGGAGGCATCAGAGAACCTATGTGCCTGAATTGAGCTGTTTGGAGTAAATTGCACCTAACGAGGTATTTTAATTTCCTCAATAGCGGAAAGATTTTTCCTGAATGCGTTCCATTTGTGGCTTCTCCGTTTCCTCCCAGTCTGTTCCTTCCATCCAGAGTTGTTGGATCAGAGTTTTTGCTGCTATCATTATAGGCGATAGCCACCCGGCCGGGTCGAAAAGTTTCGCGACAGATGAGATGAAGTGTCGTTTCGTGGCAGTGTTTGAGGCCGGGAGGGGATCAACTGGGTACGAAAATGTATCAGTGAGTGCATTCCATTTAATTCTAAGGTTTTTGTGTTGGTTGCCTCATGAAACTGGAGAAATTCTTTGTCTAAAAGATCAGACTGAGGGATGTCTTTCAGCAGTGACCGGTGGTTTGCTGTGATCTTTTTTAACGGGAATCCGGCTGACTTGAGTACTTCGATAACTTGTTGTCGATTCGCCGGCTGAGTTCAGATTTTGACCACCTGATAGTATGTCGTCAACATATGTTTCACCTGTTAAAATTTCCGAAACGTGAGGATAAGTTTCTTTAGTATCTTCGGCTAACTGGTGGAGTGTTCTTATTGCCAAATATGGAGCGCAGTTTACACCGAACGTAACGGTCTTTAATTTATAGTCTTCCATCGGACTATTGGTGGTTTTGCGGAATAAAATTTGTTGGAACTCTTGGTCTTCCTTATGGACGTATTTTTGGCGGTACATTTTTTCAATGTCACCATTAAATACATACTTGTATAATCTCCATTTGAGAATAATGAGCATTAAGTCGTTTTGGAGAACGGGGCCAGTATGTAAAACGTCATTGAGTGAGAGGCCGGAATGTGAGGGGTTTGAAGCGTTGAAAAGTACTCGAACTTTAGTAGTTTTACTTCCGGGTTTAATCACCGTGTGATGCGGTATGTAAAATGAGAAATATTTACCTTCGCGGATGATTTCGCGAGAGTGAGTTGGCTCCATGTGATCTAACGTTAAATAAATACTCCAGGACCGCTGAGTAGGTGTCCCGGAGTGCACCTTTCTTTTCGTTAGTTCGTTCCACGCTGATATATTGCTGCTGTGCTGCGAGTCTGGAGTGCCCAAGTGCAATCGAGTTTGGGAATGTTGACTTAAACGGCAGTTTTACCACGTAGCGACCGTCTTCTCGACGGTGTGTGGTTTTTTTGTGGAGGTCCTCGCGAAATTTGGCATCATCTGTTTGACTGGGGGCCGGTGCTACCTCTTCTTGTTCCCATAATTTTCTGAGTAAGTATCCTATTGACTCTGAAGAGCTTTCAACCACCTGAGTAGAAAATGTTGAGATTTGTTCCGCTATTGGTACGCTTAATATCCACCCAAAGATGGAGTTTTGGGCTGTTAAGCTACCGCCTACATTAATTTTGAGGCCTGGGGTGAGAACTTTTGGGAGTATATCACTACCAATTACCATGTCTATTCTGGCTGGTGTGCTGGATCTGCTAGTGGTAAAGAAAGGTATTCTTTGAGATCCACTTTTTTAATATTGAATGATGGGAGAGTGTGCGTCAACTGAGGCAATATTATCGCTTGAGGCGCGATTTTTGTCATATGATTCACTGAACATATTGTGATAGAGCATATTTTATTCGAGTTTTGCACTGTGTTTCCGCCCATACCAACAATTTCGTAGTGGGCTTTTATTGTGGGAAGACCAAGTAACCTTTGTTTATGGGAAGTTACAAAGATTTTTTGAGAACTTTTGAACGCGGGATGTAACAAAAGTTTTTTGGGAGCCTTGGTCAAAGAGAGATCTTATATGAGTTATTTCTCCATTGTGGAGAATGGGAATATTTGCTTTCTTTGTTACCCGAATAGTGTGAGAGTGTTTCTGTATCACTGCTTTGAGATACCTTTCCATTTTTTGGAGATAGTTTGGAGGTACAGGGCCTTTCTTCTTCAACTGCCACTTGGGCTGTGGTGCAGTTTCTTTGAGGTTTAGAGGGGTTTGGCGTGTGGATGTTTGCCGGGTAATGGAGAAGGGAGTGATGGCGCCTTTGGCAGTAAACGCACGTAAAACTGCTCTTGCAATCTTTCTCCAAATGCGAATACGCCAGGCAATTTTTGCAATAACTATTCTCCTTTATGAACTTATTCCGATCTGGGACTGATAATTCTCGGAATTTGACGCACGTTTTTATTGAGTGATTTGTATTGCATAGTTTACATGAAACTTGCCTTGTATTTGCTGTATGGAACGATTGCGTTTTGTTCCTGAAATTGAGAGATGGGATAGGTATTGTTGTAGTCCTTGGGGGGTAACTGGATTGAGTGGACTTCGGCTTATTGGGCCTGTATGTGCTGAGCCGTTCCACTACTTCGTATCGGGCTGTCAGTAACTGGTCCATTTCTGACCATCGGGGTAACTCTTTCCTGAGTTAAGTGATTGTGTTTCATCTGAAAGCTTTGAGGAGCAGAGGTAAACTAATAATGGGTTCCAGCTTTCAGTGGATACTCCGTTTGCCTGTAAGGTAGAAAGGCAATTGTTGATTGTTGTCTGGATCTGTTGTATTTTTACTCCGTTCTCTGTGTGGGTGGGTTGAATGTTGAACAACGTCTTTATTTGACTATCAACTACAATTCTGCGCTTTTCGTAGCGAGCTTTGAGTGCGTTGCAAGCTAGTAAGGAATTGTGGTCATTGAGGGGGTAGTTTTTAATGAGGGGGCAGCTTTAACTCTTGTTTTCTGCCTCAAGTGGTAGGGATTTTGTACTTGGGAGAGTTTGGGGTGGTTGATGTACACTGCCGTGAACATGTCCCTGAATGAGGACTAGTCTTCATATCCTCCATAGAAGACTTCCGTGTCACACGCAGGTACCTTGAGAAAGCTATATAAGTCAGCTTGTGTTGGAGGGGGACATCATCTCAGGGCGGGATAGTTCCGTGTTTTGATTAAAGTGGCCAAGAAGCTCACTTATACGCATTTTTGTGAACATAGCGTTGTCATTTGCGGTCAAGGTAGACCTCTGCACATGTTGAGCGGGTTCTCTCATCCTCCACATTACTCATCTGCAGGCTTTGGTTGGCTGCGTCCACTAAGGCCATATGTTTCTCCAAATGCTCCTTGAAAATTTTAAGCGCTGCCTCCGAATGAGATTCCCGCTAGTGCTGCCCCACTTAGCGCAGAATTTTTCCAATCTGGAAAGCTCAAACAGAAATTTCTTACGTAATTAGGAGAATTCTTCCTCTTCAGTCTGGGATTTCAAGCGAGTTCTGGGCCCCGAAAGAAGATGTAGGGCTTTGGGCTTCTCCACTTTGTCCTCTGCCATTATTTTTGCGATACGAATTTATGACGGAAATATTTATTTATATTTAAGATTATTTTATAAGTTTAAAATAATTTATTATTTTAATTTAATTATATATATACATATATATTTCAAATATTTTTTTTTATTTGTTATTTTTAAATACAAAATCGTCTTTTAAAATATTGTAACGTTTTTCGTTGCTACCTCGATGATTTCCCAAATCCTTCGAGTCCGATCACTAGATAGCTAAGTAATCTCCCGAGATTTTTTCGTTTGGCCTCTTAACCGTCAGGAATTTATTTGGACAGTAATTACAAATTTTTACTATAGCCAATGGCTTATTTTACAAATCCTTTTAATCTTTGCTTCTTCACGCTTAGTTCACAATAGTACTGAGTCTTCAACTTAATTGTCCGCAAATAGCTACTGCCGCTCCCTTTATACTTAGCGATGGTCCAACATTCTGTTCACAAGATCAAGCATAGGCTGATTATTCGTTTGCCTGCCTTAGCTGCAGCTACTCCGTTTATCCTCAACGACGTGGAATTTCCTTTACACCGTCTACCATTTTGTTGGTCCTTGGTACGGGTAATTTGCATTATACGGCCGCTTCTTTTCGTTCTGCCCTTTTCGGGGATTTGCCTTTACATTGCCAACCTTTTTGTTTGACCTTGATACGAATATATGGCCGCTTCTTTTGTCTGTTTTTATTTGGAAATCTCGTTACACTGCTACTCATTTCAATCTGTTCTTCGTATTTTGGATTTCCGTCCCACTGCCCTCCACCTAAGTCTGATCGTCTCGATCAGACATACTATCTGTTCCAAACGCCGCGAGCCTTTCTAGGTGAACCACTTTCATTTTGGTCCTTGGTTTCCCAACAGTCTTTATTCGATACACTACGTCGTTCAACCGTTTTATTACTTTGTAGGGGCCTTCCCAATTGCATTGCAGCTTCGGGGACAGGCCTTTCTTCCGTTGTGGGTTGTACAGCAGCACTAGATCGCCATCATGAAAACCCTCATCGACTTATCATATCGGGCCTTTATCTTGCTACTCATAATTTGGGTTCGCTGTCTCACGAGAGCCTCTATCTCTCTCAGCTCTTCTTCTAGGGCATTTGGCGCACTCTTCCCAATTCTTCTAGAATCGCCACTTACCCCAAACTTCAAATCACTAGGCAGCCGAAGTTCACTACCGAAGAGAACCTTTGCGGGTGTTTTACACGTTGTCTCGTGCACCGCTGGCCGATATCCGATCAAGAACAGCGGTATGTGGATATCTCAATCATCCTGATATTTGTCCACGATCTTCCTCAAGTGCTCTTCCAGGGTTCGGTTGAAGCGTTCTACCATGCCATCTGATTGAGGATGCAGAGCTGGTTTTTCGAATACCCAGTATCAGGCACACGTCCTGGAACACTGCCGATGCAAAGTTTCTTCCCTGGTCCGAGTGCAGTTCCATAGGCGCACTATATCTGGAAACCCAATTGTAAGTGAATGCATCCGCTACTGTTTTGGCTTCCTGATTTGGAATTGGGTTGACCTCGGCCATTTACTAAAGTAGTCTTTAACCGCAAGAATGTATTTGTTTCCTTGCCTGCTCATAGGGAATGGACAGGCTACATCAATGGCAACCCGCTCAAATGGTGCCCCTGAGTTATACTGCTTCATTTGACCATGACTTCGTGACTTTGGCCCTTTAGCTGTAATGCACTCCGTGCAGTTAGCAATCCATTCAGCGATAGATTGACGATAAGCAACCCAGTAGAACCGCTGCTTGATCTTCTCCTGCGTTTTTGTAGTGCCTAAGTGCCCTCACTAGGACCATTATGATGAGATTCAATTCTCAATTCCTTGAGAACGTCCGGAATCCTTAACCTCGGGACTACTATTAGCTTTCGGGAGCACTGGTCGTCTTCACCTTCCCATATTCTATGCAAACAGCCAGATATCAGCTCTAAACTACCCCAAGTATGCCTTTGTTATTGG
Organism: Neoceratitis asiatica; assembly: GCA_030068015.2. NCBI lineage: Eukaryota > Metazoa > Arthropoda > Insecta > Diptera > Tephritidae > Neoceratitis > Neoceratitis asiatica. The sequence goes on from CM061529.1 coordinate 15,954,429, forward strand.
ACTTCCTGCTGTCATTTGTTCCTTATATGGCCGTCTGTCCATCTCCAGTCCATGCATTAAAAGTTTGAAATCTGGATCTTCCTGCTGACATTTCCGTACACGACTTGACTCCCACTCTTCCGCTGGTGTAATTGTCATTAATCGGACGTCTATTATATCTTCTTTGCCTTCTGCTTTGGAGCAGTGTTTACATTCCAAGCTACATGGGCGACGAGACTCTCTCTCAATACATCGGGCTAGCTGTCGTTCAGGATTCTTTAACTGTAGTAGCCACTTCAGCGCTGCGTGATCTGTTCTAACTCGGAAGTGTTGGCCACACAGGTACTTGTAGAAATGTTTGATGCAATCCACCAACGCTAATAGTTCACTCCGTGTTACGCAATAGTTCCGCTCTGGTTTCCCAATAGGCCGGCTATAGTAGGCAACTATATTCTCCTGCCCATCAATCACTTGTGAAAGTACACCTCCCAGAGTATAGCCACTAGCATCTGTATCCAGAATGAATGTTGCACTTGCAACCGGGTACGCTAGCATAGGCGTAGTGCAGAGCCTTTCCTTTAGAGCTTGGAAAGCCTCCTCTTGTTCTTTGTTCCACTCAAAGGGTCTATTTTTCCTAGTGAGCTCGTGGAGACTATTAGCAACACTGGGAAAATTCGGAACAAATCGGCGACAGTAAGTACACAGGCCCAAAAAGCTCCGTAATTCATGTAAATTCCTGGGCCTTGACCAATCACTCTGCTTCTACCTTTTCCTTTGCTGTACAGACGCCCTCGGTTGATACATGATGACCTAGATAATTAACCTCTTTCTTAAATATCGAGCACTTTTTAGCACTAAGCTTAAGGCCAGCGCTAGCTATCCTCTGAAAAACTTCCTCCAAATTATCCACGTGTTCCTCAAAGCGTTTGCCCAGTACGATGATGTCGTCAAGATACACCAGACAAGTTTTCCAATGCAGTCCTTTAAGCACATGATCCATTAATCTTTCGAAGCTTGCAGAAGCGTTGCATAGTCCAAAGGGCGTGTTGAGGACTGTTGAGGACCATTCCGTGCTAGTTAAGGAGTCTAGAGTATCATCGATCCTGGGCAAAGGATAACTGTCCTTCTTTGTCACATCATTTAGTCTTCGATAATCCACGCAGAACCGCAGCTGGCCATCTTTCTTCTTCACGAGCACTACCGGCGAGCTCCATGGACTTTCGGATGGTTCAATGACACCGCTTTTACTCATTTCCTTTATTATTTAGCTAGTGGGTACTTCGAGGAGCCTGGCGAATCAGCCTAGCGTCACCAGTAGCAATACAATGTTTCACAACGTTGGTCCCGCTTGGGTTGTTGCCATCCTTGTCGAATATATTGGAGTATTTGCACAGAAGTTTCTTGGCCTTTTGTTTTGCTTTTAGGTGCATCTCCGCAATTAATAATGGCGTCCACCTGCTGACATTGCCCCAATACAGTTCCTCTTCGAAGTTTCATTGGTGATATAAATTCGTTTAGTACTCTCACTGGGATGAGTCCATCAGTTTTTGTGTTAGCCAGTGTTTTACCGATAATTACGTCCGATGTGGGATTTCGTGCTGTTTCGACAATCCATATTTTGTTTGTCCCACGATCTCCATCAATCTTTGCCCAAACAACAGCTTCTGACTTTGGTGGGATCAGTTCGTTGTGTTCAAGGATCACTTGCTTGCTGTTGTATGTAGAAATATAGCCAATGCTAAGTGGTACTTCTATGTTTTTGTACTCCATTACTCGGTTAACCATGTCGATCTTTATTCCTTGGTCTAGCAAGAAGTCTACTCCTATGATGATATCATCAACAATCTGCGCGACTAAAAACTTGTGTAATACCGCAACATTTCCTATCGCGACTTCGCATGTTATCTTTCCTACATCTTGAATGTCCTCGCCAGTTGCCGTCCTCAATCTTGCTCCAGGCAATGGCCTTACTTCTTTGGTGATTAGGTCGTATCTAAGGATGGAGTGCGATGCGCCCGTAACAATAGTATGTATTCGCTCATGTCCATCCACATATCCACCAATTGTCACGTTGCTCGCCTTCCTACCAATTTGAGAGACGGAGATTATTGGGCATTCAATTGCAGGGGCCAGCATACGCCCTTTTCGGCTGGCTCGTTTTAGTTTAACGACTGGTTAGAGTCTTGCATTCCCTCGCGAAGTGGCCTGGCTTCCCACAATTGAAACATTTGCCAGCTTGATTCTTCATAGTGGCCCCAGACCGATTCTTTCTATCGATTGACTTTAGGGTTTTCAGAATCTCGTTCATCACATCTGGTGTTTCTACGTCCACACGACTGACTTTGTAGGCTGGCCTGCTTATAAGTGAAGCCGCTCCACGGGTTTGTGCATAGAATAGAATGTTGATTTTGGATTTGCGTATGTCTCTCGTTTGGTGTAAATGTCCTTTATTCCACTGATAAACCTTTGTATTTTTACCCTTTCGAGGTGTTCACCAGATGCGTCTCCAATAGCTAGATGAGCCAATCTCTCGATTTCGATTCGAGATTCGTTGGGTCTTTGATCGCGCTTCTCCGTCTCCATCTGGTAAATTTTCCTCCTGTGTTCGCTTCCATATCGTCTTTGTACGGCATTAAAGCGTTGTAATCATCTCTCTCATATTCCGAGATTGTCTGTAAAATTTAAGCAGCAGGTCCTTCCAACGCAACGAATAGGGCAGCGGATTTTTCCTCAATGCTCCAATTATTTGCTTTGGACGTCTTTTCGAATTGAAGCTTAAAGACCTGGAAAGGAACTGTGCCGTCAAAGGAGGGTGTTTTTATCCTGGGAGCGTTCATCGAAGTGGTTGGACGATTCAAGTGCTAATCGCGTACCCGACCTTCCAATTCGTTGACTTTGGTCTCAATTAGCTCCTCTATTTTGTTTTGCCGACCTCCCAATTCACTGACTTTGGTCTCAATCAGCTCCTTTATTCTGTCTTGCATTTCCTCTATTTTGTCCTGTCTCTCCTTGAGTTCTGTGCATTCTTCAACAACACTCTCCTGAAGCTGTATGAGCCGGGATGAAATACGCGCTTCTTGGTCTTGCATTTGCGAAGAAATGTGGGCATTCATTTGTGACATGTTGGTATCCTGATCATCCAACTTCTGTAGCAACTTGGCATCCTGTTCATCCAACTTTTGCGACTTCTTGGCTTCTTGTTCATCCAACTTCTTTGAAATGTTGGTATTTATTTGAGACGTTTTGGCATCCTGTTCATCCAACTTCTGTGACATGTTGGCATTCATTTGCGAAATTGCAGCCAGTAACGTGTTCGTGTCCATACTCGTAGAAGCCTTTTCCTCAACCTTCGTTGCTGACTGCTCTGACTCTTTTGCGATGCCAACAGCTTTTTCCTTCTCCATTTCTTTCGCGGATGTCTCTTCGTCCTCACGGCGGAATTCATATTGGCTCAAATCGATACCTTCTGCTGCCATAACTTCTCGTAGCCGTGATTGTAACTCAGCCTTATTCCCGGTTGAAGATAATCCTCTCTTCGCTAATTCCTTTTAAGGGGCGGGGTCCAGAATTTTGACTATTTTCGATTTTTGTCCGCAATTTATTTCGCAATCCCACTTCTGACACCAATTGTAACGTAAGCTGCCCTCGATGATTTCCAAAATCCATCGAATCCGATATTTGTTCGTTTGGCCTCTTAATCATCAGGAATTTACTCAACGTTAATATCGTCCTCAATAATTAAAATTCTTCAAATATTTAATGGCTTATTTTACAATTCTTTATAGCTCACATCAATGTTAGCGCCTCTGCGTTTTCTACTCGTCTCTCCCTGTGATAGCGGCTGCCGCTCTTTTTATATCTGAAGATGAAGCAAACATTCTGTTCACTCGCTCAACAAAAGGCTGATTATTCGTTTGTCTGTGATAGCTGCAGATCGTATTTATGGTTCGTTATGCTTGAAATTTGCACAAAGGCAGCTTTTTGCTTAGATTAGCAGGAACACTTCTTTTCTCTCCGAGAAGTAGATCATGGACCGACCCATTTGAAATCTTATTTATGATTCGATTTACGTGAATGATGATTTCCAGGCTGTGGAGCGATTTGATCGAGAAAAAAGAATTATTTGGCTTCGATTTTGTTAAATTTTTAGATGATATGTTTAAAAGAACCATTGATCAGGACAAGTTCAATTTGCTTGAAACATTTTTTCATGGGAAAGTGATCACCGACAGACAGACAAAACTTAGGATAATTTGGATGTAAGCATAGATCCGTGCGTATCTTTTTCGCTGCGTCATGCAATTTTTCTTAACCGAAGGCTGCGTTCGTTTTATTTTGAAGCTATCATGTTGACATTTTCGTTAAAGACTTTTAGGTGGAGGTAGACCTGGGACTGACCTATTCGAAAAAATCGTATTTATGCTTCGATTTGCTTGAAAGTTGGTCTATAAGTGGCATTTTGCTTAGATTAGCAGGAACATTAGTTTGCTCTGCGGGAAGTGCAGGCTAAAAAGCGCCAAATAAATCTATACAAGTATACTTTATATATATAAATGTTGGTACATAGGTAGCTTTTTGCTTAGATTAGCAGGAACACTACTTTTTTCTTCGACAGGTAGATCGTGGTCCAACCTAACGAAATCTCATCCATCTATATAAAAGACACCAGTCACAGTGTCTATCCTCGAGCTCCTCCAAAATGGCTGAACCGATTTTAATGAAATTTCGTATACATATTCGTTATGTCCACGAATAGTTTTTTATCTACTTTTCATACCGGGAACAAAGTAGGTGCTTTCCTATTTGAAAAGATCGTATTTATGTTTCGATTTGCTGGAAATTTGGTACATATGTAGGTAGCTTTGTGCTTAGTTTAACTACTCTTCTCTCTGGGAAATAGACCATGGACCGACTCTTTCGAAATGTTGAGTATTTTTTTGGCTGCGTCTTGTAATATTCCTGTGACCGAAGGCTGCGTTCGTTTTATTTTGAAGCTTTCATATGGACATTTTCGTTAATTAGCGAAACACACTGTCATATACGTAGCTATATTTTTCTAATTGCGGTCGTTCCTAGGCACGAAATATCAAGCTATCCGAGTGTATTTCTGACATCAAAAAAATCACCTCATGAAAATCCATCTCCCGTTCGGAGGCGGCTTAAAATAAATTGTAGGTTCCTCCATTTGTTTTTAAAAACATCAAGACATAAAACCGCAAATTGGTGGAGGAGATCGGTCGAAAATTGTGTCAGCGGTTACAAAGCAGCAAATAAATCTGTATGTACATATATATAAATGTTATGCACCGAATGAGCTGAAATTTTAGCATGATATATTATCCGTTTCAAGGATTGTTTTTACTTTTGTTTTGCATCACTCACATATCTGCGGGATGTGGACCTGGGACTGATTTATTCGAAAAAACCTTATTATGCTTCAATTTGCTTAACAGGAATATTACTATTCGCTCGGGGAAAAAGACAATGGACCGACCTATTCGAAACCTTATATATGGTTCGATTTACGTGAATGATGATTCCTAAGCTGTTGACCGATTAATTGAGAAAAAAAATAGATTTATTCTTCGAAATGGTTTAGATTTTAGATGGTTTGTTTAAATGGACCATGTATCACGAAAATAGTTCAATTGATTGAAACATTTCTTTACGGGAAAGGAATCACCTACAGAAAGACAAAAATTAGGATTATTTGAATGTAAGCATAGGTCTTTGCGTATCTTTTCCGCTTCGTCATGAAATTAGCGAAACGAAACGAAAAAATCTAAAATCGCCCGATCGGAGGCGGCTAAAAAAAATAATCTGTAGGTCCATTTGTTGGTAAAAACATCCAAATACAAAACCGTAAATTGGAGAAGGAGATCGGGCGAAAATCGTGTGAGCGGTTACAAAACGCCAAATAAATCTATATACATATAAATGTTATGTTGATTTGTGTCCGCTTCAAAAAGTCAAAAAGTTCTGCACCCATTGAGTTAAAATTTTAGTATGATATATTATTAGCTTCAAGGTTTGTTTTTATCTATGTTTTGCATCAGTCGCATATCCACGAGAGGTGGACCTTGGACTGACCTATTCGCAAAAATCGTATTATCCTTCGATTTGCTTGAAATTTGTTACATAGGTAGTTTTCTGCTTAGATAAGCAGGAATATTACTATTCTCTCCAAGAAATAGACATGGACCGACCTATTCGAAATCTTATTTATGGTTCGATTCACGTGAGTGTTGATATCCAGGCTGTGGACCGATTTAATGGAGAAAAAATTGATTTATGATTCAATTTCATTAAAATTATAGATGATATGTCTAAATAAATAGACCATGCAAAAGGAAAAAACATTTCTTTTCGGGAAAGGTATCACCGACAGAGAGACCAAAATTATGGAAATTTGGATGTAAGCATAGGTCCGTGTGTATTTTTTTGGCTGCGTCTTGTAATTTTTCTGTGACCGAAGGCTGCGTTCCTTTTACTTTGAAGCTCTCATATTAGCGGAAAGACTGGCAAATATATAGCTAGATAAAAATTACAAAATAAAGAATTATTTAAAATATTGATTTATTAATCTTTATGAAAACCCATCGGAGGCGGCTAAAACAAACCGTAGGTCCCTCTATTTGTTATTAAAAAATCAAGACACAAAACTGCAAATTGGAGGAGGAGTCGGCCGAAAATCGTTTCAGCGGTTACAAAGCACCAGATAAGTCTATCTAAGAGTATACTTATATATATAAAAAAGTTGTGCTGGTTTGTGTACCCTTCAAAAACTCAAAAGTGCTACACCGATTCAGCTGAAATTTAAGCATGACATATTATTCGCATCAAGGATTAGTTTTATCTTTTTTTTTACATAAGTCACATATCCGAGAGAGGTGGACCTGGGGCTGCCCTATTCGAAAAAATCTTATTAACAGTTTGATGAGCTTGAAATTCGGTACATAGGTAGCTTTTTGCTTAGATTACCAGGAACACTGCTTTTCTGTCCGGGAAGCAAACCATAGACCGACCTATTCGAAACCTTATTTATGGTTCGATTTATGAGAATGGTGATTTGCAGGCTGTGGACCGATTTAATTGAAAAAAAAAATTGATTTATGCTTTGATTTGATTAAAATTATAGACGATATGTCTAAATAGACCTGGGATCAGGAAAAAAGTTCGATTTGCTTGAAAAATTTCTTTACGAGAGAGGTATCACCGACAGATATTTAAAAATTAGGGAAATTTAGTTCTAAGAATAGGTCCGTGCGTATTCTTTTCGCTGCGTCACGTACTTTTTCTGTGACCGAAGGTTGCGTTCGTTTACTTTGAAGCTTTCATATTGACATATTCGTGAAAAACTTTTAGCAGTGAAATAGCGAAACGCACTGGCATATATGTACGTAGCTAGATCAGCATAAAAAAAAATCAAAAATTGAAATATCGATTTATTAATCTTTTTAATTGCGGTCTGTGGGCCCCTCCGTTTCTTCGTAAAAACATCAAGACAAAAAAAAATTGAAAGGAGAGTTCGGCCGCAAATCGTTTCAACGGTTGCAAAGCGCCAAATAAATCTATATAAAGGATGTTTTTATAGAGGTATAGAACTTTAAGTTGCAATAAAACAACGATGGATTATTCGATTGACATGAATTTTATTTATCCGAAAGATAATCTTGTGGCATTACATTTTAAATATAATTTCTGGCATATGACCGCCACGGCTGGCGCGGATGTAGTCCAATCTGGACGCCCATTTTTCGATGACTTTTTCCAACATTTGTGGCCGTATATCGGCAATAACACGGCGAATGTTGTCTTCCAAATGGTCAAGCGTTTGTGGCTTATCCGCATAGACCAATGACTTTACATAGCCCCACAGAAAGTAGTCAAGCGGTGTTAAATCACAAGATCTTGGAGGCCAATTCACAGGTACTAAACGTGAAATTAGGCGGTCACCAAACGTGTCTTTCAATAAATCTATTGTGGCACGAGCAGTGACATGTTGCGCCGTCTTGTTGAAACCACATCTCCTGGACATCATAGTTATTCAATTCAGGAATGAAAAAGTTAGTAATTATGGCTCTATACCGATCACCATTGACTGTAACGTTCTGGCCACCATCGTTTGTGAAAAAGTACGGACCAATGATTCCACCAGCCCATAAAGCGTACCAAACAGTCAGTTTTTCTGGATGTAACGGTGTTTCAACATACACTTGAGGATTACCTTCACTCCAAATGCCGCAGTTTTGTTTGTTGACGTAGCCATTCAACCAGAAGTGCGCTTCATCGCTAATGGACGTAGTGCGCGATACGTTTTCCGCACAGAACCATTATTTTCGAAATAAAATTGCACTATTTGCAAGCGTTGTTCAGGCGTGAGTCTATTCATGATGAATTGCCAAACCAAACTGAGAATAAATCACTTGACAGCTGTTACATCGGTCGCCATCTTGAAAAATAATGCCAACTTAAAGTTCTATACCTCTATAAAAAACACCCTTTATTTAAAAGTGTTATTTTGTATATTTTGTGTACGCTTCAAGAACTCATGTTCTGCATCGATTGAGCTGAAATCTTAGCATGATATATTATCCGCATCAAGGATTGGTTTTTATCTATGTTTTGCATCAGTCACATATCCGCGGGAGGTGGACCTGGGTCTGACCTATCCCAAAAAATCGTATTATGCTTCAATTTGCTTGAAATTTGGTACAATGGACAGGCCTACTCGAAATCTTATCTATCTATATAAAATTCTCCAGTCACAGTGTCTATCCTCGAACTCTCCCAAACCGATTGAACCGATTTTAGTGAAATTTCGTATATATATTCGTTAGGTCTACGAATAGGTTTTTATTTATTTTTCAATCCAGGAAGTGGATCAGGGACTGACCTATTCGAAAAAATCGTATTAATGGCTAGATTTGCTTGAAATTCGCTACATACATAGGTAACTTTTTGCTTAGATTAGCAGGAACACTGCTTTTCTCTCCGGAATGTAGACAATGGACCCACCTATTCGAAGCCTTGATTATGGTTCGATTTACGTTATTGATGACTTCCAGGCTGTGGACCGATTTAATTGAGAAAAAATTGATTTATGCTTCTATTTGATTGAAATTATAAACGATATGTCTAAAGAGACCATGGATCATTAAAAAAGTTCAATTTGCTTGAAACATTTCTTTACGAGAGAGGTCATGTAATTCTTCTGTCACCGAAGTTTGCGTTTGTTTACTTTGAAGCTTTCATACTGACATTTTCGTGAACGACTTTTAGTAGTTAATTAGCAAAACGGAACGGAAAAATTTAAAATCTTTAAACTGTAGGCCTCTCCATTTGTTGGTACAAACTTCAAGACACAAAACTGCAAATTGAAGAAAGAGTTCTGCCACAAATCGTTTCAGCGGTTACAAAGTGTGAAATAAATCGATATATAAAGATACTTGTATATAAATGTTATGTTGGTTTGTGTACGCTGCAAAAACCCAAAAAGCTCTGCCCCGATTGAGCTGAAATTTTAGCATGATATATTACCTGCATCATGGTTAGTTTTATCTATGTTTTGCATCAGTCATATATCCTGTGAATGACTTATAACAAATCGTATTTATGCTTCGATTTGCATGAAATGTGGTACATATGTATGTACATAGGTAGCTTTTTCGAAATCTTGTTTATGGTTCAATTTGCGTTAATGATGATTTCCAGGCTGTGGACCGATTTAATCGAGAAAAAAAATTGATTTATTATTCAATTTGATTAAAATATTGATGGTATGTCTAAATGGACCATGGATCAGGAAAAAAGTTAAATTTATTTGAAACATTTCTTAACGGGAAAGGTATTACCTACAGACAGATATTACCTACAGACAAAAAATAGGGAAATTTGGATGTAAGCATATGTCCGTGCGTATTTTTTTGGTTGTGTCTTGTAATTTTTCTGTGGCGGAATGCTGCGTTCGTTTTACTTTGAAGCTTTAATATTGACATTTTCGTGAAGGCTTTAAGTAGTGAATTAGCGAAATGCACTTGTAGATACATAGCTAGATCAAAATTACAAAATAAAATAAAAACTAAGATATGGATTTATTAATTGTACACTGGTAAGCACAAGAGCGCCGCCCTTCCTGCGTCTGAGTATACGAGACGGCAAATGCTGGCTTTGGATTCGCATACGCCTCTCGCCTGCTATATTTGCCCCTTATTCCGCTGATAAACCTCTGAATTTTTATCCTCTCGAGGTATTCTCCGAGACTATCTTCATAACCCAAATGAGCTAGTCTCTCAATCTCACAAACTAAGTACTGCAGGGTCTCGTTGAACTTCTGTAAGTGGTTCTCTAATTCCATCTGATAGGTTTGTCTTCTATGCTCGCTACCATAATGGCTCGCATTAGTGCCTCGTAGCAATCTCTCTCATATGCAGGAATTATCTGCAAAATTTCTGCTGCAGGTCACTTCAACGCCAGGAATAGTGCAGCTGACTTCTCCTCCATGCGCCATTATTTGCTCTAGCTGTCGTTTCGAACTGAAGCTTAAGATATGGATGTGGTGATGGTGCCGTCAAAGGATGGTGCTTTTATTCTAGGGGTGCTCCTTGAAATTCTTGGACGATTCAAAAGCAAATCGCGGACACGTCCTTCCAATTCGCTAACTTTGGTCGCAATTAGTTCCTCTATTTTGATTTGCCGACCTTCCAATTCGTTGACTTTGGTCTCAATTAGCTCCTCTTTTTGTCTTGCCGCTTCTCGAGTTTGTCCTGCCTCTCTTTGAGTCCTGCGTACTCTTTGATAACACTCTCCTGAAGCTGAATGAGCCAGGATGAAATACGCGCCTCCTGGTCTTGCATTTGCGATGAAATGTAAGCATTCATTTGTGACATGTTGGCATCCATTTTTTGCGAAATTGTGTCAATAACATGTTCATTTCCATACTCGATGAGCTAGGAGCAGTTTCTTCAACCTTAGCTGCTGACTGCTCTGAATCTTTCGTAGTCTCAACAGCCTCTTCCTTTTTCATTTCTTTCGCATCAGCTTTATTCTGAAAGAAGTGAATGATGATTCTAAAGTTACTGCTCCAAAATTAGTCGAAAACATCGCAAACTCGTTAAGAAAGTGCGTCCATTTATGAACAATTCGAAGAGCCCTGAACGATAACAGCTTCCACTATAGAATGCCATGTAAAAAGCTTCTTATTTCTAAAAAATATCGTAAACTTCGCTTGGAGTTCGCTAAAGAACATTTAGACAAGGGAATGGATTTTTGGCAAAAAGTCTTGTTTACAGACAAATCGAAGTTCAATATATTCGGCAGCGATAGAAGAGCAAAAATTTGGAGAAGAAAAGACACCGCACTTGACTCCAAAAATATAGTACCAACAGTGAAGCATGGTGGCGGCAACGTAATAGTTTGAGGATCGGTTGCAGCATCTGGAGTTGGAAAGCTTGTTTTTATTGAGGGTAATATGGATCAGTTGAAATATAAGTCATTGTTGGGAGCTATTCTGAAGCCTTCGGTAGACAGTTAAGAGCTTGGCGCAGGCTGGATCTTTGGACAGGATAATGATCCAAAGCATATGGTCTATATTGTGAAGGATTGGTTGCTTTATCATGCTCCATGGCAAGCACACACCACTTGAAAGCCCAGATTTGAAAGTTATTGAATATGTATGGGAAATTTTTGGTCGAAAAATTAGATTTTCAGCCCAGCATTACTCAAAGAACGTCTTATTGAAGCTTGGGACAGTATTATTCCCTCAGAATTGATAAATTTAGTAGCTTCGATCCCACGACGGCTTCAAGCTGCATTGATGCAAACGGCGAATCAACTAAATACTAAAAAGATCAGGTTACCTGATATTAATCAAAGTTTGTGCGCTAAGATAAGTTATGTATGTACTGTGTGTAGACTTTTGTCATTGTTGAATTTAATTTTTTTTTGTCATAGCTTTACTCTTTTATGTAAAAAAATTATTTTTGTTGGTTTTTTATGATAAGGTAAAATAATTGAAATAAACTTATCGTTAAATTTTATAATAAACCTTTGTACTTTCAATTCAACGAAAATAGGGGGTGTTTGTAGACTTTTGTCCGCCACTGTATATATAAATGTTATGTTGGTTTGTGTACGCTTAAAAAACTGAAAAAGATCTGCACCGATTGAGCTAAATTTTTGGCATGATATATAATCCCCATCAAGGATTGTTTTTATCTATGTTTTACTTTTCTTTCCGGTAAGTAGATCATGGACCGACCTATTCGAAATATTATCTATTTATTTAAAAGTCTCCGGTCACAGTGTCTATCCTCGAACTCCTCCAAAACGGCTGAACCGATTTTAAAGAAATTTCGCTTATATTTCGTTAGGTCTACGAATAGGTTTTTATCTTTTCGGGAAGTGAAACAGGGATCGACATATTCGAAAAAATAGTATTTATTTTTCGATTTAATTGAAATTTGGTCCATTGGTAGCTTTTTGCTTAGATAAGTAGGAACACTACTTTCTCTCTGGGGAGTAGACCATTCGAAATCTTATTTATGGTTCGATTTACGTGAATGATGATTTCCAGGCTCTGGGCCGATTAATTGAGAAAAAAGGTGACTTATACTTAGATTTGGTTAAGATTTTTGATGATATATCTAAATGGACCACGGATCAGGAAAGGATTTCAATTTGCTTTAAACAGCGAAATGCACTCGCAAATACGTAGCTAGATCCAAAATAAAACATTATAAAAAGTTTAAAATCGTAATTTAGTAAATTTTCTAATTGCGGTCGCTCCTTGGCAGGAAATATCAAGCAATACGAGTGTATTTCTGACATGAAATAAAAGAGTAAAGCTATGACACCTCATAAAAGTCCATCGGCCGTTCGGAGGTGGCTTAAAATAAATTGGAGGTCCCTCCATTTCTTCTTAAAAAACATAAAGACACAAAACCGAAAGTTGGAGGAGGAATTCGGTCGAAAATCGTATCAGCGGTAACAAAGCGCCAAATAAATCTATATATATATAACTGTTATTCAGGATTGTGTACGCTTAAAAAACTCAAAAAGGTCTGCACCGATTGAGCTGAAATTTAAGCATGACATATTATCGGCATCAGGGGTTGTTTTTGTCTATTTTTGTTATCACTCACATATCCGCGGAAGGTGAACTTGGGACTGACCTATTTGAAAAAATCGTATTTTTGCTTCGATTTGATTGAAATTTGGTCGAAAGGTAGCTTTTTGCTTAGATTAGCAGGGACATTACTTTTCTCTCTGGGAAGTAGACCATAGACCGGCCTATTCGAAATATTATCTACCTATATTCTCCAGTCACAGTCGCCCTTAGGCAGAGTCCCCTACGCGGGCCCTCCGAGTGTATTTCTGACATGTAATAAAAGCACCTCATTTAAATCCATCGGTTGTTCGGAGGCGGCTTAAAATAAACTGTAGGTCCTTCAAAAACTCAAAAATTTGCTCACCAATTGAGCTGAAATTTTAGCATGATATATTATCGGCATCAGGGGTTGTTTTTATCTATGTTTTGCATCAGTCACATATCCGCGGGAGTTGGAGGTGGATCTGGGACTCACCTATTCGAAAAAATCTTATTTATGGAAATATTTGCTTGAAATTTGGTACAAAGGTAGCGTGTTGCTTAGGAACACTATTTCTCTCTCTCTCAAGAAAGTAGAAGATGGACCGACCTGTTCGAAATCTTATTTATGGTTCGATTTACGTGGATGATAATTTCCCGCCTATGAATCGATTCAGTTGAGAACAAAGTGATTTATGCTTCGATTTGGACGTCTAAATGGACCATGGATCAGAAAAAAAGTTCAATTTGCTTGAAACATTTCTTTACGGGAAAGGAATCACCGACAGACAGACAAAAATTAGGATTATTTGTAATGTAAGCATAGGCCTGTGCGCTTTTTTTTCGCTGCGACATGTAATTTTTCTTTGACGGAAACCTGCGTTCGTTTTACTATGAAGCTTTCATATTGACATTTTCGTGGAAAACTTTAAGTAGTGAAATATTGAAAGATCAAAAATACAAAATATTAACAAAAATCAAAATTTATCTTTTTTTCAAACCAGGTAGTGAACCAGTGACTGACCTATTCGAAAAAATCGTGTTTATGTTTCAATTTGATTAAAATTTGGTACATAGGTAGCTTTTTGCTTAGATTAGCGGGAAGTAGACCGTGGATCGACCTAAACGAAATCTTATCTATATATTTAAACTTCTCCAGTCACAGTGTCTACCCCCGAACTCCCCTAAAACGGCTGAACCGATTTTCGTTAGGTCTACAAAAAGGTATTTATCTCTTTTTCCATCCGGTAAGTGAATCAAAAAAGAAAAATTTATTAATTGCTTAGATTAGCAGGAGCACTACTTTTCTCTCCAGGAAGTAGATCATGGACCGACCTATTCGAAATCTTATTTATGGATCGATTTACGTGCGTAACGATTTCCAGGCTGTGGGGCGATTTAAATGAGAAAAAAATTATTTATGCTTGTGCAAGATTGACATTTGAATCATTCAACCACTTCAGTTAACGGCTCCAGGGTGAAACTACCATCTTTTGGCGTTCTCAATTACTTTCCAGATATTTAAGTTCCAGTTCGAGAAGACGGCTACCTCAAATAATTGGGGTGTAGAGGAAAAATTTGCTGCACTATTCGTTGCGTTGAAGGGAACCGCAGCGGAAATTTTTCAGACTATTCGCGAATACAAGAGAGGTAATTATGACGCCTTAATGCGAGCCGTGAAAAGCAAGAACAAATTTACTAGAGGGAGCTGGAAAAGCGCGAACAAATCCATAACGAAACTTTGCAGGAATATGCATCTGAAATTTACAGATTAGTTAATTTAGCCATTAGGGATGCATGTGGTGAGCATCTTGACAAGGTAAAAATCCAAAGGTTCATCAGCGAAATAAAAGACATATGCACCAAACAAGAGACGTATGCGAATACAAAGCCAACATTCGCTGAAACTGTCGAGATATGACGGAAGTCAAGATATGACAGAGGAAACGCTGATATTCATCAAGGAAGCTGATAAAAGGATTAGTACCTAGAAGTGCTTCAACTGCAGGAGAGCAGTTCACTTCGCACGCAAATGCAAGACGGGCGGAACGTCGAAAACGAAAGGCTAAGGAAGATAAACCATCAACATCTCATTCGTTAAACTTAAACAAGCCAGCCGAAAGGGGCGTATGCTGGCTCCTTCAATTGAATTCCCCAAAATCTCTAAGCTTTCATTTGAAACTTTAGACACTGTTTTCATTTGGGAGCATTCATTAAGAACTTGGCTTGGTCAGGTGAGACCAAAGCTATATAGTTTTCTTCAGATTAAACAAATATTTATTAAAAGTTAATAACTTATTTATAAACTGTTATTAAATATTTATTATGTCGTATGATATATAACCAAATTACTAATACTAAAATTTTGTAATCTAAATAAAATAATGAATATGTATTAAGTCGAAAAGAGGTGTGAAACAAAACCACGTGCATTGGGCAGTGGGTGAAAAGCCACGTTAGGCAACATGAAGAGAAGGAGGGCACTAGAAAAACCTATTCTATGACCACGTAATTTACGAATGCTCCCTTAGCAGACGTCATTTTGTGCGGATTTAAACTATAACATAAATTCAGTTTTTGAACACTGTTAGTGAAGTAAAATATGCGAGAACAAAGTAATATAATTCACGAGGAATTTCACAATATTTCTTCTAATTTTCAATATTTATTTAAATACATACGCACAAGTGAGCGACTCAGCATATATGTATACATACACCTCCCGGCAGTGAAAACGTAAACCAGTATACAAAAATTCTAGTTAAATACTCTACAGAGCTTTTAGTTAGTCGTTATTATTTATATCAGTACGATAGCCGAGTGCTGAGAGGTTATCGCTGTAGTACGAGAGGTTTTCGGTTCGATTCTCGCTTCAGGCAAAATCATTTTCGTTTTTATTTTTATTTTTGGTGAATTAGATACTCAACACATATGTTATTTATATGTGACAGTTCATACTTAAAAATATCAGTTGCTTCATGAGAAATATATGGAAGATGAACTAGTTAGTGCAAAAATGCTAGGCAGTAGGATTCTAGATAGCAACTGGTACTTTTCTCAATTTAATGTACTTAGACTTTCTCAATTAGTAATGTCAGACCATAGGTTTTAATTAGAGATTGTAAAATATAAATTCTCCTACATATAATTTTTTAATTTCAAATGCCTACTGAGATCTTCATAGTTTAATAAAACAATAATATAAAAGCAAACACACACTTTTTTAAGTATTATTGTAAAGCAACCAGACTGAAAAGATATAAAAAATATCCTACATTAATATAAACATGACTTGCTATGGTTTGCTTACAAATATTTTTTCTTCTTTATATAGATACAACAAATAAACAGACAACAAACGGGTATTGTAAAGTTTTACAATTTTGAATTTTCCTATCAAATTGATTTGTAGTATTTTAATTTTATTTTGCTGACGGAGTCCATCATTTTCTTAAATACAAATTAAAGTAAAAGTTAACTTTGTTTATGCGATCAGCGCCGCCCTCAGAATGATATCCTCAAAGGGTAACACAATTTTTGCAATTCAATTATGAATTTTAGCAAAATGAAATAGAGAGTAATACAAAATAAACGATAATACGGAATTCTAAAATTTTCAATATAAAATATGTTGTTCCTATTTTGTTCACATCACTGTACAATCGCAATATGTAGTAAATTTTCGCTCTTTGATTTGTGAACAAAGGCAGTTTGCCCGCAGCCGTTCTTGGTTCTGCGATGAAGATCAAATTTATGCGAATGTAATTGGTTTTTTCCCAACTTTTCATACCCTTTCTCCGTAAAATGATAAAAAAGTAAATAAATTATTTTTCCCTTCATTTATATTACTAACATCAATTCTCAAACATTGATGAAACTATGTTTTACTAAAAACTTTCTGAAAGCAATTTTTTACTATATTAAAATTTTTATTAAGTATTATCGTCCCATTGCGGATGCTCTAAAGATAACATTCAACTTCCACCGCCACACCTAGTACATTTTGATCTTCGCATTTCTTTGCCTAGTTTTACTAGCTAATTAAAAAGAAAATTATTAGAAAATCGACTATACCTTACAGCCTAATAACTCTCATCAATATACAAAATATTTTCTAAATCACACTTTATAGTGACATTGTACAGCAGCTTTGATTCCATTAAACATTAGTTAAATTTTTGACCCCCCTTTTCCACCAGTTGATAAAGTAAACTCCGATTTGCTATGAAATTGGTTGTGACTGAAACTTTTCACATAACCAAGGTTTTGTAACGGCAACCAAGTTGAAATCTGTAAAAAAATAATACTCTTTAAAAAAAAATTCATAACAAAAATATTTGGATAAATGCATAATGAAAGATCGACTTCATAAACTGTATTAACTGTTTTTAAATTTGAAGGTTAGTTTACTGGGAAAAGTCAAAATTCCGTAAGAAAAGTGTAAACTTTTTCCAAAAATTCATTTTTCAATTATTAAAAAAAAGATAATTAAATGAAATTCCTCTTATAATCCAAACTAAAAATACAACATTCTGGAAATAAATCTAAATGTATAAACTAATTGATAATTAAATAAACTTCTGTTTGGGACAAACATATGTATGTGTACATACAAATGCGTGTAAACGCACGAACGTATATTCACACTTTTGAAACTATGGCCAAATGGTTTTATATTATTGTAAGGCGTTTAAAGAAACTTTATTGTAGCTGTTCAACCTTCTGATGTTGCTGCTGGCTTTACAAAAAATATCTCAGAATATTCATATAAATTTCAAATTATAATAACTTGTAATCCTGGCGGCGAGTCTACGTTTGAGTAAAAAACGAAAAAATTAATAAATATTTCGATAAAATTTAATAGTTTAAATTACTTACCTCCTTATCCGAAAGTTTCGGATCGGATCAGAAAGATCGTCATAAATTCTCAGTTTTTATTTTCTGTATAAACGTCCGTAAGACTTCACTAGCTTTAAGAATTGCTCCTTTAGTATAATTGTGAACAGCTTCAAAAGTATATGTCGTCTTATAGGGATTTTAGCTAAAAGTTACCCGTCTCTTAGAATACCGCGTAGAAGAACCTTATATGAGAATCAAACAGAAGAAGCAACGTAGATAGATGTATATTAAGCAAAATGAGTCTAAAAATTATACAAGTGAAGTAATACATATAAGGCAAAATATTCGTAGAGCTTTTAAAATAACTCATTTTAATTCTTTTAAACTCATGTTTCTTTTTTCATATTACGGTGTATTAAAGTATTAAGAAATATATTAAAGCATAATAATCTTAAAAACGTGGCTGTACAACTTAATCTCATGACTTGGGAACTCAGTGCCCATTAATGTATTTTGTATGAAAATTTAAGATTTCAAAGAAGCTTATTTCTTTCATTCATTTATGAAAATAATTTAATAAAATCTTATTTGTTGGTTAAAACAAAGCCTTTTTAGATATGAAATATTCTCCGCATCTTCATCTACACATGAGTCCGTATCAGAAACGGTATTGACTTTTTTGAACTTTTCTCATGGTCTGATATACTGCATGCCGGAGTAAGGCAATGTTCACAAAATGCTGTTATTTTGTTGCCGATTTTAGCAGCTTTAAGGGGTTCACACTACCGTTTAAAAGAGTTGATCTGAGGCAAAGAAATAAAATCTTAAAACATTTTTCAAAATAAAGTTATTTTGAAATAAAAGGAATTATAAAATATTGCCATTTTGAAACCCATCAAGTTCATTACAATTTTTGTTTTGGCATTTATTTGGTTTTGCATCTCCATAGAGAGCTCTTGTTAAAAAATATATTACGCTTTTAAGATTTATCTGCACCCAATTAAGTTAGCCAATGCCAACTTCTTTAAGAGTCCTCAACAGCCTACTCAAGGATCGCACTGTACATCTTACTTCAAGGAGGTATCAGGAAAACAGTTAACGTGATTTTGGGAATCGGAGAAGATTCCAAATCTTAAAAGGCAGATGAATCAAGGGGAATCATGCCATGAGCAATTCAACATTGAGAGAACGATACGTGGTGTCGTTATTATTTCGACGGGAATTTCCTTCGGATATTAAACTGGGATTCTCCCATAACAGTGTAGCCAATCAGTTCCTACGGAATTAAGAATCATTTCTGAGGAGGCCTAAGCGGAAGAAAGAACATGGCAGTGTTGGAGGAATATATAAAGCTTGGCCATATGTTAAGAATTGAAAGCTCATGAAAAAAAGAGGGTACAAATTACCAAGGTTCGGGTAGTTTTCAATACCTCATTACCTTAATCCAAAGGCAATAGCCTAAACCATCTGTTCCATCCTGGTTCAAAACTCCAAGCGGATCTAATTTGCCTGTGGCTGAAGTTGCGGTTCTTTAAATACGAATTTAACGCAGACATCGAAAAGATATACCGGCAAATACGGTTGCAGCCAGACAATACTCTTATCAAAGGATTGTCTAAAGAAGCTCACAGAGTCAGTTAGGAGTTGAAGGACTATGAACTTCTGACCGTAACTTTTGGTGTATACTGCGCCACTACTTAGCAATAAGAACGCTTCTCCAGCTTGCACATGATATCAGCTCGCGTTGGCCCCTTACTGCAAAGGTGTTGAAGCAGCATATGTATGTGGATGATGAACTGGCTCATGATCCTGAAAAAGCAATTCAAACTTGAGATGAGCTGATCGAAACGTTCAAAGGAGCCGGGTTCCATATCAGAAACGAGACGTCCACCACAAAATATATATTAGCTGGTTTACTTAGGGTGTACTTCCTGAAGGAAGGCTTTTTGGGCATCGATGACTTGAGCTCAGGACACATAGTTAGCAAAAATAGACCGGGATGATAGTCTGCACATAGATCTCTACTTACGCTGGGAACAGTTTCTCAATAATTATATATATATAGGTGAGGTTGGAATCCCAAGGTGTATTCATTGCTCTCTTTGAGATGAAATAGAATTCCATGGATTCTGCGATGCTTCGGAGAAGGCAAACTCTGTAGCGTTATATGTAAAAATTCGCGAGAGTAACTCCGAAAGAGAGAAACAAAGGTAGCGCCGGTAAAAACCCACACAAGGGTACATGCAACTAGCGTACAAGTTCGAAGACATATTAGACAGATTCTCAGATTTCTCGAGTGCACTGCGCGTCATAGCAAAAAATAGCGCCAGACATAGAATAGGAATCGAAAAGCCAAGAAGTGGCTCATTGTATTAGCACTCGGATGAATACCAACTATTAAGTGCCTCGAAGTTCGTTCGCGCAAAAAGTTCCATCAAAGCTCTAAGTCAATTTCTTGATGGAAATTGGTTATTGCGAGTTCGAAGAAGACTTACGTTGTTGTTCTTCCATACAACGAACGTTTCACAATCATTCTACCATAGATGATTGCCAATTTTTCAAAATACTTGTAAAATTCGCTCATATAATTTCGCTCCACGGAAGAAATCAATTCATTTTGAGGCTGCTAAGATCAGAATATTAGACCGTTAGAATAAAAAAACTAATAAAAAATATTGTGTTATTGTAAAATTTGTGTTATTTACAGGAAGAAAACTCGGGAGTAAATTATGACAGCTCTACCTCCAGAACGAACACATCTGACGAGACCATCCGTAAACAATGGTCACCTCATAACTAAATGTTATGTTTGTGTTTTTGCTTGCTTCGCAAAAAAATCAATATACTTGGAAGCCACCACTGATTTATCCACATCTACCTTTGCGATACATGGCACAAAGCGGTTGTCCCCGTAACATATATTCTGATAATGGCTCGAACTTCGTAGGTGCCAACGAAGCTTAAAGAACTTCGTCCCTGCGGCATCCTCATCAGGAACTGGAGTGGCACTTTATTCCACCTCGAGTACCACATATAGGAGGACTATGGGAAGTAAGAGTGGAGAATTTCAAAACATAGTTCCTTTGGTATTCATTCTCTACACAGATTTTGCAATTAGATATTGTTGTCTTAAGCATGCTTCGCATATTTGGTAAGTATTATTTTAATATAACTTGCTGAAAAATCTCAGATGGTGATCGATGAGCTCGATTATGTTCCGTTGCGTAAGTTTCCAATTGGTCGTGAACTCGAGTTTTGCCAATTTATGGAAATATAAATTCACAATTTATTATTATTAAGTACACACTTTAAGTATTAAACTCACTTAATATTGGCATATATTTATTTTTTAATACATGTATTTATACAACTTCACAATGTATTTAATTTTTAATATATATAATGTATGAATATATGTATATATACAACTTCACTATGTATATAATTTTTAATATGTGTACAAGCTTTAATATATATCACTCCCGTTTGCACTCGACCATGTTTTACCGAGTTCTTAGAGAAAATGTCTCGAGCTTTGCGCTAACCAAATTAATTTAGTACCAAATAAATTTCATAAAAGCCTGGATTTTAAAAATTTTCTGTTATTCGGTGCGATCCTTTTGTTCTACCAGAGGATACCTATCATTCTTCTTTGGTGATAATTTTTGAAATCATGGACAGCCTACGGGTTGATAACGCGGCATCTCTATTTGGTTCTAGTTCTTGCTTTAATTTCGCAAAAGCTAACTTAAAAAAGTTAAATCAGGAACTATCCACATTGATTTGACCTGTCTATAAAGGTAATATTGAGGAAAGTGTTCTTCATTTTAATAATACAATTGTAAATGTGTTTGAAAATTTTGTACCAAAACGTGCTTGTGCTTTAACTATATGTACCGATTTATTGTTTACAAAAGATTTAAATTTGTTAAAAAACAGAAAATCTCGCGCCTTTAAAGAGTATGAAACAACAAGCTTGCCTACAGACCATGTAAAATACTCAAAGCTACGTCGTAAGTACTTTGAACTTAGCAGAATATGTTACAACAACTACTTAAATAAGGCTAAAAGGAGCACTGTACACAACCCAAGATGTTTTATGACTTAGTTATTTCCAAATGCAGAGTCTCTTTGTTTCCATCCGCCTTGACATATAAATCTACTGCATCAAGTGATTTTCTTCATATCTCTAATATGTTTGCACAATTTTTCAGGTCTAATTACATTATCATTCAACTGGAAATAATTTTCTCCGTCAAGAGAATTTTTATCCTCAAAGCTCAATTAATGCCCCAATTGTTTCTTCCGAAGATGTGTTATGCCAGTTAAAGGCTTTAAAGAGCTCTTTAAGTTACGGCCCTGATATGATTCCAACATGCTTTCTTAAATATTGTGCTGAAAATGTGTACCGGCCTTTGCCAAACCTCTTTAATGCATCCCTAAAACAAGGCATATTCCCTTTGACATGGAAAAAATCATTTATAATACCCTTGCATAAATATGGTAGTAGATCATCGATTGAAAATTATAGAGGGATAGCAAAGATATCTGCTATACCTAAACTTTTTGAAGTCATAATTACTGCCCAATTAACTTTTTCCATATTTCCTTTAATTTCCAGTTCCCAGCATGGGTTTTTCAAAGGAAAATCTACTATTACTAATTTGATGGAATTTGTTACTCACGTTTCAAATGGATTTAGAGAAAACAAAGATACTGATGTTATATATACTGACTTCAGTAAAGCATTCGACAGAGTAAATCATACAATACTTATTAAAAAACTAGGCCTTCTTGGATTTCAACCAAGCCTTCTCCAATGGATATCTTCTATCTCTGCAACAGGACTCAAAGAGTATTATTTAATGATACCTTTTCTGACATAATTGATGTAATATCTGGTGTTCCGCAAGGTAGCCACCTGGGGCCGATTCTGTTCTTGTTATTTATTAACGATTTGTCTTCAGTTATGAAATATTCAAAAAATTTATTATATGCCGATGATGTAAAGCTTTTCCAATCATATACCTCAATTAATGGAAGATGTTTATTTCAAACCGATTTGAACAATTTAGTAACTTTATGTAATAACAATGATATGCCTCTTAACCTTAATATTTGTAAAACCATTTTATTTACACGAAAATATGTTCAACCACCATCTTACACAATAAACAACTATAGTCTAGAGCAAGTATGTAATTTTGTTTATTTGGGTGTAACAATGGATACCAAACTCAACTTCAATCTTCATATTAATACAACTGTGTTGAAAGCTAAAGGTGTCCTTGCCTTTGTAAAGCGGTGGTCTGAAGAATTCAGAGACCTTTATATTACGAAAATACTTTTTACGTCATTAGTAAGACCAATATTGGAGTACGGTTCGGTTGTGTGGAACCCTAATTATAAGATCCATTCTGATAAAATTGAGTCCGTGCAAAAACAGTTTCTGTTGTTTACTTTGCGTCATTTGTACTGGGATTCCCCCCAAAATCTTCCTCCGTATACTAGTCGCTTAAAACTTATAAATTTACCCACACTTTCTAGCCGTAGAGAAATGTTAGGAATAAGTTTTTTAGTCAAGCTTCTAAATGGACTGATTTACAGTTCATTTCTCTTAGGTGAAGTAAATTTTAATGTCCCCATCCGATTATCACTACAATTTACACCGATATTCTTAAAATCTTGTAAAACAAACTTTGAACTATATGAACCGTTTCGCCGTTTATGTCAGGATTTCAATTGTTATTCCAGCATATTCGATATGACAGACTCACTTTCCGTAACAAAAAATGCTAAACTAACTTCTCTTAACAAGTAACTCACTAATTTTCTATTGTAGTATAAATAATCTTATATTTCAGCTGATCAATTTGTTTTCTGTAGCTGAACAGTTTTAAATCTCGACGCTTAACAAACTCCTGCTTTATTGACTCGGCAAATTTCGTACGTTATGCGGATGGCACCCCTCGTGTCGGTTGGTCGGGAGGAGGGTAATCCTTGGGCTTAAATAAATAAATATAATATATGAATATATGTATATACACAACTTCACAAATGTAATTTTCACTATACTTCTGAGAAGACGGAATAAAAAATAACTCCGTGCGCGCGAGGGCTGTAGGTTGTTGAAGGATATTTCGTTAGCTCGAAAGGCTGCCGCTAAGCGTTCGATCGGCTAACGAAAGCTGGGCTAAAAGGAATAGAAGGATTGGCGTGTGATAGGGATACATGGAAATAGTGGGAATATAGAGGTTATTCCACGCGCATGGGAGTTACATAATTTTTTACTATTGCGTTTAAGCGACGCGCTTAAACATGCTGCTGTCAGTTTCTGCAGGGTCCATACCGCGTCTCCGATAGCACCTTGTGCGGTGCGGTTGCGAAACACGTGTGTTTCCTTTCCCCTTTTGGTGCGTACAATGGTGCGCGTCTGCTTCTTTATTATGCTTCGTGTTTGCTGGCAATTTTTCTGGTTTGCTCTCCTTGCAGGATTTGCCTTGGGCCGGTTTGCGCGAGGGTAAATTGGTGCCTCGTGACAGCGCTTGCAGCTGCTTGGCGAATAGCATTCGCCCGTGGTATGTGTCAGCGCCAAGAAATTAATGCCATAGCCTTGCGCCTGGCTACTGCGAGACGATGAGGTGGCTTCATTGCGTGGAATGCGCCACTCATGCGCAACGCATGGTACTTATGGCAGAGTGTGGAGGCAGTTTTCTGTCTCTGTCGTAGTGGTTGAGTGTGCAGCCTTTTTTGCTGCCGTTTTCTGAAACGAGAGGATCAAAAGGAGAGGGCAATATAATTAGGGAAAACTGGATAGATATGTAGTTTAGCCGTGATTTGTATGGAAATATGTATTTCCTATTTGTTATGCTATCCTGCAAGCTAAGAATGCTCACTCAGGAAAAAGCACAACTTCACAAGGGGGCGCGTGATAACCCCATTTTTGGTGCGTACATCCAAAACTCGAATGTGGTTATACGGCCCACGGCGAACATTTTCGATGCGCCCTAGTCGCCACTGGGTGGGTGGTAGTGAGTGTTCCTTGACTACTACCAAGTCACCTGGTTGAGGATCTTGGTGTGGATTCTTCCATTTATATCTCTTTTGGAGGTCTTTGAGACCTCTTTGCAACGACAACTAAATTCATGGTGGAATACTTTAATCTTCTCCCATCGGTTGGTCAATGAGAGGTCGCTCGCATTTGGCTCGGGAATGGCCATCAGTGGTGCGCCTCGAATGAAATGACCAGGTGTGAGTGTAGTGCGGTCAGCGATGTCTTGTGACATGGCTGAAAGTGGTCTCGAGTTGAGTACTACCTCAATTCGAACTGATAGTGTTGCAAATTCCTCTAACGTAAACTTGTGGGATGCCGCGGTTTTTTGAGATGGATCTTAAAACTTTTGACTGTTGATTTCCATAAGCCACGCGTATGGGGCGCGCTGGAAGGAATTTGATGCCAATTTATGTCTTGAGGAGCATATTTTTGGACAATATTGGCAGAGCATTCGTTAAGGAATTTAACGAAGTCGCGTAGTATGGCGCGTTGAGCGTCGATAAGCGTTTTGCCGTTGTCGCTCATAATTTTGGATGGATATCCTCGTCGTCCGACGAAACGTGCAATCGCTGCTCGAAATGCCTCAGTTGTTAGATCTGAACATAGCTCAAGATGCACTGCCTTCGTTGCAAAGCATACGAAGTCTGCAATATAGGCATTGAAAAAGGTGTGCGACCTCAACATGGAAGCCTGCAAAATCAACCCCCGTGGTGGAGAATGGGAGTGAGAATGTGCAACGCTCAGGAGGTAGAGCGATCATTATTTGGGTGCGTGTTTTTTGCTTGTAAAGCGTACAGGCTTTACATTGAAAAATGCACTTTTTGATCAGAGGTTTGAGCTTCGGAATAAAATACTCTGGCCTGACCATTTGAAGCATCAAACGTGTCTCTGTATGAAGAAGCAGTTCTTGGAGAAACTTCAAACATAAGTGGCTAAACGTCGATTTAGTTGGGATGATGATTGGGTGCCTTTCGTTGTAGCTCAACGTGGAATGTGCCAATCTGCTATTAACAGGAAGAAGTCCGTCTTTGTTCAAGACTGGATTTAACACGAGTAGTGAGTTCTTTTTGTTAATTGGTATATTATTCCGCAAGGCATCTTTCTCGCTAGGAAAATAGCGAGTTTGAGAAATGTCGATGATGCGCTTCTTTCCGAATTGGCATTCATCATGTGTCAAATGGGACAAGGTGAGTAAAGGTTGCCCTGTGGACTTATTTCGGACGTTGTCTACGAACCGGAACATATACGCAGTCACGCGAATCGCTCGGAAGAAAGAAAACCGATTTAGAATGTCGCGCTCATCTTCAAGTGTGTGATATGCGTAAGATAGCCTTTCTGGCGAAGAAGCACTGCGGGCCTTAGAGTTCGGCCAGGAATCAGTATGGCAGCACCGAAGCATCGAAAAACCCGTGTATTTGGGTGTCTTGCCCCAGAGTGAAATTAATCCAGCGGGGTATTTCTATTGTACAAATGGCAGGCAGGTTTTCTGCAAAAGTGTGGCATTTTGACAAAGCTGTGGGCTTAGCACATTTATCCCAGTCAGTGCCGTCAAGCCAGAGTTCTTGCAACAGAATTTTTGTTTGAATTATAACTGGCGACAGCCATCATGCCGGGTCAAAAAGTTTTGCAACCGACGATAGAATTTGTCGCTTGTGTGTGTGATTGTGTATGTAAACTTATCTGTGAGAGCGTTCCATTGGATACCGAGAGTTTTGGTTTTGGAAGCACTCTCGAATTTCAGAAAGTTTGAATCGAGCAGATCCTCTTTGGAGTATCTTTGCAAGATAGTGGTATTGTTTGCCGTTAACTTTTTCAGTATGAAACCAGCAGATTTCAGAGCGTTGACCACTTGGAAAAGTGATTCAGAGGCACTGTCTATGTCATGACTACCGGATAGAATGTGATCGACATATGCTTGGTTTCGTATTATTGTAGCAGCCAAAGGGTAAGTTTCCTCAGTATCTGTTGCAAGTTGATGCAACGTACGAATGGCAAGGTATGGTGCACAATTGACTCCAAATGTAACAGTTTTCAGACAACAATCGGTGATAGGAGACTCAGCCGATTTGCGAAATATAATTCGCTGAAACTTTTTATCATCGTCGTGAATCAATATCTGACGATACATTTTCTCAATGTCTCCATTGAATACAAACTTATACATGCGCCATCGAAAAATAAGCAGCATGCGGTCTGGTTGGAGAGTAGCACCAGTAAGCAAAATATCATTAAGCGAGTTGCCTGAGCTCGATTTTGTTGAGGCGTTGAACACCACTCGAACTTTCGGGGTCACTTTATCTGGTTTTACAACCCCATGATGTGGCAAGTAGAAAGAATTATAGTTGCCACTGGAGATTATTTCACGCGGGTAGGTGAACTCCATATGGCCTAGGTCAAGATATTCCTGTAATACATACTTGTACATTGTATTTAACTCCCCCTTTTTCTTTAGCGTGCGCTCCATACTAAAGAATTGATGTTGCTCAATGTATCAACCATTTGGGGCACGAGTCGAGGTTTTCTTGTATATTTCCTCTTCCCAAAATTTTCTCAACTGAGCACCGAGTATCTCAATTGAAACTTCTTCTACTTGTGTCGAGAATGACACCACTTTTTCGGTTACTGGACCGCTAAGAATCCAACCGAATATTGTTTTTTGCGCTAGTACTGTATCGCAAATGTTTTGTACACCTTCCACCAGTATGTCGCTGCCTATTACCATGTCGGTTTGAGGTGGTATATGGCAATATGGGTCAGCAAGTTCAAGGACCTTGAACTGTTGCCAGTTATTACGGCTTATGTTAAAGGTTGGCAAGTGCCTCGTTAGCACGATGACATGGGCTTTTATCCTTTGCTTGGTTTTGGATGCTGTCAGAGTCAAGGAGCAAAGTTTGGATGAGTTTTGGACGATTTGTCCACCCATTGCAATAATTTCGAACTTGGAATGTTCGACGGGGAGTCTCACCTTTTTTTGAACTTTCGAGTAAATGAAAGTTATTTGTGAGCCTTGGTAAATTAAGGCTCTAAGTTGGAACAATTCTCTTTTGTGACCATGGCAGTTGGAAGGAGAGTTCTGCTATCGTGTTCGCATGTAATAATTGAATATGTGCTTGCTTAGAGCAGCACGGTTTCTCGCTTCGATTGTAACTTGTACTTGCCTGTCGAGCTGGAGAAGTCGAATGGCGTGTTGCACAGTAGCACCGTGAGAACGGCTGCTGAGGGTTTGAGCAAGCGGTTTTGCATTTAGGTGGAAAATGGCGTGGTGCCGTAACTGGCAATGTGCACATGCAAACCTGCTCTTACAATCATTACTGTGATGACTTCGCGATAAGCAATTTTTGCAGAGTTGGTTTTGCTTTGCAAAATGTATTCGGCTTGATACCGACATTTTCTTTAAATTATTGCATTGTGTCAGTAGGTGTCGGGATTTGCAACACGGGTATGTGTTATCCCTTTTTTGTTCTGCCACAAATGATTCTGTCCTGTTGAAGGATCTGTTATGAGCGACGTTTTGAGTGGCGACTAGTTTCGATTTATTTTTTCTTGGATGAAGCCCATTAAGACGTTTCACCACTTCGTATCTAGAAGATTAAAGAGATTGCTCCCACAGTGATAATGTGGTTTCGGGCAGTTTTGAGGAGCAAATATACACTAGCATTGGGTCCCAAGAGTCTGTCAATACGTCTTGCGAATGTAATGCGGACAAACAGTCATTTATTGTTGTTTGTAGTTTTTGTACTTGCTCGCTTGTTTTCAGTCTGTATAGTGGACAACGTGAGAAGGATCTTTACTTGATTGCCCACTAAGATACGTATATTCTCGTATCTTGACCGTGATGCCTCTCAGGCTAACTCGAAATTATCATCGCGAAGAGGATATTTTTTCACGATGGAAGCAGCGTTGCCTTGAGTTTTGTACCGGAGATAGTACAATTTCTGTACACGGGAGAGCTTGAAGTGGTTTATGTAGACCGCTGTGAACATGTCACGAAAAGCGGGCCATTCTTCATAACCCCCACAAAATGTCTCTGTGTCACATGCTGGGTGACGCATCCTCTGTTGATCGTTCCACACGGGAAGGTGGACTCGCTTGAGATACTCCTTGAATTAATTGGAGTTGATCCGCTATCTTCAGCTTTGTCATTTCATACGTGTCATAGCACGTGAAGTATTTGTTATCAGCTGAGATTCTGAAATTTTCTAGCAAAAAGTCGTCAGTTTTGGAACAGACCTTGTTATAAACTGCCTTAAATTCTGCCCAACACTGGTCTAATAATTTATTCTTAATAAGTAAATATGATTCAGTGTGGTCTTAGATTGGTAAGTCCCTGAAAAAGTTGCGCAGCTGGGTTGATCTGTTTATATCTAGTGCGCGAGGATGCTCTCTTAAAACAAGGGAAATAGAAGCTGTTCTTTTGGCTTCTGAATCCCACATTTCGTTCTCAAGAAAATTTGTTCGTTAAATAAGAGATAAAAAACGAAACTCGATTTAAATCTTTGAAAACCAATGCAGTTTATGCCACAGAAGTAAGTGGAAAAAAATGTGGCTGTGCTTTTTTTGAGTATTAAAATCACAATTTTCTTGGATAAAGTATTCGGTGTATATATATATAAAAGTACCACCGGAAAAATAGTGAAAGAAAAAAAATCACAGCCACTTTCACTTTTATATACGTGTGGGCATATACGTGTAAAAAGGTAAATAAATTATGAACAGTAATATAAATATGTTATTATTTGGGAAAGGATATATAAATGTGTGTGTCGTTGACGACAGTAAAATTCCCTATTGGGTTATTTCAGCAATCTTGTATCTTGTTGTCAAAAATCTAGCATCAACATGTAAATATGCATGTATGCATATGACAATCGCAAAGAGATACAAAGGAAAAACAACTGTTTGAGTACAGCAATGCAGTTGGTGCAAGCGTGTGTGTATATGCGTACCAATGATTTTGACCTCAGCCCATTGTACAGCCTCCATAGTAACCTAACTCCGTTTCCATTTTACTTCCTTCTTCAATCGGTTCCTTTTATCGGTTGTCAAACCAGGGTGCTGTGAAACAGCCAGGGTGTCGTAAATCCTGGGCTTCGTGAAGCAATGAATTCGAAGTAGGGTTGTTGTGTTGCAAGAATTTTTGTTAATAATTTAAGAACATCAGGTACGTTTACACAAATTTTGAATATTTTCTTTCAATAGATCAATAAAACTTCTTGGAAATATTTCGCTCAAATATGTGCAATCGTTTTTTTCCATAAATTTAATAGAATATGAAAAATAATTACAAAGTTATTTACCAAAATATTAAAACCGAACCCGATGTAGGTACAACCCTGCGCTGGTTTGTTTATGTTTATTTCTCATTCATTTTGAGTTTTTCTCAACAATTTAGAGGCGAATTTCAAATATTTTGAAGTTCATTAATAAAGTACATCATCATAAGTATTAATCATGTAAAGTTCTTGCTTATGATATATATACACATATTTCTAATTACTTGTGTATTTTCCTATTTTCAGCTTAAGTGAAGAATTATAAGAAAGTATGGAAAACAAAATATAAGGAATTCAAAACAGCGAGATGAACTGAATTTTACCCATTCCATTTATATTGGTATTGATTTCCATTAAAGTTCTCTTTGAAAAGTGAGCATTCATTAAAATACTTTTTTGAAATGAGGAATAATGTACATGCAAGCATATATGTACATACATATGTATGTACACTTTAGAGAATGAGATTGTCACAGAAATAATGTTAGTTGCTGAATAAAATGAGATATACCGAAGTTTTTATTGTAGAATGCCTTTATATATGCCATTTATGTATGTAGTTATTTGTCTAAAAAGAAAATTAACTAAAATATGTTACTTTAAAATTATGAGTATACATATGTATATAAGATTTGTATTGGTTTTCTTGTGAAATGAAAAATTGGAAAAAAATAAAGTTCAAAACACAATGAACTTTGAAGTTCGAGCTTTAAAAATTAATTTTATTTTAAGAAACTTATTAATTCCGGTTTGTGCAATTTTAGTTTATTGAGCTAACTTGGATACTATGCACTGGCAGCGCCGAAAATCAATGTTATTTTCGAGGCATGCAATGAAAAACTAAATTCAGTTTAACTGAATAATGTATACTGTCTTAACTGAGCACATACAAAAATTTATATAAACCGTAGTTGTAATTAAGTACATTGTACTGTATATATATGTATGGTATATAATTAAAATGTTTTTATTTAATAAAACTACAATATTCAATAAAATATATTTTGTTGGTTTCATTGACATATGTATTTAACACCTTTATTAAATTATATGACAGTAATATTACAACAATGAAACAAATTTCATACAAAATTTGGTGCGTTTTTTACTTGGTTTAGAATTCCGCAAAAGAAGCATATTCTATACGGGAATATACATACAGCAACCTGATTTTATTAGGCGCAACTCACTGAAAACTGTATGTAGCACACATTTTGTTTAAACATAGCCAAATGCAGATTTCAAACATGTATTTTGTAGAAGTTTCTGTTTCTGAAGTGTGTGTTTAGGTTCAACAAGAATCAATTGGCACTTGCCATCCTATCCTTGCGACTGCGCTCCATATGGTTTCGTATAGCAGCTCATGGCACCGAGGTATAAATCATATGTACATATATGTGGTAGTACAGCAGTTCCCGTATCTATAAATCAAGAAGTTTATTAGTAAATAAGCGTTTTTAATAACGAAAACTACATTTATCTTTGTCTGCCAAACAATAAATCTGCATCTTGTTACTTATACAAAAGGAAATACAATAACCCAATAAAAACCTTTTGTATACGTCGTAGATCAAATATGGCTAGTAGTTCACCACTTCCTTTACCTATAAATGAAAAAGTTCATTAGTAAATAAGCGTTTTTAATAACGAAAACAATATTTACCTTCATCAACAAAACAATAAATCTGCATATTGAAATGCGAATAGGAGGAAATACAATGAAGAAAATAATTACGCATGGTTGCATTTGCGAGGTCCAATTCAATATTAGAATTACTTATTAAATGTATAAAAAAGTTAATAAACTATTCAAGTATTAATGAAAATAACTTGTAAGTAATACTTTTAACATTTCCCATGTACTTAATAATGAAATAAATTATTATTTTTTCCAATTTCAGCATCATTTTATGTCATTTAGTTATAGGTACTTTTTTTTCTGCAATGTACTGCATGCTAATGCATCCCAGCGCTCGAAGTTACGAATGACAACCGAAATGAGAAACGAAAATGATCAGGTGATCTCAGCTGTTCGCCGGTAGCGGAAATAGACGAGAAGTTATGTTACTATGGAGGCTGTACAATGCCTCAGCCAGAGAACGTAGAAGAACGACAAGGACTCGTTCCTATTTTCCAATTAGCCTAGAACAGCAAGAGGGAATTCACACCACGAAACCTCAAGGGAATTTCACCGCACTTTACCAGTGATCTGGCAGAAATCATGCTCAAAATGAGAATGATTGTATGTAAAATGAGAAAATGCATGCAAAGTAAATGTTAAATTGATAATGCCTATGCAGAATAACATTAGCGTATTTCACCTCAGGAATAATTCAACACGTTTAACAGTGAGCAGGCAGAAATCGCGCTCAAAATAGCAGAATAAGCAATATTCCATGTGAAATGAGAAAATCCATGCAAATGAAATGTAAAATTGATAAAACCTTTGAAAAATAATTGTTGGCAAATTGTTATCAGAAATTTCTGAATTTATCAAGTTTTGTTTATTGACTTCTAATAATTTTAAAATTTCTTTAAATTTTCCACAATTTAGAACGCTCATAAATGCATACAAATGTATGGTAAAATGACTGGATAGATTTTGATTTGTTTACTTTTTTAATATGTGCCTCCAAAGCTATATATGCAAATAAACATTTAATAGAATTTAATCAAACATTAAGATATTATTTATTGCGATTAATTTATCATAATTATCACTTATTTTACCATTAAAAAGAAAGGTACATACATAAAAAAGATATGATTTCATAATTGAGGTTATAAAAGCAGTTCGATTACTTATGTAGGTATTTGTAGGGTTAATTTATTATAAATATATTTTTAGTTAATGTACTTTAACTTTTCAACTTTTGGAGAAGAGAAGCGTTTTGAGGGATAGTGTAGGTGAAGCATGTTTATATGTAAATAATGTGTTTGTATATGTTTACAAATTCGTGGATATATGTATAATTTTTTTTGGTGCATTTTAGTATTTTTTTTTATCGTGGACACATATGAATATACATACATACGTTCATATATACAGACGCTTGTGCTATTACTCCATATCCAATTTTGATTTAACTTTTAGAATTTAACTTTCAACATATTTTTTAGTTTTATAAGTTAATAATATTATCAATTAAGATTCAAATTTGACTCTTTTAAAAATATTCATGAATAAATAACCCTTGTAAAAAAGGTAATAGGAGATATCAAAAATACAGAAATGTGAAAAATTATAATTCATACCTAGTTAGTAAAATTTTATTCTTTTACTGTTCAAAAAATTTATTAATATTTTCTTTTATTTTCATAAAAGGCCGACAAAAATTCGTTATTTCACGTTAACATACAGCAATGTTATTTAGAGACGGAGAATTAAATTTCTGAGCACATATATATATATATTTAAAAAACCCAATTCTGTTCATTCCTTTAGCTGTTTTCGTAAAAAAATAAATTAAGATTTTAAAAGTTGTTTTTCGGCAATAATAAATAAATACAATAATTTTTAAAATTTTGCATTTAAAATCGGGAATAATTGAATAATAAATGATGCGAAATGCCATCGGCAAAACAACATAGAATTTTCTTACACATAACACACAATTTCTATAACTTTACATATTCTATATATTTATATTTTCTATATATTTACAGAATTTTTCATTGGAGTATATGAAATTACATTTCTGAGTATAATTATCATTGCTGTGCTCAAACTGTTAAACTAAAAGAGCATTTCAGTTAAATTCTGGTGGCAATGTTGAAATACGCTTTCAGCAATCGACTTCGTTTTTGACAGTCCACACGCTTATCCGCAGTTGGTTCTTCTCGTTGTTATACGTTCTCTGGCTTATCCGCAGTTGGTTCTTCTGGTTGTTATACGTTCTCTGCCAGCGCGTGTCGTTTGTCAAATCGTTCCGATTTTCCAATTAGCCTAGCACAGCAAGAGGGAATTCACACCACGAAATCTCAAGGGAATTTCATCGCACTTTAACAGTGATCTGGCAGAAATCATGCTCAAAATGAGAATGATTGTATGTAAAATGAGAAAATGCATGCAAAGTAAATGTTAAATTGATAATGCTTATGCAAGATAAATGTAAGAATACAGATGGTTATTATCAGAAGTTTTGAACTTATAAATTTTTGGTTTTTGGCTTTTAATAATTTTTAAATTTCATTAAACATTCCTAATATTTATAAAATCATATCTTTTCCTCATAACTATCAATTTCTTATATTTTACTAATAGTTTTTTTAATGATAAAATATTATATTTTAATATTTGAAATATATGCATAAAAAAATAATTTATTTTAATATTTAATTTAATTTTAAAATTAAATAATTAATTATTTTTTGGGGCAAATATAAAAATGTATAATCAAATCGAAATTCATTTCATTCATATCGTCATATGATCGTACGTACATATGTATACACAAAAAAGCGTAGTAAGAACAAGCACGCATACCTATATTTATATGCACATAAGCAAAAGCGTACACATCAAGCAGAAAGCACCGCTAGTTAAATTTGCAAAAAAAAAATGCCCTTCTCATGACAAACGCACACATCTCCCCTCGTGCAACTCTTCCATAAATCAAAGTGCCAAAAATTAGAAGTTGAAGAATTTTGTGTCTTTTTTACTGGACAATTTTTTAGCAATTTTGCCATCATCATTTTGCCTCGGCTTGTGAACAAAACGGCACGCGAGAAGGCAAGGAATTGCTTCCTGGGCATTATGAGATAATATGCGAACAGCAAATTTAGCAGCACGATGCCGATCTGCTTCACTTTAGCAGACGAAGTGAATTTTAGTCGAAGTCACAAGAATTTTAAGCAATGCTTGTGGACGGCACATGAATGCTACGGGTTTAAGGGAAAAGGGCATACAAATTTTGTTGTTGTTGAATAAACTATTCGCTACAAGAAGAAGAAGCAACTACAAAAATTACCGCATGCAAACCCTCTTTCCTTCTACTCTTCAGCCACAAGCACTTTCCTCGCGACGAAGTAAAATTTTGCCAAATATCAAGAATTGATATTGAGTTGACGATGTTGCGAAAACACATACATTCAAGCAAGGTGCAAGAGATCGAGAGCACCCCCGTTGCAAAATTGTGACATATTCAAGTGAAACAATAACAAACACACAGGCATAGGATTGCTTCTCCCTTCACGGGGTTGCATTTTCCTTCTTGCTATCTGTGGGAAATAAATATACATAGGTTTTGGTATAGGATATTTTTCCTAACTTACTATATGTTTTTTGCATGTGTTTTGTTGTTGTGCCATTGCACCTATACAATCATAACACTGCGAATTCCCTTCCTTCATGCACCCCTCAATCCACAAACATCTTCTCCGCGACGATGACAAAATTTACAAAAATCAAAAATTTAAGTTGAGTTGAAGTAAAGACAAACACATTCAAAGGTTCTTGTATGTATACGAAAAACGCATACATACAAAAGGCATGCCAACAACGTCTTTCCTTTGTGCCCCGTCAACCACTAGCATTTCTTGCGACGATCGAAAAACCTGCCAATTTGATAAAATTAAAATAGGAAAAAGGAGCGAGGATTTGAACTCATGGCACTCTTTTCGAGTGCCAGCGCAAGGCAGCAGCTTGCTTCATATTGAGGTAACAGGCGAACAGCAAATATAGAGGAGCGATGGTAGTTCTTGTATGGTTTACTTCATTTCCGTGCTTGATTGTTTGACTTTTTGTCGGATTCAAAGGAATTTTTTGTTGTTGTTGCTTTTGCTTCACATCTCGCGACCATGATTTTTTGTATTTGTGATCTTTATCACCGTCGCGAAGAAGCAACTTGTTGGCAAGGGTATGCGCGAATGTGTGCGGTGGTATTTTGAATGAACGCACTTTGCTTTCTTGTATGGCGCATGCGTTTATGAATGAAAATGTTTTGTTGTAATTTGCTAAGATTTTTGTGGAGAAAATGAAGTTTTGTATGTATACGATCTCTGATGCAAATAATATGCGTTTATGTATATACTGATTTCTTGACACAGATCAATATTTTCGATAGTGTAATTACGAACACTTCTACATATGGATGTCGTACTGCAGCCATACGAAACTATTAATTGATACTTTAAAATTTACCTTTGAACTTATTTCAGGTTTATAAGTTAATAAAATTATAATTGCAAAAATATTCATGAATAAATAACCCTTGTTTTAAATAAACGCTATTCCTAAATTCCGACGGCAAATCAACATTTTTTTCATCAGATAATTGAATTTTTACTATCAGTTAATAAAGAAATTTGAAAAACGTATGAAATCTTTTAATTAGTGTTGTCACTTTCATCTGTATTCTAAAAATTTATTAATACTTATATAAAATAATATTTTCGTTTATTTTGATAACAAGCATACGTAAATTTGTTATCTATGGTTAACATTTAACAATGTTATTCAGAAACATTTCTGAGCATATTTATTATTACTACGCTCAGGTATTTTACGCTCCAAAAGCCAATTCTGTTAAATTCTGGCGGAAGTGGTGATATTCCCCTGAGATGTTCTGGCTTATTCTTGACGTTTTACACGATTTTTCGCAATTGGTCCTTCTCGTTCTTCTACGTTCTCTGCCTCAGTTTCTCGCGCAACGAAGAGTGCGCTTAAGACAATAATATGTTGGAAACAATAAGTGCTAGCAAAAGAGTAAATAGGGGTGAGTGTAAACTCACTGTGTAGAAAATAAGTACACACAATATATGCTTCTCTGTATGGGCGAGAGCGAATATCGCACAAAGTGGAAGGTGAAAAAAATGCAGTGAGTAGATCACTCATTATTTTTACTCTTTAACAAAGTGGTGAATTTTTTAACTAAGTATTTATGCTTTTTTTTAATGTGGTATTTTTTGGGTCATTGAGCCAGACCGTACAGCTGACAATGCAGATGATTAAAAGTTTGGATTGGATTGTTAGATTTATGTGTAAGCGCAATGATAGGGAGTTAAAACTGGAATTAAATTTTTTTTTGTGGAAATTGATAAACCGCAGTTTAAAAAAATTTACGGATTTTAGAAATCGCAATTTGAAAAAAATACGTACTTAAGCAAACGTTGGCGGGAAGAAAATTCTGCCAAAAAATGGTTACGTCCTAATTGCAGTTTAAATATATGTATTTATATATATATATATATAAATTTCTTTTTAAGGAAATAAAAAGATTGCCTACTTACAGCTTTTACTTCCCTTTTTTTCGATGTTGTGTGCGGCCGCTTTGTTCCCGAATGTATGTGTATGTGTTTTTTTTTGAAGGTTTTTCATTTCTTTTTTTCAGTGGTTTAGCACATTATTTGTTGAACGTTTTTTTTTTTTGATACTTTTTCGATCGTAGGGTGGGTCACGTAGTTTTATTTTAATTTTATTTTACTGGATTAATACTTAATTTCATTTCACTTATTTTAGTGGACTGTAATAATCAATATTTATTTCGCTTTTAATTTTGGCCTTGAAGGACCATAGTCGAGGTCGTTGCCAATTAATGGAAATATAAATTCGCAATTTATTATTATTAAATACACACTTTAAGTATTAAACGCACTTAATATTGGCATATATTTATTTTTTAATATATGTAATATATACAACTTCACAATGTTTTTAATTTTTAATATGTGTACAATTTTTAATATATATAATATATGAATATATGTATTTTCACAACTTTACAAATGTAATTTTCACTATACTTCTGAAAAGACCGAATAAAAATAACTCGTGCGCGAGGTTGTTGAAGGATATTTCGTTAGCTCGAACCACCGCTAAGCGATTGATCGGCTAACGAAATCTGGGCTAAAAGGAATAGAAGGATTGGCGCGTGATAGGGATACATGGAAATAGTGGGAATAAAAGGGTTATTCCACGCGCACGGTAACTACATAATTTTTTACTATTGCGTTTAAGCGACGCGCTTAAACAGTGTCAATAAGAGAATTTCGAATTTCTGATAATATGGGAAAATTCAGCAAATAGATTTGGTAACGTTAGGATTAATAAGACTTTTTAAGTCTCGTATAAGCCTCCTATAGAAATTTTGTCGTGAAACATTTGGTTTTCTCAGTTGAGATTCGCATTCATGATTTTTCTAACTTTTTTTAATACTCTATCGATGTCTTACATTTCTACCCAATAACTTTTCTCAATATATAATCTATTGCACACCAAAAGCACGCTTGAAGCATTATTCAGCCCAGAAGGCTTTATATTGAGCTCCTACTTTCCATTATTTACACTAATAGCCGAACTAGCCATTTTACATACCTTCCAGCCGCACCAACCAACTGGTAGAGGGATACATATATATATTTATAATTTTCGTCAACAAATTTCAGAATTAAAATGATCGAATATAAACGACAATCAAATATACATAAATATCTTCAACTTATTAGATCGTTTAAAACTATTATTGCATTGATGAAAGATTCTGACCCCATTACGGTCTTAGGAGATTTCAATTTGCCTTTTATATCATGGAAACACATCGCGGATAACATAATTCCCGGTGGTTGTACTCGACCATGTTTTACCGAGTTCTTAGAGGAAATGTTTTAGCTTTGCCTCAACCGAATTAATTTAGTACCCAATAAGTTTCATAAAATTCTGGATTTAGTGTATATTAACAACATTTCAAAATTGTTCAACCAGAGGATACCTATCATCCTTCTTTGGAGATAAATTTTGATATCATGGACTGGCAGTTGATAACGCGGCATCTCTATTTGGCTCTAGTTGTTGCTATAACTTTGGGAAAGCTGACTTAAATAAGCTAGATCGGGAAATATCTAAGTGGATTTGGTTACACTATAAAGATAATGTTGAGGAAAGTATTCTCCATTTTAATAATATAATTTTAAAGTTGTTTGAAAATTTGGTACCAAATCGAATTTATGGTTCACGAAGGATTGAAATTTGTTAAAAACAAAACCGAAATTCTCGCGCTTTAAAAATTTATAAAACACTAGCTTGCTTATAGACTATATGAAATACTCAAAGTTAAATTGTAAGTACTTTGAACTTATCAAAAAATGTTTTATGATTTCGTTAACTCAAACGCAGGGTCTCTTTGTTTCCATCCGCCATGACATACAAAACTACTACATCAAGTGACTTTCATCGTATCTCTAATATGTTTGCAGAAATTTTCAAGTTTAATTACTCTATGAATTCACCTGGAAACAATTTTGTCCGTCAAGATGACTTTTATATTCAAAGCCCAATTAACACCCTAATTGTTTTTCCCGGAGATGTGTTATGCCAGTTGAATGCTTTATGGAGTTCTCTTAGTTACGGTCCTGGTATGATTCCAACATGCTTTCTTAAATATTGTATTAAAGATTTGTACCGGCCTTTGACAAACCTCTTTAATGCATCCCTAAAACAAGACATTTTCCTATTGATATGGAAAAGTTCATTTATAATTCCGTTGCATAAGAGTGATAATAGATCTTCGATTGAAAATTATTGAGAGATAGCAAAGATATCTGCTATATCTAAACTTTTTGAAGCCATAATTAGTGCCCAATTGACTTTTTCCATATTTCCTTTAATATCCAGTTCCCAGCATGGATTTTGCAAAGGAAAATCTGCTCTTACTAATTTGTTGAAATTTGTTGCCCACATTTCAAATGTATTTAGAGAAAACAAGAATACTGATGTTATATATACCGACTTTAGTAAAGCATTCGACAGAGTAAATCATACACTACTTATTAAAAAACCATGTCTTCTTGGCATTCAACCAAGACTTCTCCAATAAATATATTCATATCTCTGTAACAGAACACAAAGAGTATTATTTAAATATACATTTTCTGATAAAAGTTGATGTGTCGTCTGGTGTTACGCAAGGTAACTACTTGGGATCGATTTCGTTCCTGATATTTATTAGAGATTGATCTTCAGTTTTAAAATGAATATAAAGTTTTTCAATCATATACCTCAATTAACGAAAGGTGTTTCTTACAAACCGATTTAAATAACTTTGTAACTTGTTGTAATAACGAAGGTATGCCTCCTAATCTTAACAAATGTAAAACCATCTTATTTACTCGAAAATATCTTCAATCTTACACAATAAACAACTATAGTCTAGAACAAGTATGTAATATTGTTGGTTTGGGTGTAACAATGGATACCAAACTTAATTTCAATCTTCCTATTAATACCACTGTATTGAAAGCAAAATGTGTCCTTGCCTTTGAGAAGTGATGGCCTAAAGAATTCAGAGGCCCTTATATTACGAAAATACTTTTTACGTCAATAGTAAGACCAATATTGGATTATGGTTCGGTTGTGTGGACACCTAGTTATAAACTAAAGGAATAATTTTTTCAATCAAGCGCTTTCAATTTGACAGACTCACTTTTCGTAACAAAATATGCTATACTAACTTCTCTTAACAAGTATCTCACTAAATTTCTATGTATAAATAATCTTATATTTCAGCAGATGGATTTGTTTTCTTCAGCTGAGCAGTTTTAAATCCCGACGCTTAACAAACTCTTGCTTTCATGGCTCGGCGAATTCCGTACGTTATGCGGATTGCGCTCCTCAAGTAGGTTGGGAATGATGGTAACCGTTGGACATAATTAATTTATTATATGGTAATGAATAACTAATTACGCTTTTAGTTTTTATTTCATTTCAATAAATTTCCAAAAAAAAACCTTATACAAAATTTATTTATAAAAGGCAATACTGGCAACCTTATTTAACAGTGAGCAATCAGCTGAATCAGTGATAACTTTTCATTTACATGGCGCTTTCGGATGATTGATGAGAGGTGAACAATTTACACGAGATTTGCGAAACGAAACTCTCTGAAAATTCAGATAATTGTGTTCCTCGAATATTCTCTTTCTGCTGGTAACAAAGCCAAACTAAGGATCTTTGAACAGCTGATAATAAATAAGCCTCAGTATATTTTTCATCAGAAAAGCATTTTAGGTTATCAATAAATCTTTATTAAATGCGGTAAATTTGTAAATTAAAATTAAGAAAATATATTGTTTGTATTTGTTGAAAAAATTTGTCAATAATAGTTGTAAATGGGTACAAATATTAATTTGCTTTGCTATCAAAAAATGCCCTCACGAGATAAATATTTTCATACCAAGTCATCTTTGGTGGAGTTATGATTCAAATGCTTGTGCTGCGAAGAATTCCAGAGTTTTCGTATTTCGATATCAGCGGTTGCCAAGAGAGATTTAAATTGAAATTGGGGTCCTGCTGTGAAGTCCTTGAATATTGGCCATTCTTCACTTTTAGCATGGAATATTTCGCAACAAGTGATTTGACCGGGTTAGTATATGAGTGCGCTAGGGGTTGCGCTTAGGGTTTTAATGTTACACGATCGGAGGAGAGATTTTTTCATTGTCAACATTGTGTTGGCACGGGGATTATCTTATAGTTTTGCCCATTCCTTTCGGATTTTTCCATTAGCCATGTTACTCAGCTTCATGGTTTCATTAGCTTCATCTACACTATATATTGTAAATTCGATAAATGTACATATACATATATATATATATATATATATATATATCAGTTTTTATTTATTTAGTTATATTTGTACATGTTAGCATAAATTTATTATGTATGTTTTATATGTATACCTTCACATTCTTATGTATATGAGCATGTGATCTCTATTTTTCGCTTTGTATGATCTCTTATATTGGTGCTATATTCTTATTGAATTATACTCGTAATTTGTAATATGTTTATATATATATATGTATATATGAATTCGCACAATCTATATGTAATGTAATTTAAAATAGAAATTGCCGCTTTAAGGATTCGCCTCTATTCTTTTCAGAGCCGTAATCATTATAAGTAACAAAATAAATATCACAATTTAATGTTTAGTTATTGATTTTTATAATTTTGTTCAGTTGATAATATATATTTATCGAGGTTTACCAAAATTCTCAAACAATAATCATTATGATCGTTATATTTGCCGCTCAAAGTCAAATTCTCCTTTTTCAAGGAATTTTTCAAAAAATTTCTATATGACTTTAAACGGTAAATAGTTGTAAAATATCTATCCAAGGTTGGGCGATATTTTGAGCAAAAAAAATATAAAATAACGATCGGAGAATAATTATTATTTTCTGGGCGATATAATTGCGTTCACAACAATAATAATAATGATAATTGTTGTTGAATGTGTAAGTAAAATTCCAAAAATAATTATTATCAACTAATTAAAATTATAAAAATACTGACATATGAAATTATTTC
This sequence comes from Neoceratitis asiatica, assembly GCA_030068015.2. Taxonomy (NCBI): domain Eukaryota; kingdom Metazoa; phylum Arthropoda; class Insecta; order Diptera; family Tephritidae; genus Neoceratitis; species Neoceratitis asiatica. The sequence goes on from CM061529.1 coordinate 15,996,965, forward strand.
AGATAGGAAAAGAGTACGCAAGTGGAAACCTTCTGGTTAAATTCGATTGTTTATACAGCTTTCGTAAGTGCATGATTTGACATGAAGAAAATACTTTTCTTTTCAGCACAGATATATTTAGGAGTTTTATATTTTTAGATCATTAGAGGTAAGTATTATGTTCGTTTTTCTCTACTCATTTGATTTCAATTCGAGATAAGTATTTTTGTAATTTTGTATTTCCGAGGTAAGTTTTTTATTAATTTTTAATTAGGGATATATTAGGGGGATATTTAAATAGAGGTAAATATTTTACTTATTAATCACTTTTGTTAGAAGTATTTTGTTGAATTTTATGTATTTTCATACATATGTAAAACTCGATATGTATTGTGGCGGTCGTAATAGCCGAGTACTTAGCGTTGCGTCCAAAATTATATAAAAGTGCTTTCTCTTATTGGGCATGCACAAGCCCTCCTAGTGTATATCCGACATGAAATAAAAACTCTCCATAAAAATCCATCGGCCGTTCGGACGCGGCTTAGAATGAACTGTAGGTCCCTCCATTTGTTGGTAAGAATACGAATGACGTAAAAACAACAAATTAGAGGAGGTACTCGGCATAAAATCTCGTCAGCGGTTACATACAAGCAAATTGCACTAACACGTTTTGCGTATAGTTGCACGAAACTTTGGGCAGAGTTGCAGGCGACTATGAAAGGGTAAGTATGAAAAGGAAAGTATGGAACAGGAGTAACTAAGGTTAGTCGGGCAATTAAGTAAAAAAATTATATTTTAATTTTAATTTAATTTACGATTTTGAGCTTCGCTGGAAGCCATAACATATTTTCGCTAGGTAAACTTTATAATTATTTGCAATTAATGTATTAAAAATAATTGCTATTACGAATTTATTTGTTTTTGTTATTCCCCTTTGTGCTTTCTGCATATTTTGACGTTTTGTTAAGTTGTGATGACACCTTTCCCCCATTTAGAAAAAAAGAAAATCTTAACTAACAATTGTCGTTAACTGTGATTAGCGAATAGTGTATAACGATACTAAATATCTTTAAAATATGCTTATCTTCAGATTCAGTCTTCGGAAATTTTATAATATCTCTCAAAATATTATATGCAAGGCCGACCGCTGACATCCCTAGAAGAGCAATTGTTACTCAGTTTCCAAATCTATATTTGAATAGATTTTGTCAATGAAATTTAAATTCGCTCAATTCTATGACCACCTAGGTTTTATCATTGCCTGTAATTTCCTTCAACAAAAAGTATGAATTTTTTGCAAATTACAAACATTTAGTAAAAAAACGTTATCGTGCATCGTTTCATTGAAGAAAATACATATTAACATTATCTTTGGTCCACAATTTTGATTGAAAAAGTTAATTTAATTAACATTATATGATATCTAATTTAATAAACGGTCTCTTTAATAAAAAAATTAACAAATTTAGTTCAAGATTTAATAAACTTTTGGCGAAAACTTATATTTTAACTCCACTTTCAAATGAAGAAAGCAGAGCAGCGTATTAGAAAACGGTGATATATTTATTAAATGAATGTTTTTACGTACAATAAATTTTAATCTTAAGATTTTTTCGGTTAAAATTTTATAAGTTCCTGTTTGTCAGTAATACTAACTAACAAATAGTCATTAACTGAAAAATTTAAAATTTTTGTGGACTACAATCCCTTAAGATACTAATTCAATGGATGGTTGAGGGATAATAGTTTGAAAACAATGTATGAATATTAATACATTTATGAGTATGTTGGTATTTTTAAAAATATTATAATGCGCTTTGTTTAATTAATTTATCCAATTTCTGTTTTAAACTAATCTCACTCTCATACAGTTCAACTGAGGTGGAAAAAATGTCAAAATTTTCAAAACTAAGAAACAATTTAAGTATAAGCACTGTAAATAATACATGGAATGTTTAATTCCGGGCCTAGAACATAGTAGATGCTGCTATTTTAATGCATTCACCTCCGGTTTTCACACTTATTACTAAACTTGAGCCTAAAATCGATTCGGCGATTAAAATGTCATGATCAATGAATGGGCGTCGAGCTTGCTCACTGTGGACCAAAAACAAAGACGTGTTGAAGATTTTTAGGAATACTTCGCCATGTAAAAATGTAACAAACCACAAATTTTGCGCCTTTAGGTCACTCCAAATTCAAAACGGTTGTCATATGAGTGGTCGGCAACTGGTGAACTTCGTCCAAAGCGCCCGAAAGCGCAACAATCGGCTGGAAAGATTATGGCCTCAGTTTTTTCAAATATGCGTGGTGTAAAATTCATCTCCTATCTTGTGAGTATTTATAATGAAGTATTACTACAGCGTTTGAGATCCAGGCTTCTCGCAGTCCTTAAAACATGCTCACCGTTGACCCGTGGCCAGGACTTAGTTTCGGGAGGGGCTCGCTCTATGTATACAGTCGTAATTATTAATCCACTAAGGAAAAATGAAACTTCGTCATGTCAATATTTGATTTAATTAAACAAATTTGTTCTTCTAATGGAATCACCTTATTTAGAAGGCAAGCAATAACTGAAAATAGAGGAAATTTTAATTAACGTTCAAATTTGATGTTTTATAAAGATTGATATATGTGTTTATATAAATAGGGGAATCAATTGGAGTAGCTTCAGTTTTAAAATATTGTTTGATTGTACTCCAATCAATGGTGCAATCTTCTTGTGATGCTTCGACATATATGTTTACCAACCTTACAATGGTTCATCTACTCCGGGGAGTGCTGCCGAATCCCGTTTGAATTCCCTTTGGAAATGACGGATTGCAAATCATGGTACCGCTGCACTATCTAAATCCTGTTTTCGGTATCTCAAGCATTCATTTTTAAATAATATTATACATTTATTATTGAGCAGTATGCTGAACTCCCATACGGAGTTCGACTCTTCGGAATACCTTACTGGGATATGGACTCATGAAAGGCGCGTAATGCACAAACTGTAAAACAAACTCAAATAGATGACTTTCAACTCAAAAAGCACTACAGCTTAAACCTCATATCAGAGGAGCATCAACATCTTCTCATCCAGGATTTCTGGGTCAAAGTTCATAAAATTTTGAGACTAAATAGCAGCAGCTACAACGTCTTTCAAAAAAGAGTGAAGGTCTTGTATTCTCACCAATAAAGATATAAATGCACTTCTTTGTTCTAATTACAGTCCAGCAGATACAATGGTGGTAAAAGTGGAGCTAAAGGAAGGTACCTTTTTTTGTTATCCTCTTACGTGTCCCACGAAGTAGTACCCAAAGAGGTTAAGAACCTGGCCAACGAAATCCCAAAAGAGCATATCCCTATGGCGTGTGAAGCCAATGTAAGGCAAAGTTCATGGGGAAGCTCAGATACTAATGACAGTGGGTTTCTCTTTCAATACATATTAAATAGCAATTTAAACATAAGAAATAAGGGGATAGAGGTTCTCGGGTTGGGAAGCAATTATGGATTTAACAACGTAAGTCTTCTTCGAACTCGCAATAACCAATTTCCATCAAGAAATTGACTTAGAGCTTTAATGGAACTTTTTGCGCGAACGAATTTCGAGGCACTTAATAGTTGGTATTCATCCGAGTGCTAATACAGTGAGCCACTTCTTGGCTTTTCGATTCCTATTCTATGTTTGGCGCTGTTTTTTGCTACGACGCGCAGTGCACTCGAGAAATCTGAGAATCTGTTTAATATGTCTTCGAACTTGTACGCTAGTTGCATGTACCCTTGTGTTGGTTTTTACCGGCGCTACCTTCTCACTCGGAGTTACTCTCGCGAATTTTTACGTATAACGCTACAGAGATTGCCTTTTCCGAAGCATCGCAGAATCCATGGAATTCTATTTCATCTCAAAGAGAGAAATGAATCAACCTTGGGATTCCAGGCTCACCTATATATATATAATTATTAGGATAACTTTGATAAGAGTATTGTCTGGCTGCAACCGTATTTGCCGGTATATCTTTTCGATGTCTGCGTTAAATACGTATTTAAAGAACCGCAACTTCAGCCACAGGCAAATTAGATCCGCTTGGAGTTTTGAACCAGGATGGAGCAGATGGTTTAGGCTATTGCCTTTGGATTAAGGTAATGAGGTGTTGAAAACTACCCGAACCTTGGTAATTTGTACCCTCTTTTTTTCATGAGCTTTCAATTCTTACCATATGACCAAGCTTTATATATTTCTCAAACACTGCCATATTCTTTCTTCCGCTTAGGCCTCCTCAGAAATGATTCTTAATTCCGTAGGAACCGATTGACTACACTGTTATGGGAGAATCCCTGTTTAATATCCGAAGGAAATTCCCGTCGAAATAATAACGACACCACGTATCGTTCTCTCAATGTTGAATTGCTCATGGCATGATTCCCCTTGATTCATCTGCCTTTTAAGATTTGGAATCTTCTCCGATTCCCAAAATCACGTTAACTGTTTTCCTGATACCTCCTTGAAGTAAGATGTACAGTGCGATCCTTGGGTAGGCTGTTGAGGACTCTTAAAGAAGTTGGCATTGGCTAACTTAATTGGGGGCAGAAAATCAGTTTGAAATTGATTCACTGTAGACTTGGAGATTTCTCCTGTCAATTGTGGTAGTATCAGGCCTCTTGCATCTATAGCACCTATAACAGACCGACGTCGAATACCTACGCGTTTCTGCAACCGTTTGGTGATAGATGTCGCCTCTGATGCCGAATTCAGAAGGGCTCTGACTTTTTTAACTACTTTTTCATGACAAACGTTGATTATTGCAGTTCCCATAATTGCATTTTTGGCACTTATGGCAAATAATATTTGCACATTCGCACTACCAGTTTTAAGTTTATTTTTTTTTTTTTTTGATTTTTGGGGAAGAACACGAAGCTTGTAAAGCGTTCCTGTGGGAAACTGATGTAACAGCAAATGATACCTTGCTTGTGCTTGATCGGAACACAACCTGAATGTAGGCTGAGGGAATCGACCAGTTTGGGCTGCAACTCTTTTGCGGTGATGTGGGAGCGTTGTTTCGTTAGGCAGTGGCCCAGAAGATCAGTGATTTCTATCTCGAAATTTACGCCTTGTGCACAAGTCTCTTTTCCCTTAACGCTAATGTGATATGAGGTAATCTGCTTGATACTAAAAGACAAGTATCGCATGCCAGTTCTCAATATCTATTACATACATACGAAATACTGAAACGCGAATATCAAAGAAAAGATGGCTTACTTTTACATACTGCTGACAGTTTTTTGTGGGTCAGAATTTCGTGGAGTTGTTTTGGAATATTCTTCTACATGCTGCTTACTGTTTTTTGTTAGTAAGAATTATGCGGAGTTGTTTTTGGAATTCTTGATATAGATTGCGTTTAGCGTTGGGCTTGTTAGAGCCTTGTTGCTTACACTGTGGGCTTGTTTAATGTTAATGGTCGTGAAGGCTGCACTCTCGTAGTACATGTCGCACCATATGAAGCGAAAAATTTCAACAAAAATTTCACAAAAATTTCTCAAAGCTTTTGTTAACAGCATTATACCAGCAAAGCCGAATAAAATTTTCATAGCTTAATTTCTCACCAAAAAAAATTAAAATTATTTCATAGAACCTTTAAGAAATTATGATAACGTCAATGTACTAATCGCATAAAATTTTAATTGATTAATTTCTCAAAAAAATATTTTATAAAAAAAATTCTTTAGATATTCTGACCAACGAAGCCGCATAAAAAATTTCTGAAATCTCTTAAAAATAAGATATTTTACCCAAATTGAATTTATTATGTTCTAAGTATATTGTGGAGAACTCACCTGGATGCGGCTTGTTTGTAGCTTACTTTTAGCCAGGCCGTTTGTAAATCGTCTTGCTGAAAGTTGGGCCTGTATGTAAGGCCTTGCTGCACTTTCACTACGTGTGGCTGAGCGTCTTGATTTATGGCACTTTATTGCAACGCTTGGAATACATATTTTTCCTTGAACAGCACTTTAATCTTGATTCCGCTCAGCTCCTTGCTTAATGGTAATTTCGGCCGGCGCCGAATTTCTTTAATTTTTCACTGCACTTTTTCTTAGTGCGAATCGGCGATAGGTAGTATATTATATACAAATGCTTGTGCAGATAATAGCAATATTACATATGTATAAATCTGTTTGATAATTGTATATACATAACTAAAAACGTTCACATTTCAAAACAATTATATAGGTGTATATTGATTAAAAAATAATTAATTAAAGACCGCTTGGGCGCAGCTATATCTTTTAAGGCTGATACTCAATCGCTCTTTCGTCCGGTCGCTCCCTTTTCACCAGCAATACTTTTTATAGATGCAATGCGTCTTCATCTGTAACAGGACGACAACGTTATCGGCTGGTACTTGGTGCACTTGGCAAATTTGCTTCGGCAAATTCTATAAACACTGTATTAGGAGCTATTTAAAGAGGATAGAATTAAAAATGCTCTTGTCACAATGGTATGGTATATGGTACCTCTTAGTTAAATACACCATACCATTTTTCTACGAATTTGCTTAATATTCCTGCATTTGGCCCTAAACTTGTTTGGCGACATTTTGCCGCTAGCAAGAACTCTGTTGAATTCCACATGTTTAGAACTGAGATTACATTTGAATGCTTACATTTATTTATACTAAATATTTATAATAGCTGATAACTATTTCTATTTGCTGATAAATATTGTTTGATGATTAGAGTTTACATATTCTGTTATCATGTTCTTATCGTCACTTATTTGAGGGAACAAAATTTGTTTGATTTTGGTTGGATATTGTTTATCGCTATTTTTGTTTGGAAACAAAAGTTATTGTTTGTATGTATGTATGTATGTTTACATACTAACGTCGTTAACTCTCCCCGATGTTTAAAATGAAATGTCCTCATTTCAAATCTGCTGTGGTCGGAGGAGCTCGGCTTCATCTGCTCTCTCGAATAATGAGCGTCTCTTATCCTCTCGTCGTTTTCGTCGACATTGACTTAATTTTATATATAGGTAAATTGTTAAAGTAAAAATAATTATGAAGAGAATAACATAGAATGCAAATTTTATTGGATTTATATAATTTTTTTGGGCTTTTTGATTTGGTAACAGTGGATTCGTGCGATTATCTTTTAATTATTGTTTACAAATATTCACGCCTACGTAATTTTTGCATTTTGATACATTAAAAAATTCGTTATTACATTTTGAAACCTTTTGTTTCAATTCATACTTGCCTTGTTTAAATGCAAAAGAAATCAGTTGATACAGTTGGCATTTATTTGAAATCACAGGATATTTTTACATATATGGTTATTAGTGCGCTCTTAAACATGCATACATGGATATAGGAATATTCCAGTATACTGATTACGGGAACATTATATATTTCATTGTGGATTACTTCATTTATTTCTTTTAAATTTAACGTGCCTGAATAAAAGTTTCCTAACCTTGCAAAACTTATTGTATTCTCCTACTTTTTTTGGTATTGGTATTTTTCCTAAAGATTGTTTGTTCGGTTGACGCTCATATTTATGTAAAGGTATATTTCACATGTGTTTGTTTCGGCTCTGCACATTTTATTCAGGTTTGGCCAGTAGTAGTTTAAAAGTATCCCTTGGACGTTGTTATTGTAATTTCTATGGGCTCTTCTGTGAGTTTGTATAATAATCTCTTTTTGTTTATCGGTATTCACAATATCATTAAGAAGTTTTTGCACTTGTACAAACGTACAATTTGGAAATGCAAGAATAATATCTTTCCCGAAGTGAATTTTTTTTCATTTTATACCCTCAAAGCATTTGTGACGTTTGGCATCGTAAATCATTGTAATATATCATATGCCTAAAATGGTCAGGAAATATTGTCTGGGAGAAACGGGTTCTCTTCATAATTTTTTATAAAAACTATTTGGGTTTTGAATGAGTTCAATGTCTGTTTTACTGTTTTAATTATTTCTATTGGTGAGCTTTGTGCGGAATGATCTGAGCAATTCGTTATGTTGTATACTTGTTGTCGAGAAAGTGCATCTGCTACAACATTTTGGTGACCTGGTTTGTCCGTATTCTTCTTTGACTGTCTGATTTATCCTCTGTATTTTCTGAGGATTTATATTTTGATTTTTACGGCACTCTTTCTCTTTTAAATGGGTTATTATATTTGTTATTAGAACAACTATACAAACCATTCTGAGTTGAGCGGACAACTTGACGTGAATTGTCAACCTCCGTGGGGACTGATCTATGTGGCTGTTGTTGTTGCTGGAATCGCTGACTATGCCCGTATTATACTTGTATATCTGGGTTATATCAGTGTTACCTATCCTCGTATCGTGGTGATTGACGACTGTCTCTATAGCATTGGCGTGGAGGAGGTCCTGCCTGTTGTATTTCGAACTGTTGGCTTGCGTTGTCGTGGTGAAGGCTACTTCCAAGTTCTTTGGTTTGTTGCTATAAAGCGTACCCCTAGTATACTTTCTGTCAATACCCATGATGAAGATACGAATGGCTTCCTGGTTTGCATGATCCTTCATTGCTGTGTTATTCTGGTCCCCGGACATTTCGATCTTGGACAGGGCTAAATTAAGTGCTTTACCCACTTCACTATGGAACTCAGAAAGCCTTTACCGTCTCTGTTTAATTATTTTCATATTTCATAAAATACCCAATGCGGTGTAGTAGCGAGGATGATTAGCAAAATTCTTAATAGCGTTCATAAATGTTCACGTTTGTGATCGCCAGGATATATACTGGCCTTTATCTCCATCAAATCTTTGTAAAGATTTAAAGAGCTCAAAATATATGTCTTTAGGATAATTGATAGTTAGGCGAATATCTTCATGTTACACACTTGGAGTAATTTGCTGGAAGCTTTGGCGTTGTTCCATTGCTGATATTTGTTGAGTGAACGCCGTTTGTTGCGCCTGCATGTTAACAGCTAGATTTGCTAGGTGTGCTTTTAGCGCGACAATTTCTCGTTCCATATTGTAATTTTTAATTTGGTTTTCGTCAAATGATGATGTTTTGCTGTATGCCCTGATTTTCCAAATGTGTTCCAGTTTGTTGCAATTTTGTTTATCCCAATTTTTCAGGGATCTGTTCGTCACATGATGCAATTGCTGTCCGCTATTTCAGGATCTGCTTTTGAATATTTGTGACGATGGAATTCTTACTTTCCGTGAGATTTTATAGATTTGTTCTATTCTGTTTAATATGCTTCCGAAATAGAAGTGGTCTCTTTTTATTAACAGAATAAACTGTCATCCAGGGTGAGCCCTCAGTCAAGGATCTGCGTTGAGAAAAAAAAAATATATATATATTTTCTGAGCAAGAGCAAAGGGAATGCGAAGAGATGTTCCACTCTTTATTTTTTCTGCTGCCGCTGAAGTACTAGGCTGCGTTGGTATAAAAAGAGAAAAACCGTTTGCCTTTGCATTGTTATTTGGTGGAGATTTGCGGGCAATGACAGTTTTTATTTATTTATCAATTTTGTTTATATGATTTGGTTATTTCAGCCACTTGCATTTGTTCAAATTAATATATGTATAAAGTTTATGATTTAATCCGCAGGGTTAGCTATAGTAAATTAAAAACCTCGGAACTGATCAAAAATATGTTTGAATATTATCATTATATTGAAAAAAATAAAAGTAGTTTATATACTGTCAGCAAATATATTTATAATTATAGTTATTATTTGAGGAAATAAACAACTGAACAAATCAAAATATAGACCTTTAGTTTATAAATTTTCGATTCTTAAGAATTTAACAAAAAGTTCATAGAGTATCCTTTAGATACTTCCAGAAAATGTTTTCAGATCCTGTTCGGCTGCATTATCCAAGGTTCTGTGTCTCTTACAAATATAATAGAGCTCCAGATTTTGCTCAAATATTTTCGAGCAGTGCGAGCATTTCAAGTATTTTGACAAACGCTTTGACTTTTTTCTCAAAACTGTTTTTTTTATATTAATTTTAAATTTATTAATGCAAAGTGTAAAAATCATTGAGAGGCCAAATAAATTTTGACAAACATATTTAAATTTTTTGTTCTGCTGAACAGTTGGTCAATAAGCGAGCATCAAGCCTCCCGCAGTCCTCGATGCCCGGGTATCTGGAGCTCTAGAATTCACAAGAAAAAAAAACTTAAGAAGAAAACCCTGTGCTGAGAAACACGTCGAAACATATCATTCTCTTGTTGATTATAAAACCGCCTTCACTAGCACTGCAAACCGTTTTAGCTTCGCGGTTTTATATACTTATAATATATATATATTACCAACAGGTGCTGCTATGAACTATGTAACTAATAAAAAGTAATTATTCTTTATGGGCGATGTAATATTAGTCGACATTAGGAATGTTGGACTACTGGCATAAGGGGAAAAGAAGAGGTAGACTTTCATTCTTCGTTACAAAAATTATCTGGAAAGGGATGCGACCACTACCGAAACTCTTTTTATCTGATAGAAGGCATTTACGGACACGCTCCTTTATACCATCCAGCCAATTCCAACAGCCAACGCTGCAAGAAAACGTAAAATTCTCTCCTTTTTGCCCAGCATGATGGCTATCGTTAATTATGATTCGAGCAAAGATTCTTCTCCAAGAACTTTGGTTTGATTGGGACGAATTCGCTTAACGCGACTGTTTAAACTCGTCGCTTAAACTAACTTAAAAAAATTATGTCACTGCCGTGCGCGTGGAATAACCCACCTATTCCTACTATTTCCGTGTGTCCCAGTCACGCGCCTATCCTTTTGTTCCCTTTAGCCCAGATCTCGTTAGCCGATCGATCGATTAGAGGTGCCCGTTCGAGCTAACGAAAAACCAATCTAAAACCTACAGCCCTCACGCGCGCACGGTAGAATTTCTAACGCGGTCTCTAAGTTGTTATATTATTATTCTATTTCATTGAAATAAAAATAATATATGTACAATATAACAGGATAATTAAAAAATATTTGAAATTTATAAACCGAAATAAAAGTGTTTTTTTATTTTAAATTCTGGGATTTCCCGATAGCCGGGCCCACTCACTTTCAAAAAAAGGATCGAAAATAGTGTCAATCCCTAAGAGACTTGAATACTGCCTCCTTGACAAAATAGAACCAATTCGTTGAAAATTCATTTCAAACATCGAAATCTCTTGGTGGTTTAATTTTACTCTGAGCAGTATACCCAAATCCACGGATTTTACGATGCCTCGAAAAAACCTACTGTGCAAAACGTATAGTTGCACCGCTGAAACCCGTGAGCTCACCATGCCTAGACCTGTGCTTCGCAGTATATGCACAACTGGTCCCAACCGTCCAAAAACAGCTTGGCTTGGAATCATTCAATGTTGTCACATTCCGAGATCTTATTGACATAGCTCGAAAAGTCATCGTATCGAAGAAAAACATACTTATCAAACCGCACTTCTCAAATTCGGGGACATATTCCCGCGGTATGTATATCAGAAAAATATTAAACAACATAGTGAAAAACCTTATTGTTCCACGTTGATGGTACAAACCATTTCCGATTACACTGGAAGGGCTGAAAAGGAGAATATGCGCTCCTCACATAGCAAACATGCGTATGTTTTGCAGTTTCATATGTCTGCAGTGATCACTCGTATTTGGGGGCAGCGAATGGATCATATGAATACAGTAATAATTAATAAACTAATTAATAATTATAAGAGGGAGCATTATTATATAAGTAAAAAATGCATAAGTTATCGAGTTTAGGCCTTAAGTCTAAATTGTCACATTATTTGGTAACGCCCTAATATTCCAATAAATACAGGTTTTTCGTTAAATCTTTAATGAGACGAATTACGGGGGTGAAAGGGGCTTCTAATAAAATAGATTTCTTGCAATTGCATTTAAGCTGACGAAGCGTCTATTAAGCCTTTTTTTCTCAAATAGGTTTCAAGTCTTAGAAACAATTTCCTCCAGAAAATCCATCAGAACAACAAGTCAACACTTGCTTTGTTAACACCAATAAAGAAACAATTTCCCGCAGAAAATCCATCAGAACAAAAAGTCAACATTTACTTTGTTAACACCAACAAAGGGGTGTGTATTACAAGGGACAGCACGAGTTGACATATATTATAATGGAACAATTTTTTCTGCTAGATCATTGATTCTGGCTCCTTTATTTCGGAAACACTCAAACGCAGAGTCAATGTTCCGTCAACGAAGTTGCATGCCCAGGTATCAAGCGCGGAGTCAATGTTCCGTATGGGCGTCAATAACTCCAAATGGGCGCAGGTGAAGGTAGCATGCTCGAAAAAAGGCTTTCATATTTGTGTTACCACAGCTTGGAAAATTCCCAGCCAAATTGCAATATAAATGCTGTATAAATTCCAATCTATTTTTTGGAATTTATTTTTATAAGTTTTTTTCTTTTTTTTTTTAAAGGAAATACACTTTTTAATTGATGTTTTTATTTAAGTACAGTTTTTGTTTAATTTTGAATTTAATTACTATTAGAGTTTAAGCAGAGATTAACAAAACCGAATTGAGATTATTAGCGAGCGATTAAAAAATGTTCTAAAAATGCTTTAATATTTTTTACACTGCATTCTCTTATTAGTATTAACGGAAGAAGGGTTGCAGGTGATCATATTCAGAAAAGGGATTAAATATGTGGTGAATATGAAGTATTCGGTTTGGAATTCAGGTGAATACGAGTACATGAATGTGTAAGTATATGTAGGTAAGTATATACATATGTATATATGTTTAGAGATTTGTGTTTATGCTTTTAAATTTCAATTCATAACTCAATGAGGTTCGTTCATGTCTTCCACATGCCGGCGGGCCTGCAACGTAGTGACCGGTGAGTCGCCTTTGGAGGGCGAAAGTGGAGTGACTTTGGAGCGTGCGACGGATTGTTCTGCGAGCTCGTTTGTATTTATCGCCTTGGCCGCTTGTAGCATGCTGATTGCCTGTTTTTTGGGCGCTTTTTTCCCCATTCTCTGCGTTTGTCGTCTAGGTGGTGTGTGCGGGCGTGTGGTTGTGAGTCTGTGCAGCAGGGTGAATCACAAACCCTGAATGCGGCAGCCAAGCCGACCTGGAAAGAAAGCATCGAATAGCACTTATAGTCTGACAAGAATGGAAAGTGCAGGCGTGTAGTTTCGAGCTTTTTGAGAGAAAGTGGGAGGGGGAAATTTGAGCTAAGCAGGTGGCAGTAAGCAGCGTTTTGTTTGTTCTGGATAGAGAAAGGGTGCACTATTAAGCATTATTGACAATTTAATGCAATAGAGGAATTTAATAAATTTAGTAAATTTAAATTTAGCAAGTAAGTGAGAGGTAGTAGCTTCACCTTGCTGGACTCGTAGATATACGCAAGCGCAAAAGCCTTCTCGGAGGCATCAGAGAACCCATGTAGCTGAATTTAGAGGTTTGGAGTGAATTGCACCCATCGAGGTATTTTTATATCTTAAATTGCAGCGAGATTTTTCCTGAAGACGTTTCATTTAGAGTTTTAACTGCTATAATTATGGGCGATAGCCATCCTGCCGGGTCGAAAAGTTTCACGACAGATGGGAGGATCTGTCGTTTAGTGGCAGTCTTTGAGTCCGAGGGGGAGCGACTGAGTACGAAAACGTGTCAGTGAGAGCATTCCATATTATTCCAAGAGCTTTTGTAGAGCTTACGTATTGAAATTGGAGGAAATCTTCGTCTAAAAGATCAGTCTGAGGGATGTCTTTTAGCAGAGATCTGTGGTTTGTTGTAATATTTTTTGACAGAAATCCTGCTGATTTGAATACTTCGATAACTGGATGTATCGATTTGCCGGCTGAGTCCAGATTGTGTCCACCTGAAAGGATGTCGTCGACATATGTATAGCTTCACAATATTTCGGCGGAGTTGAAACCGAATATGACTGTCTTTCATTTAAAGTCTTCTATTTGACTACTAGGGGGTTTACGGCATAGGATCCGTTCAGCTGTTGTTGGAAACTCTGCATCTTCATCTTCTTCTGCTATTGCTTTCGCTAATTTTTATTAAGAAAAGGCTAAATAAACTGACATTTATGGTCTTTCAGTTCATTTATTAAAAAATTTCCCTGCTTTAGTCTTACCTTTAAAAATAAGTTTTAACTTGTCTTTGATGTCATAAGGGTGGTAGTAAAAATGATATTTGTAATTACAGCCCACTTCGAAATTGTTTAGTGTCTCGAAACTCCTTGAAAGTATTGTTAAAGATAAAATCTACTTTGCGACTAATTATATAATTAATTTGCGGCCTTATTTTTCCGAATCAGCACGAATTTGTACCGAATCGATCAACAGTATCGAACCTGGCTGTATTTAGTGAATATTGTATAGCTTCTTTTGCTGCTTGATTCCAGGTGGACTGCGTTTACACCGATTTCTCAAACGTTTTTGATAAAGTTGCACAAAGCTTATTATTATATAACTTTCCTCGTTTTGGGATTTCACTCAACTCGCGTTGTCACAATTGCTGATTTCTCCCCTGAACCCTTTATTGCATCTTCTGGTGTTCTCCAAGGTAGTATTATAAGTCCATTACTTTTTAAACTATTCATTAATGATATAAGTAGATGCTTTAAATTTGCAAGTTTTTTGCTTTATGCAGATGATCTCAAAGTATTTTCAAATATTACTAGTCCCTATGATGCCATTAAGTTTCAGAAAGGCATGGATATGAAGACCAAAAAATGTTTTAAGGTTACTTACGAGAAAATCCTGGATGCCTTGCCGACCTCCTATTATATTTCCTATACTTTGTTAGAAAGTTTGGACGAGATTAAGGACCGTCGCGTTTTTTCGAATATTTTTTTTTAATAGGCATATTCGACGACGATGACGACGAATCTAGCATTGTTAAACCTCCCTCCCAACCGGCCGAGGGGTGCGCCTGATGGATTAACGTAAAATCCAACAGACCGGTGACCGCAAACCAGGTGCAGCCTGGAACTGACCTGAATTCGAGACGATCGCGAAGGTCGAGGCTACTCTTGCCACTTACACCGAGCAGCTACAGATTTGCTCGTCAGCTGCTATAAAGTAATTTGCGATTATTTAACGTTGAGAATAAAGAGATTATTTTCAAATTTAAAACTCTCAGTAAATATATACTTTATACAAAAAAGGGAGTCAGAAGAATCAGAGCTGAAGTAATGAGAATTAAAGTTGTTACACTAACATCTGAATGGGTCGTGCATTTCATAACTTCTTTTGCGTAGAGACAAGGAAACGGGCCTAAATAGTTAATCTCGCTAAGTAGGAAGGGACTATTGATAATACCTCTTATCAGCTTAGTTAAAAATAAAACTCCAAAAGCATCTCCTCGTCGACTCCGGAGCGAAGGCAGATTAATAAGCTTAGTCGGCTTTTATAAGGAGGGAGATTTTTATTCGCATCCCAATGTAAATTCCTTAACGTTATTCGTTAAGAATTGTTTTTGTACAGATTCCAATTTATCACTATGCAATTGATAATGTGGATTCCATACAACGGAACCATATTCCAAAATGTACCTAACGAGTGAGGTGTAATTTGGTAATATATGAAATCAATGAAGTTAGTAACTTGTTCACCATTGTGATTTTGATTAGAAAAGGACATATATTTACACTTGTTTAAATTTAACGATACACAGTTCACATCACACCACCTTACCAAATTAGGACACCTTGCAAGAGTTCTCTATCTTCTATAGAACGAACTGATTTAAAGTGCTTGACATCATCTGCGTACATAAGTGCTTTATAAAGATGAGTCACTTTTGGCAGATAATTGAATAATAAGGACCGAGATGACTGAATTGAGGTACACCAGATGTTACTGATATTCCACGTGAAGTACTAGAGTTAAAAATTACTCTTTGCTTTCTACCAGTGAAATATGATGAAATTCTTTTGAGTAAGGATGGTGGAAGCCCAAACATATCGAATCTATGGTGAAGTATTGAGTGTGAGAACTAGCCAAATGCTTAGCTAAAATTAGTATAAATAACATCGGTTTGATAACCATTTTTAAAACCATTACTGACATGGGTAGTGAATTCCAGTAGGTTCGATGAGGGGGACTTATTTTTACAAAACCCGTGTTGCGAAGTATCAATAATTTATGACACTGAATGAGCTAGTTGGTCAGCTACTACCAGATTTATGTATAGGTAAAATATATGACTCTTTCCATAACGAGGGAAATATATTTTGCTTCATTGAAGCATTGATTATGTTCGTCAATAGTAGATATAGATAATCGGCACAGAACTTGAGTACCGTGGATGGGATATTATCCGGACCGCATGTAAATGAGCTTTTTAGTATTAAGGTGTTAGTAAACAATATCAGCGGTAATACAAGGAACTCTTACGCAATCGAAGAAGGGTAATTTGTAAGGGTAAGAAACAGATTGTGTGGTTGGAAATGTACTCGGCGCATAATTAGAAATCTGCGAACATATCTGCGATTCTATAACAATAACTAGATATTTCATCATAGATGATGGAAATCCATAAGTGTTACAGTTTCGAATTAACAAAACTATAGAATGACCTCGAGTTTGCGGTAATGTTATTACGAATTCTTGACATATACTTATTGTAGCACGAGTTATTTAAAATATTATACTTCTGTCTAATTATAGAATAAGAGCAATAGTCCGAAATTTTACTGGACTTTTTGTTGAGTAGTCCAAATTTATTCCGAACGTTATTAATTTGTAAAAGGCCCTGGTCAGAAAGTTCATTTAGGAAATCATGAACATTATCTCCCGTTGAGCTAGGTACAAGTAAATTATCATTGACATTCCATGATACGCTGGAAAAATTGAAGTCACCAATTAAAATAATACTGTCAGATGTCTTAAAATTAGAGCTTAATGATTTTAACCGTGAAGAATAAGAAGAATAGGTCGAGAAGTCAGAATTTGGCGGGATGTAGCTGGCGACAATATAAATACTCTCGTTTATTTGGCATATTCGAACACAGAGAAATTCCATCGCTTCAGTTTTCGCAATATGAAACGGTCATCTTTAAAGATTTTAAAGTTACTACCTAAGATTTCAGAGTTAAATACATTCGATTTCATCAAGGTTTCAGAGAAGACCAGGATTTTATGTTCGCAGTTTAAACTGCGCAGGTATACGTCTTTGAGCTTAGTGTTCTAACTTCTTACATTTTGGTAGTATACGGGTATATTGCAGTTATCATTCATTATTAGTTTTTTGACTCCGAGGAAGCAGGTCGGCGTGCCACATTGTCACGAGAAGTACGCTGCGTTATCTTGAATTCACGCACAAATGCACAAATGAAGAATTTAAAAGCTATCGGTCGATAAATAAATTTTAAATGAAGATATGCTCCCCTAAATGGAAAAATTAAACTTCCTAATATCTAAGCTAGTCGGTTTTATTTTGTCCAATATATATGAACGGAAATCATCCGCAGTAATATCATTCTAGAATCGAGATACAAAAACGGATCTCTTTTTCGGAACCACATCTAGTTATTTTCTATTCGATGTAGTTGATGAAGTAGAGGGAGGTGCAGGAAGAGGGTTAAATGACGTTCTAATAGGAGGTGGGAGTGAAGCAGATGCAAGAATGCTAAGTGTGTGCTCATTAGCATCTCCCAGTGTTGTTGAAGTCGCTCTAGCTCGACAGGACAAGGTGAATTGAATGTCATTAAGTCCTTATTAACAATTGGGCCAGGTAATGAGGGAATTTCAGAGCATTGAGGAGTGTCCGCGGCAATATTTATTGAGTCTAAAACTAGACCTTCTTTACTATACTTTCGTTTTTTCGAACTCAGCTTCTGTTTTGGAGAGGTAAGAGAAGAAATGTATTTAAATGATTTAAATGCATCTTCAAATTTTTGAAACTTTTCGTTAAGAATTTTCAAATCCTTTCCGACCTCAAGGAAGCCACTCCTTGTCATTTTGAAAAGTTTGAATATGTCTACCTCGACATTTGTTGGCAACAGCAGCGAATACCTTTGCCGTCATTGATAAGGTCGAGACCACGACCATTTAAGCCGGCACATTTAGCATGGGCTAACTCATCACATAGCCAACATGCAATATAACGTTCAGTGTCGCTTCTAAAATTACACTTCTCAAAAGAACACGACATTTACTTTGAATGAAACAAATAAAATAATTAAAAATAAATTACTAAAAAGTTAGAAATGCACTGAAATAAAAATAATATAAAAAGCTTAGAAACAAATGCAACTGGACAGTTTAAGAGGCAGTGTAATATGCAAGCTACAATCAGCGAAAAAATTAGTGAGAGAAAGTAATAAAACGCATAAACAAATAAAAAGAATGAAAATAAACTGTAACACTCTCTCTCACTTAGCAAATAGAAAATTTTAGCACTATTTAAATTTATGAATTTCACAAGTACTCAATATTCTTTCAGTAAAACGTTTAGCTACGACGGAGCACTAAAGTTTGCAGTAAAATTTTAAGTTAAACAGATCAAAATTTACGAATTTAAACTGCAAAACTTAATATAATATTAGCAAATTAAAATTTAAGGCAACCGCACAGCACGAAAGTTCGAAAGAATATATATATTAGCTTCATTATTTCGAAAGCTTATTCGGTATTGGGGTTTGTGAGGCGAAATACCTTAAAATTTACCGACTCATATACTCTTAAGTTATTATACATTTAAAATTTGAAATATGCTGCCTTGATCTGGAGACCAAGTCATAAGAATCATATACTTATGATGGAAAGAGTGCAAAAGATATTTCTTAAATATGCTTTACGATCACTGAGATTTGATGATACTATTCCCTCTTATGAATCTTGCTTAATTTTAATCAATTTAAAATCTCTGGAAGCAAGAAGATCGGTAATCTCATTTTCTTTTTTTTATAAAATCATCAGAGGAGACCTTGACTCCTCTTATCTTCTGAATGGAATCAATTTTGAATTGTTTAATGCGGCCTGTAATTGTTTGTGGTTATAAGTTATTGAGCTTTATTTAAAGGCCTATTTTGTTAGAATTTTTTGAATTGAATATTTTTTATACAACAACAAAAAATTGGTAAAAGTGACAGCTGTTTCGGAGATCACCACATCTGCTCACCAGACTTCTTTCGCCAGGAATCGAACCGACGGATGCTGACAAACAGGCGAGTGCTCTACTATTGAGCCAACGTCTGCTATGTAATCTGTTTTTGTTGGAATCAATTTTAATTTACTTACGTAATCTTCGCAGATCTTTGCCCTTTCATGTAGTTAAATGCAATACGGAGTATTCGCGGAATGCTTCACTTGTTCGAGCCTTAAATGATTTTATTTTAATCTCTAGTTCTATTAAACTTGATTTTTCAGTTTCCAAGACTGTATTTTCGCATATCTTAAACATGTTAGTTTAATTTATCTTAGTTGTTAATTACTTTGTTATTAATTATGTAAATAATCTGTAAGAAACCATTGTTACTGTTGATAGACTAAATAAATAAATAAATAAATACATACTTGTGTAACCTCCATTTGAGAATAATGAGCATTCAGTCATTTTGGAGAAGGGGACAATATGCAATACGTCATTGAGTGAGAGGCCTGAATGTGAGTGCTTTGAGGCGTTGAAAACTATTCGCACTATAGTAGTTTTACTTCCGATCTTAATCACCTCGTGTTGGGGTAGGTAAAATGAGAAATATTTATCTCCGCGGATGATTTCCCGAGAACGAGTTCGCTCCATGTGATCTATTGTCCAGTACTCTTCTAGGACCGCTGAGTAGGTGTTCCGAAGTTCATCTTTCTTTTCGTTAGCTCATTCCATGCTGATATATTGCTGCTGCGTTGCGGGTCTGGACTGCCCAAGTGCAAATGTGTCCGGGAATGCTGGTTTAAAAAGGAGTTTCACAACATATCGACGATTTTCTCGTCGATATTTGGTGTTTTATGAATTTCTTGAGTAAGTCTCCTAGTGACTCTGAGTGGATTTCAGCTACTTAAGCAGATAATGACGAGACTTCTTCTTCGGTTGGTCCACTTAATATCACAAAAAGATGGAGTTTTGGGCAATTAAGCTATC
Organism: Neoceratitis asiatica; assembly: GCA_030068015.2. Taxonomy (NCBI): domain Eukaryota; kingdom Metazoa; phylum Arthropoda; class Insecta; order Diptera; family Tephritidae; genus Neoceratitis; species Neoceratitis asiatica. Next base: position 16,016,982 of record CM061529.1, read on the forward strand.
ACCTACATTAATTTCGAGGCCTGAGGTGAGAAATTTTGGGAGTATATCACTACCAATTACCATATCTATTCTGGCTGGTGTGAAGCAGTTGGGATCTGCTAGTGGTAAAGAGAGGTATTCTTTGAGATCTACTTCTTTTACTTAGGAGAGTGTGCGTCATCTGAGGCAAAGTTATCGCTTCGGTCGCCATTTTTATCACATTATTCGCTGAGGGTATTGCAATAGAGCATATTTTATTTGAGTTTTGAACGGTATTTCCGCTAATACCAAGTATTTGGTAATGTCCTTTTACGGTGGGAAGACTTTTGTTTACGGGAAGTTACAAAGATTTTTTTAGAGCCTTGGCCATTGAGAGCTCTAATCTGATTTATTTCTCCATTGTGGAGAATGAGAATATTTGCCGTGGGGAGCAATGCCATTTTTTTGTTACTAGAATAGTGTTAGAGTTTTTTTTGTCTTACCGCCTTGAGTTGCCCTTGAGTTTTTGTTGCTGGTTTAGAGATACAGGGCTGTTCTTGCTCTACTGCCACTTGAGACGTGGTGCAGTTTATGAGAGTTTTGAGGGATTTGGCGTGTGGGAGTTCGCTGGGTAATGGAGGAGGGAGTGATGGCGTCTTTGACAATAAACCCATGTGAAATTGCTCTTGCAATCTTACTCCAAATGCGAATACGCCAGGCAATTTTTGCAGTAATTATTTTTTAGATAGAGGGAGGAGGTATTGATGCTGTTCGTTAAGGGTAGCTGTGATTGTTCTCAAAGCGCTAGTGTTTCGTCCGGTAGTTTTGAGGAGCAAAGATACACTAACATCGGGTCCCATCTTTCGGTAGACACTGTATTCTACTTTAGAGTAGAGAGTCAGTTGTTAATTGTTGTTTGGATTTGTTGCATCATTTCTCCCTTCTCTGTTTGGGCAGGTTGAATGTTGAACAACGCCTTCCTTTTTCCGTCGATTACGCTTCTTCTATTTTCGTAGCGAGCTTTGAGGGCATGCCAAGCTAGAGAATAATTGTGGTCATTGCGGGGGTAATTTTTAATTAGGAGACAGCTTTAACTCTTATTTTCTGCTTCAAGTGGTAACGCTTTTGAACTTGGGATAATTGGGGTGGTTGATGTACACTGCTGTGAACATGTCCCTAAATGAAGACCAGTCTTCGTATCTTTAGTGGAAGACTTCTATGTCATACGCAGGCACCTTGGGAAAGCTGTATGAGTCAGTTTGTATTTGGGGTGGCATCATCATGATGGGGATGTTTGTGCGAGAAGAGAAAAATCCATATTCTGTTGAAAGCTGCCGAGTAGCTCACTCATCCGGTTTTTCGTGAGCATGGCATTGTCGATTGTGGTTTCGTAAGGTCCCTCGGTTTCCTTCATCCGAGTGTCATGTGTTTTTCCAGATGCTCCTTATAAATTTTCAGTGCTACCTCTGAATAGGATTTGTTGTTAGAACTACACCACTTGCCACAGAAATTTTCCAGCCCTGAGAGTTCGTATAGATTTCTTTTGTGGGGTTATGAGATTTCTTCTTTTTCTGCTTGTGATTTGGATCGCATTCGGAGCCCCACAAGGGGTAAGAGGGTTTGAATCTTTTCCATTTTGCCCTCAGCTATTATTTATTTTTGTAATTTGGATTTCGGGTTTACATAGAAGATTTGTATATATATTTTAAATTAGTTTGAAATATTTTATTACTTTAATATTAAATATTTTATTATATTTATTTTATTACAATTTTTACAATTTGAATAATTTAGGGGGTGGCTTTTTATTTAGCACCCTGTATTGTCTCAGCGCTTCTGAGAATAGTAATGTTTATATATGTATATATATCTATATATATATGTGTATATGAGTACTGAGTAGGCTAGATGTACTGAGAAATGCACTACTTGGCATAGCTTATATTTTTGCTATTGCGAATAGCGAAAGAGTGGGAATTTCCCCAATGCAAAACTTTATCTTGGGGTTGTAACTGCGGACAATGCAAATTTTTTACATTAGACCGGTTGTGACCTGTTGGTGGGATTTCGGACCAGTTGTGGTGTATGAACGGATGTTGTTATATACGTGAGCAGGTATATATAGTTGCGGGATTTTTATATTATATATTTAAATCTATATTTAGAGAGGAGAAAGCGCAATTTTCATATATGAATATTTTTATATGTAGGCGCTGTTCGGTGCGGTAAATTAAAAACCTCTACTTTTCAGAGACGCTATATATTATGTAGTTGTAGTTGTAGCTTAGCGGATTTTAAACTTCTGTGCAAACGTTCGAGAAAAATATTTTTTTTCTTTTTCTTTGATATTATGATGAGGGGGTACCATACACTGTTTGGAAAAATCTGATAAACTATTTTAAATTTCAATGAGTTAAGTGTGACTTTCTTTGGCGGAGTGAGTTTTCCTTTTCTTTTTCTCTGGGGTATCTGTAAAGATGGTGTTCGAATGTGTTTCGCTTTTCTTGATGGTGTAGTTGTGTCTTCTTCCTTTTGAATTTAGTGTCCTGTTTTCCTGTGTAGTGGTTATGTATGTGTTGATTTTTTGTGTATTAATTATAAGTGCAGGTTATTTGTTAAATTTTTGTTATTATAAATATGTATGCATGTTTTTTTATATTATATATGTATGTTTAAAATAGCACTTTTTTGTTTATGATATATATTATTAATTTGTTAAAAATCACTTGTATTTCGCTTTTAGCGAATTTTTAGATGTTGGTAAGCATGTAATGTTAATTTTGTAAACTCTATTTATTTATGTTTTTTACTTTAAGAAAAGATAAGTATTTTCACTTTCAGGGAGTGATAATTATATATGTGTTTACTTATTTTCCAAACGGGATTTATTTGTTTAAAATGAGCCCTTCTTTAAGTTAATATATTATTTTTCCTATTATATTCACTTGATGAGGTTTCAACTTTTTCCGCCCCAACTTATTTTTTAGGTTTGTACTTTACTTTTTGATTCGTGCGTTGTAGGTTTAATTTATCACAGCTACTGTAACGATATTTTATCCGCTGTATTTTTTGTTTGTTTCCCGCACCAATTTTTACATTTTTGGTTATATACCATGTATAAATTCCACCTTTTTTTTGGAATTTATCTTTATATGTTTTTTCTTTTGTAAATTAATACTTTTATTTATGTACAATTTTTGTTTTATTTTGAATTTAATTACTATTAGAGTTTAAATAGAGATTAACATTACTTTCTCACGTGAATTCACGGTCACTGGCGTAGACTTTGCAGGCACTTTCGAAATTAGAAGTTTTCGCGTCAGGGAATGTCGTACAGCTAAAGGCTATGTCGGTCTATTCGTGAGTTTTTCCACAAGAGCGATGCATTCAGAAGAAACCGATGATTTTAGAACCCCACCCTTTCTAGCAGCATTTTCTTGATTCATTGCTAGGCGAGGGTGAAGAAACGTCCGCTCTGACAATTTTTTTAATTCAAATTTTATTTATTTACTGAATCTGCTTCTATTTCGGAAGCCTCACAATATGTAATATAATCTTATAACTAAACATAATAACCCATTAACAGAAATGGGCTGCTGGCTCAATGTGGCTCTTTAGTAGAATGGCTTATCTCTTCTACCATATACCTATCATCCTACTTTGGAGATAACTTTTGAAATCATGGACTGTTTCGGGTTGATAACGCGGCATCTCTATATGATTCTAGTATTTGGTTTAATTTTGCAAAAGCTAACTTAAAAAAGTTAAATCAGGAACTACCCACATTGATTTGGCCTGACTATAAAGGTAATATTGAGGAAAGTGTTCTTCATTTTAATAGTGCATTTGTAAAATTCTTTGAAAATTTTGTACCAAAACATACTTGTGCTGTGGTAAATCTACCAATTTATGGTTCACAAAAGATTTAAATTTGTTAAAAAACCGAAATCTCGAGCTTTTAAACTGTATACAAAACTAGCTTACCTATAGACCATATGAAATAATCAAAGCTACGTCGTAAGTACTTTGAACTTAACAAAAAATGTTACAACGACAACTTAACTAAGGTTAAAAGGAACATAGTACGTAATTCTAAGATGTTTTAAGATTTCGTTAATTCCAAACGCAGAGTCTCTTTGTTTCTATCCGCCATGAAAAACAAATCTACTACATCAAATGACTTTCATCATATCTCGAATATGATTGCAGAATTTTTCAAATCTAATTACTCTATCAATTCACCTGGAAACAATTTTGTCCGTCAAGAGAATTTTTATCCTCAAAGCCCAATTAACACCCCAATAATTTCTCTCGAAGATGTGTTATGACAGTTAAAGGCTTTAAAGAGCTCTTTCAGTTACGGTCCTGATATGATTCCAACCTGCTTTTTTAAATATGAAAATTTGTACTGGCCTTTGATAAACCTTTATAACGCATCCCTAAAACAAGGCGTTTTTGATATGGAAAACTTCATTTATAATTCCGTTGCATAAGAATGGTAGTACATCTTCGATATATTTCCATATTTCCTTTAATTTCCAGTTCCCAGCATAGGTTTTGCAAAGGCAAATCTACTCTTGGCATTCGACAGAGTTTTCAACCAAGCTTTCTCCAATGGATATCTTCCTATCTCTGTAACATTACTCAAAGAGTATTATTTAATTATACCTTTTCTGACATAACTGATGTATCGTCCGGAGTTCCGATTCTGTTCTTGTTATTTATTAACGATTTGTCTTCAGTTATATAATATTCAAAGATTTTATTAAATGCCGATGATGTAAAGCTTTTCCAATCATATACCTCAATTAATGAAAGATGTTTTTTACAAACGATTTGAACAATTTAGTAACTTGTGTGCAATAACAATGATATGCCTCTTAACCTTAACAAGTATAGAACTATGTTACTTACCCGAAAATATCTTCAATCACCATCTTACACAATAAACAACTATAGTTTAGAGCAAGTAGTTAACTTGGTTGATTTGTGTGTAACAATGGATACTAAATTCAATTTCAATCTTCAAATTAATACAATTGTATTGAAAGCCAAAGGTGCCCTGGCATTTGTAAAGCGATTATCTAAAGAATTCAGAGGCCCTTATATTACGAAAATACTTTTTACGTCATTAGTAAGACCAATATTGGAGTATGGTTCGGTTGTGTGGGCACCTAATTATAAACTCCATTCTGATAAAATAGAGTCCGTTCAAAAACAGTTTCGGATTTTCGTCTTGCGTCATTTGCAATGTCTCTTAAAACTTATAAATCTACCCACACTTCAAGCCGTAGAGAAATGTTAGGAATACTTTTTTTAGTCAAGCTTTCAAATGGACTGATTTGCAGATCATTTCTCTTAGGTGAAGTAAATTTTTATGTCCCCATCGGATTATCACGACAATTTAGATCCCTATCCTTAAAGTCTTGTAAAACAAATTTTGAAGTATATGAGCCGTTTCGCCGTTTATGTCAAGATTTCATTTGTTATTCCACCACATTCGATGTGACAGACTTACTTTTCGTAACAAAGGATACTATACTAACTTCTCTGATAAGTATCTCACTAAATTTCTATGGAAGTATAAATAATCTTATATTTCAGCTTCTGTAGCTGGGCAGTTTCAAATCTCGAAGCTGAACAAACTCTTGATTTCATGGCTCGGCAAATTCCGTACGTTATGCGGATTGCGCGTGTCGTGTCGGTTTGGCGGGAGGAGTGTAACCGTTGCGCTTAATGCGGAAACCACGGTCTTAGCCAAAGGGCTCATATGATTAATTTGTTTTGTTAAGTATTTTTGTGAAATGATGGTGCGTATGTTTAGATCTTTGTGTATGTTTCCATATACCATGGTGGGCCCGTTAATGTCCTTAGAGTTTTAGACTGGATTCTTTGTAGGATATCAATATTTGTCGCGCAAACTGAACCCCACAACTGGATTCCATACATCCATATCGGCTTTCTGATCGCTTTATAGAGGAGGACTTTGTTGTTCAGACTGAGCCGCCCAGATTTCTTGCTTATAAGCCAATGCAGACTGGCATATTTAAATTTAAGTTGCAGTTTTTTAGCCGAGATGAATTCCGAGGTATGTAAATTCTTTAACTTCTTTTAGTTACATCGTTAAGCTTGGCAGTAGGGCACGTTTTCAGCTTTAGTGTAAAAGTGATGTCTTTGCAATTATTTTCATTGACTTTTATGTCCTGTTTGGCTAACCATTCTTCAATTAGTTTAAGGGCATTTGTGCCGACTTGATATAGCAGGGTCATTCAAAAGATGCGGTCATGACTTTGTCACTTGTAGGAATGTCTGCCGTGCAGAGTATATATAACAATGGTCCAAGAACACTACCTTGCGGAGCACCTGCCATTCTTGGATAACCCTCTGTCATATATTCATTTACTTTCACAGTGAATAGCCTGTTTGATTAGTAGGATTAAAGGATAATACGGAATAAGTTAGGTAACATTTTTTTAATTTTAGGAAAAGGTCCATCATGCTACATCTTGTCAAAAACTGATTAGTCTATGTGATGACGACAGGATTGCGTTTGTACCTGGTTTAGTTATAACAATAAGATACCGAAAAAATTTTCGAGAAAAATGAGAGCAATGCTTGGTAGTTAGTTTAGCATCTTTGGTGTGATATGATCGTATACAGAATACTTTTTTTTTGGATTTAGGACGGCAAAAATCTTTTTTAGATCGCAAGAATCATTATATCTTGGAACACTGTGATTTAGTGGCAAAAGTACATTATCTGTAGCAGTGTTTGGCTGGAATACCATACTGAGGAGCTTTGCGAAACAAGTTGCCTTTTCTTTTTCAGTTCTGGCACAGGAACCGTTACGTAGTCTCAACGACGCTTCAATATTTACTGGTAGCTTAAGATTTTCGCTAGATTTCCACAGCAATTTTTTTAGCGGAAACGTTTGGAAAGAAATACGATAATAGCTTTTTTATAGTTTTTCCTTCGTCGTATCTAATACCATTTGTAACTTTTTCTATGTCATCTTAAGTCGTACTTTTGCATCAGGCGATCGATCAGGCGTTTGCCATACAAGCATCTCTAACAAGCAATTCGATTCCGCTGTTAGTTTTAAGGTTTACCGCTCTGGTGTTTCTAAAGATGCTGCTTTGTAAGAATTCTGTTGAATACAAGTAATTCGTTATCAATGTAGTGTCTCTTCATGCTTTTTATATCATCCAGTTAGTTTTAGATGTCGTAAAACGAAAAGTATACTTATATTCAACTGGCTGTTCGTTCAATCTAATAATTATTGGGAAGTGATCAGAAGATAAATCAGAACTGGGTTTAGCAAATACTAAATTCCAATCTATGTTTATGGTGACTGCAAAATCAACTTTGTTAATTTCCTTGGATCTGTAGGCCAGTAAGTTGGTTGGTTTGGTGAGATAAAATCGAATCTTTTTTGGTACTCATGAACGTGTTATTTAACTGTCGACCATTTGGGAGGCGCAATGAGTATGCTTCGCATTATAATATAATCCAGCTAAAAATCTATATCCAAGGGTTTCGAAAAAGTCACTAAATTGCTTATCTGTTACGAATAGTGGCGGACAGCACATCGTGCCCCCCCTCCCCTTAATTTTAAGAATGATTGCAGTTCACTGTAATCAATTTGTTACATTGAAGTGAGGAAAGCGGTCCTAGTTGGTCACGAATATTTGAACGTTTGGTGTTGCGCTTTTATGCGGTCTTGGACCATACATTGGAGGATTGACATAAGTTATGTTATGCACTGGGTCGAATTGAGAATCATGGTCTCTACTCCAGTACTGCACTTGCTTTTAATACGTCAGCATAGGTCTTTTGACTGGTGTTTGAACTGGGTAAATTGGAAGAGCGAGCTACAGGGATAATATTTGGGAGTTGGTTACGTATAGCTTGTGTACCTTGAGTGAGTAAATGTAAGGTATAGTAGGATTTGGTAATCCCAATTTCTTAACAATTCGTACATTGAACTGAACCATTCCATTTAAATGATTCTTCTACCGTGATTCTGTGATGTAAGAGTTATTTTAGATTGTAAATTGAATGCATTTCGTTTTTTTAAGTCGAGGTGAGCTTGGGGATAAGAAAATTTTAAGCATAGGTTGCAGTATTTAATTTCTACTAATTATGTTTACCATTGCTGTTTACGCGAGGAATGTAAAGTCTTGCATAACTTTAGGTACTGGTTAATTGCTTCCTGCCATTAGGGTTTTTTGCATTCTGGTATATTGTTTATATGTCAGTATTTACGTTCATGGATATATGCAAGAACTGCTGGTGAATGGACACAGGTAACCGGATCGTCCACGTAATGATTGTTAATTATATTTTATGATGCTTGTAAATCGTTCGGTGATATTTTGACTTGTGAGAACATCTTACGATTATCTGCTGCAACTCCAATTTGACCTTGACGAAATTGTAGTAAGATGCATAAAAGTGGCTGGGCTTGTTTAGGTCACCTAACTAGTGTCGAATTAAAGGACATACTTTTGAAACTATCTTTGAAATGAGTGTTCGTACTGCTCGTACGGTCCTCAAAGTAAATATTTGGTTATCAATTAAGCTTCCTGTTTCGGTGTTGACCTTGACCTATTCTGTTTCCACTCTCGTAAGTTTTCTCAGTTTTTTTACATGCTATTATTTTCTGTACGCAAGATTTTCTTTCCTTTATTAAAATATATTTCTCTAAATTCACTTATTCCAGGATGAAATACTTAAATATAATTAACGAATGTATTTCAAATATAACTAATTGAATTGCATTTATATATAAAAACTATTTACCTGAACATATTTCTGATTCTACTTACCCCATCGCGCGATAGATAAACCTGGGAGTAAAACTTCTAAAGTCCGAGCAGTTAACGTCTCAATGACCTCTCCCTAAATGACTCCGTTCCCAGAATGACTTAATGCTAGTTATTTTCAAATGGAGACTATATAATTATGTATTCAACGGATTTTCTTCCGTAGAACCCCCAATAGTCCGATAAAAGACTTAGACTATGACCGTGAAATTCGTAGCCAACTGCGTTCCATATTTGGTAAAAAGGACACTCCACCAGTTTAAAGGAGAACTAAGGAAACGTGACCTCACCTATTAAAAATACTGAAAGGCGAAACATGCGAGAATGGATTTGTTTAGGGCATACACAATCTCGAATCAGCCGGCTAACAACGATACAACAAATTCTCGATTTACTCAAGTCAGCCGGATTTACGTTAGATGCAGCATTTCTCTAATTCCAAGAGGCTGGTTCCACAAAAGCCCTTGGAATAAAATGAAATACTATCACTAATACATATTCGTACTCAGTCCATACTCTCTAATGTGCTCGCGGAGCTTTTCGATCCGGCAGGTTGACTACCACCCAAAATGATAGCAGCAAAAAGTCTCCTCCAACAATTAAATGTGAGAAACGGATTGGGAGGAAACAGTGAAACCGATCTCACTCCAAAGTGGATCGCCCTCAGGAAAAATCCCTAAGTTTATGAAAAATGAAAATACGCCGCAAGTCGGATGAACGTACTTTTCGACAGCTCCGAGAAGGAGGTGAAACTACAACCTCTCGCCTACTCGCAGCTAAGAGTAAATTAGACCCCCTACAAACCGTTTCTCTCCTAAGGATGGAACTCTGCGGCGCAGTTCTGCTCATGAAATTAGTGAAATAAGTTCGATCCTCTTTAAATCTTCTCATCTCAGTTTTGTGGACAGATCCCTCCCCCCTAGAAAATAAAAAACGTACGTAGTTATAAGCACTCCCAGATCCTCGATATGTCATCAATACTACGTAGCGACATGTCTCCGACGCTGAAAATCCCTCTGATATAGGTACTAGTGTTGCTGAATAAAAACCTTGACAACTTTGGAAAGACCTCTAACGGTTAACTAGACCACCCTCTCATTGGTCGAAAGGCTCCCCAACTCACACATCTCCTCTCGGGCATACTTTGGAAGTCACGAACTTTTTATACAGTTTCTCATCCTTTTTCACCGCTGTCAGAGTAACAACGCTCATATTTCGTTTCGCAAAAAAGGATCGAATACCGCCAATTACGTTCAATAACTGAAAAAAATAGTTGGAAGAAAGGGACGCTCTACTTACTCTTCTTCGAGTCTCTGCACTCAACTCTATAGTACGCGTAAAAGCTACTGAGGATTCCAGCAGGAACATCATATCCCCTAAATCCGACAGGAAATGAAATCTTGTATATTTCGATTTAAGACCAGCACGACTAATAAGCAAGAGATAAGCTCATAACTGATGACAGCGCTGCCTCCCGAACGTTTCGATATTCGCTCCCAGTTTACAGTACTCGTGTCGATTTTGCTTGCCCATTTCAGGTAACGACCGCAACTCTCCTTCGATTATCTCATTCCAAGGCTTACGTATGCTTATTCGTATGTTTCTCTACAACGTATGTTCGGATTTAATAACAGAAGCGACGATTTATCTCTCTATACACTCCACTTAATTTACTAAAGTCACTGAACCCAAAAATTCACTTTTGAGTAGTTCGACCCTCTTCTAATAAGCATCGTAGCAAAACTCAATTCCAGGCCGTTTTTTGCAATGTCCCAAGATCCTGAAGATCTAAAAGCTGTGACCGCAGGCCATTCTTTACGATTAGCTGCCCCGCTCTCGACACTTGAGCCAAAAACAGAAGATCTCACTTTCATCAATAAAAGCAGAGAATACTCCATTACCAGTTCAGCAAGCGCCAGCAAAACGAATACCTACAGTAACTTCAAAAACGATACAAATGGAAAGAACAACAGCGGAATTTGAATGAAGGCGATCTCATCCTCATCAAAGACGGCATTCTACCCGCAATATAACACAACACTTCTTATTACCAACTGGTTTAATTATCTCCTTTTTACCTCTCGAAACTCCAAATTACTCGCGCCCAGCTCCACACTTTCCACACTAAAATTGTATTCGTTGCTGTCTTTCTAGGCTACAGAATTTAGGTAAGTGCCAGCCGTGATGCCGACGAAAGCGTTTAAGTAGTGAATATACCATCCTATGTCAGAAAATCATCCAAGAATGCCCGGAAAGACTACTACAAACTAAAGCCTTTTCCAACGACGACTTCATGGCCCAGTCAATGAAAAAACTTTATTAACTGATATCTTCTTAATAGAATCAATTGAATTATATTTATATGTGTAATTACTTACCTCTTTTTACTTACCCGAGTGCTCACCGGCATACTGACCACACATTTCATTCTTTTTAGAAATGCATATTCATCTGCAACCCTACTTCCGTTAATCCTGAAAAGGAAATATAATGTAAAAAATTTTCAAATTATTCGCTCGTTAACCTTCGAGATGATTGGTGTGACTTTCTTAACATACATACAGTGGCGGACAAAAGCCTACAAACACCCCTGTTTTCGTTGAATTGAAAGTCCAAAAGGTTTATTGGAATATTTAACGATACAGTTTATTTCAACTATTTTCCCCTTATCATAAAAAATAAAACAAAAATTAGTTTTTAAAATAAAATAGTACAGCTATGTCAAAAAAAAAACGTAAATCCAACAACATGATTTTTTAGTGTTTAATTGGTCCACGGTTCGCATCAATAACAGTTTGAAGCCGTCGTGGCATCGAAGCTACTAAATTTGTCAATTCAGAGGGAGTAATACTGTCCCAAGCTTCACCAAGAAGTTCTTTGAGTAATGCTGAGCTGGAAATCTGATTTTTTGTAATTTTCCGCTCAAAAAACTCCCAGACATATTCAATATCATTCAAATATTGGCTTTGCGGTGGTGTGTGTAGTTGCTTGGATATTGATAAAACAACCAATCCTTAACAATGTAGACCGTGTACTTTGGATCGTTATCCTGTTCAAAGATCTAGCTTGCGCCAAGCTCCTAACAGTACATCGAAGGCTTCAGGTTAGCTTCCAACAATGACTTATATTTCAACCGATCTATATTACCCTCAATAAAAACAACCTTTTTTAACTCCAGATGCCGCAACCGCTCTCCAATTATATTATATTCACTGTTGGTATTATATTTTTGAAATTAAATGCAGTGTTTTCTTTTCTCCAAATTTTTTCTCTTCCATCGCTGCCGAATATATTGAACTTCGATTTGTTTGTAAATAAAACTTTTTGCCAAAAAACCATTTCCTTGTCTAAATGTGCTTTAGCGAACTCCAAGCGAAGTTTACGATTTTTTGTAGGAGTAAGAGGCTTTAACTTAGGATCATAACTCACTTCCTTCAGAATAAAGCTGATGCCTCTTCGAGTTAGATCCTTCGGGAGACCAACGCGCGGTTGTTTTTCGGTGGATCCATTTTTTTCAAAGTTTTTTACAATGGTCTGTACCTTTGGTGGATTTAAGCTTTTTTCTTTCAAAACGGAAAAATAAGACAAATACGTACTCTCCAAGAACTATTAGAAACATATTCAGTGTTGAAAGACAAATATTTAATAACTTTCAGAATAACTGTAATGAGAAATATGTGCTTGTATATTATCAATACAATTTTTATAAAGGGTTAATTATATCTAAAGTAAATAATAAGAGGAAATGGAAAAACTTTTACGTTTTTGAAATTGAGAAGCAATAGCTCTTATCTGCCTTGTATGGTGTGTTTGGAAGTCCAATTGGATTTTATTTGTCGGAATCCGATATTTCAACGAATTTGGTGTTTAGTATTTCGACCTATCCTAAATTGGGGCGCTCAAATTTAGCGATAGGGCGCGTTGCCGCTCATTGTCAATGCTCAACACCCCAATTTTAATTTTATAGCCCAAAATAAATTTTAAGACCAATTTGAGTTTTTCAAATTCATATAAATATATTTTTAACATAAATATGATTAATTAAATCCAGTAAAAAATCACAGCTTCAGTAAAAAATGTTAACTAAGTAAATTCAATATATATTTATATACAGGTACATACTACAGATTAAAATAAAAATTCAGGTTTAAATAAAATAAATATTCAAGTTGTAAATAAAATAAAAATTCAGTTTTAGGTACTCCATTTTTCGCTGCATATCAAAAGAACTGTAAGAATTAATAATAACAAATATATTTCTTTCGAAATACATTACAAACCAAAACAATATTACTTACATTCACTCAAAGTCGGTCTCATCGAAGACTCCACTCATAGCATTTTACAGAATGTCGGTGGCTCCTCCTACTTGAGCCCTTTTCGATTTTTGCACCAATCGGCGCATAAGGCTTTGAATCTCCCATGCTGCATCTTCCTGCTGGTCAGGAATAATTTCTTCCATTTTAGCTGCCACCATGTTGCCCAGCCAAGCGTATGGTCTATTTCGCTTCTCTGCTATTTTGTCTTTTATATCAGATAACTGTTTCCTGATGCAGCTTAAACAGTTGTTCTGAAAAATAAAACAATATAGTGTAATCTATTATATTAATGTAAAAAATTTAATAACTAATACCTCAATTTGTTTCCTTTTAGGCTCATTGTTGGGGCTTCTGCTACTCGTATCGGTAATCCATAAACGAATTTGAAAAAGTAAATTTATAACTTAGTTTATTTTGTATACTTCAAAATTACTTACTAAAACAATATCTTCAGTTGTTGTTGTAGTTAATAAAGATGTATCATGTACATCTTGTGATGGACTCCCTGATGCAGTGCCCAAACTTTCTAATATCTCAGATTGATCCTTCAAAATAAAATATGAAATTATTTTAGAAAGATGTGGTAAAAAGTATATGTTACTTCAATGTTAGTCTGCCCACTCCTAATTTTTGTGTGCATTTCAAGAAACTTCAATTCCGTGAAACACCACAATTTGGGCGCATAAACATCGATAATTCCTTCTTCTGGAAGCCTGCATCTCCCGAACTTCCCTCAAATATTGTGATCTCAAATTTTTCCACTTTTTTCAATTCTGCTATATTGAGTCCTGGCATATTTATCTCTTCGCAAATTTTGTTGAAGGCTCGAGCTTTAATGTTCCGGTCTAAATATCCTTCCGACCTCACATTGTATATGCATTCATTCTGTTCAACTAATGAAATTAGTTGCGCAGTTTGCATCCTTGACCACTTAATTTTTTCTGCCATTGTTATGCTACAGAAGTAAGTATATTTCAAAAATACAGTGAAATATAATATAAAAGTTTCCATTTTACTCACCTTTTATTCAAATTTAAATAATCAAAAATAACTGCCAAGCGCTTACTCAACAAAAAATTCCGAAAGTAAAATAAATTAAGAAAGAATGAAGAAGAATGAAAAGCCAAAAAGTTCCTCAAACAGAGTCTCTCCGTGTGAACATGACTGGCAACAGCAAAAGACTAGTTGACGATAAAAAGCGACAGGAGTATTCGTGTGTAAACTCAGTCTAACAAAACAATACATCAATAAGGGTACTCTCTATGTCTAGGAAATGCATTCTACGGTGCACGGATAGCAGTTTTCCTATCCGTCCAATGGCATAACAATAAAACACATAAAAAAAAATGCTTCGATAGGAAAAATATCCTATATCAAAAATTATGTATATTTATTTCCCACAGAAAGCAAGAAGAAAAAAGCAACCCTGTGCTGTGTTGTTGTTATTGTTTCCCTTGAATATGTCACAATTTTGCAACGGGGGTGCTCTCGATCTCTAGCACAATTCCATAAGAAATATTTGCATAGTATGCACTTGATTCATAATAGCAAAACCATACATCAATGACAACAGAAAGACATATGGAAGCAAAACCATGCATCAATGAGAAAACTAAAACAACTATCGCATATAAACCCCTTTTCTTCCTTCTACTCTTCATCCACAAGCAGTTTTCTCAAATCGAAGTCAAATTTGCCATCAAATATGCTTACAAAGTCGCAAACTCATACATTCAAATGAACCTATGTGTATACAAAAAAAAAAAAAAAAAAACAGATACACACAAAGTATTTTACAATACCCTTTTCCTTTACTCCCGCCACCAACAAGTCGTTTCAACGCCCATAAAACTAAAAATTATAAATTGATGTTGGCTAACGACGACGTGAAAACACATACATTAATGCATTTTAATATGTATACGCCAAACACATTCAATCTTAAAAATGCGTAGGCCCTTGCTTCTTCTACCCGTCATCTACAAGCATTTTCTTCGTGACAATGACAAAGTTACCAAAAATTAGAAATCAAGTTGATCTGAAGTCGGAGACACATACATTCAAATGAATCAATATGTACACAAAAAACATATACATATACAAAAACTTGCCAAATTCTCTTCCCTTGTACCCGCCATGAACAATCACTTCCTTTGCGCCGATGACAAACCTTGCGAAAAATTTGAAATTGATGCTGACGAACACAATCGCATCATATAGAAATAAATTTAAAAAATTAAAAGATTAACTTCGCTCGTTGGGATTTGAACCTGATCACTACAATCCCTCTTTGACAGCATCTTTACCGTTGCACCACAGACAACTTCGAAATCTCTTTATGTTATGAGGTATTTAATTACAATATTCGCCGGTAAAAGCAGACAAAATCTTTATTTCGTTTTTTAAACAAACATATGTGCCTAATATATGTGCGTAACTTGTATTTTAACTTTTACATCAAGCCGATGATGAAATGGAAAAGCAGTGAAATTTCAGATTTAGTAATAAATTTTTTTTTACCGATTTTAAACAAATTTTTTTTTAAAGATATTATTTAAAATCTTAAAATTTTACATATGCCTGCATATATATATACGTACTTATGTATTGTAATTAAACTTACGCAACTCACCTATCTACATAAAAACTAAAGAAAAAGGCTTATTTGGAATATAATTCAAGATTTTTCTTAATTATTGCAATGATTTACTTTATAAAAAAAATTAAGTATAAGTGCAGGATTTGCGAAATTGTCAACAGTTCTATAAAAATTTCTCAATTTATTTCACCTGTTTTTTTAAACACAGTAGGCATTATTATAATTGGAAAACGGTCAAATGCACGGACCTTCTCGTTTATTATACGTTCATTGGTTTAATTAAACAAAATCCCGTCAGATCATACTGGAGACCTTATGTTTAATATTTAGTCCTCTAACCATTTTTCTTTATGTGAGGTAGTGACATATAAATAAACGATAAAGTTTTGAATTTTGGAAACAAACTGTGTAATCAGGTTTGTTGAAGGACGGAGATCTTGTATAGACTAGGTTTTTCGGCAGCTCCAACAAATATTTTAAATCTACACGAAACCCAGAAGGTATCGCACAAATCAGAAAATTTAATCCCCCACTGGCGTAGTTGGTGATATTTTTTGAGTCAACTCTGGTAAAAAAAAGTTTCGATATACATATGCCTGATTCATAATAAAAGGTGATCTGGTTATATATTCAACTTGTTTCAAATGCATTTTTACTTAAATAACTCTCTATATTTGGGTATCGATAAAGTAATCTTTATGGCAGAATTCCAATAAACTTGTGAATTCCTGAAAAGATAATAAGGTTGACTATTTTAGTCAAAGAGTACTTGTGGCATTGGAAAGACGCTTCTAAACTTTTATTGATTGTAACAAGGAACTATTTCCGCGAAAGGCCGCTGTATTAACATGCAACTGTTATGATTCTTCTTCAATCAAACTTCTAAAATTTCTAAAATATAATTTTTTTAATTACACGTGAGTATATAAATTTTGGCGGCCGTGATAGCCGAATGGTTAGCATTGCGTGCTGCCATTCGGAAAGTCGGGGTTTGAGCCCAGGTTCGACCAACATCCAAAATTATAGAAAATATATTTTTCAAATAGCGGTCGCCTCTCAGCAGGGAATATCAAGCCTTCCGAATGTATATTTGACATGAAATAAAAGCTCCTCAACAAAAGCTACCGGCCGTTCGGAGGGGGGTTAGAGTAAACTGAAGGTCACTCCATTTGCTGGTAACCGCAGAAGCGATTATCGGTTTTTGGGTTCCGAGAACGCAATTTACTAATAGAGAGTTCACAAAGGTGTTAACAGACTCTCGATGAATGGTGTTAAAGCTTGTAGGTAAGCCAACAGCAGTTCTTGTCGGTATTGCTGTACGGAGCCGCAGTAGTCAAGTACTCTCTTGCTGATGTGTCTAGGTGGAGGTTCGGCTTCTAATAAGTGTCTATTGGGGTGATCCCTGTGGTAGCATCCCAGAAGATATTGTTTACACAATATAACATTATGCTCCTTAACTGGGAACATATATTTTTCACAGTGTAAGTGGTGCGCTGTCACCATCAGGAAGGTTCCTGTCACGGTCCGAGAGCGGCGTTTTCGCAAGCTTTTATTTTCTTCAACTTCGTCTCGTTAGTCACCAGCATCCAAATCGTAGCCTTTCCAACAATTGCCTTGTATGTTTTCAACAGCGTTTCTTTGTCTTTACCTCAAAAGCTGCCGGCTGGCGATTTGAGGATTTTTTTGCGGCTCTGTGCTTTAGTAGCAATTGCAGTCGTAAGCAGAGTGAAGTAGTGCAGACTGTCAAATGTGATTCCCAGTAACTTGGGATTGTTAATGGTCGGAATTTTTACGTCATCTATTTTCACAATGAGTTCTAGCCGGTACTCCTTCGTCCAGCTTGTGAACGCGGTGGCAGATGATTCAGATGATTTTTCTGGTTGTAGTTGTAAATGTCGTACAGTGAAGAAGTGGGAAAGGACGTCGAGATAGCAGTTTACTTTCGAACAAGGCAGAGATGGTAATCATTATGAGTTTTAACAAAAAAATCGCACTTGATAAATAAATAACTTTAAACGGTGGCTATACAGGGCGATTATTATATTTAGTGAAGCCTTACTTGTGAAATCTTGTTTTTGCTTCGGCTTTTTGTCACTTGTCTATAGAAGATTCTTCACCTTATCCTCGCTAAATATTATCAGTCTCTGTCTGCTAATTACCGGACACTCACATATTAACTGTTCTATTGCTTCCGATTTTTACAGCGAAAGAGGAAACGACTGTCGTAAAGTTGTTAATTCGGCTATGGGAATAATGACATTTTATAGGAAATAACCAAGAAGGATTATATATGTGTCCAAGAAGGATACATATATAATATATATGTTTTTAGAGGGATAGAGGTGGAAGATTAAAAATACTTATTTCCATATGTATATCATATCAGCGAATTTTAACTTTGTAAATTATATTATGCATTTAATTTATTTTTATTTTGAAGGACGGCAACGTCCAGCTGAAATACCGGAAAAATCAATATTTTTATTCTCAATTATGGGAATCCTGTCATCATATAACGTTGGCGCTTGAAGAATTATTCCTGCGGTGCCGGCTAGAACAGCCATTGTGAAAATCCATAAAAATAGGCGATCTAAAACCATAGCCACATATTTCCAGTCTTCTTTGACCTAAAAAATATATTAGATAAAATGGGTAAATTAAAATACGACAAATGCAAAAAACCTTAATAGAATCTTCCTGCAACTTGGTATGTTCTGCTATAAACCGCACACAAAATGAACAGCGATGGACTTTGGATTTACACTTTGTGCGTATAAAACATCGGTTTGTTAGTATTTGATTTTTAATATCTGAAGTACGTTCATTGTAAGAAGGCGTGGGTGCTAAACTATCTGGCCCTTGTGGTAGTGGTGTGATACATCCATGAATTTGGCAGCTTTCTATTAATGTTCCGCCTCTGCTAAAATTAACAATATATAAAATAGATACAAATATACATTATTCAAGGGTGTAAATTATGAGGAATAATTTCGGTTTAATAAAGTTCGTTTTATATAAATAAAATCAAGCATAAAAATTAACGTAAAACTTGGTTAATTTATAAAATACTTTGAAGGTAGGAAGTTGCAAATCTCTCCTTTGATTAAAGACTATTTTAATTATAAAAGTTAAAAAAAAAAAACCAGTGTCACTTTTTCTAATTTGTTTTATTTAAATAAGTAAAAAGTTAAGAGTAAAAACAAAAAATTAATATATTAGTGGCAAAAAAATTAGCAAAATTAGTATTTTTTTGCTTGTGCATTTAATAAACTGGATTCTTTACTCAGGGGAGGCCCAATATCTTCCTTAACTGTTGCAGAACATTTAAAAGCTAAGCACAACTAGCAGTATATTACAAGTAAACAAATACTGTGAGCGCCCAGCGCTGATCCAATCATCCAATCGCTTAGCAAGCGCAACGAATGTTTCACAGTAGTTTCTTCCACCTTTGGGTCCAACTTATAATGAAAGCACAATCAGCATGTCCCCAACCAAATATAAAAAAACAACAATCAATCAACAGAAGTAATTTCAGAAGAGATAAAAAACAGAAAAAATTATGCAGTGCAGACAGGTTTTGATCTGCAATACTCGTATAAGCAATTTAATATGAGCCAAAACTAACAATGCAACCCAATGCACTGCACTTTTTCTTGGTCGGAAATAGCTATGTAGATTCGAGGCACTCAGTGATGAATATCCGCCGGCTAATAGCTCGACAGAAGAAGGAAGCGTACAAGTCGAAAATCCTAACCCGCACCAATTTATTTACAGTTCAAATGAACTGGTTAAAAGTTTAGTGCAACAAACAACTTACACATATTCACTTAAAAATTCGCAATGAGAGAGACTAAAATAAAAAATAACAACAAAAATTTTAGATTTGAGAGAACTATTTATTTATGTATGACCAGGTGCATTATTGTAATGCAATAACTTGAACTCTTTTAATACAGTTTCTTATTGACAGTTTGACCTGGTGGTATTCATGTTGCACTCTGTCAGTAAAATCGAAGGAAACTCTGAGCATAACTTTCACGTTTGACCGTACTTATTCAGCCTGTATCGGTCTTGGCAAGACAGAATGCCTCCTGTAAATCCATGTTTCGTTACCTGTAATAATATATATATTGTTACTATCTTGCTGATTAAACCTCGATGATTTCCCAAACCCTCGCGTACGATCTCTGGATTGTTAAATAAAAATCGACAACTTAATTTGCAGTTTCTTTATTTATAAAGAATTTATTTAATGTCCTTTTATTACTCAGTAATTCACAATTCAATTACAATTCACTTTACTATTTACAATCACTTGTATACAACTTTCACAATGTACTGTTTGTATTATTTTACTGTAATGTAATCATCAACGCGTTTACTTTAAGACTGATTGCTTTTGCAGTCGTGTGTCACATTCGCTGTTCAAAACGCAGCAAGCCTCTCTAGGTGGACCACTTTCATCTTGTTTCTCGACCTCCCAACGGTTTGGATTCGATACACTACGTCGTTTAGTGGTTTGATTATTTTGTATAGACCTTCCCAATTTCATTGAAGTTTTGGGGACAAACCTCTCTTCCATTGTGGATTGTACAACAAAACCAAATCTCCATTTTGGAAGCCTTCGGAGTTCATCGCCTTGTCATACCTAGCCTTCATTTTGTCACTCATAATTTGAGTTCGCTGCCTCACAAGAGCATGTATCTCTCTTAACTCTTCCTCGAGAAGAGTAGACGCTTCCTTCCCAATTCTTCTCGCATCACCAGTTATTCCAAATTTTAAATCAACCGAAGTTCACTACCAAACAGTATCCTGGCAGGTGTTTGACCTGTTGTTTCATGCGCTGCGGACCGATATCCCATCAGAAAAGCGGTATGTGTACATCCCAATCATCTTGATTCTTGTCCACTACTTTCCGCAAGTGCTCTTCCAGGGTCCGGTTGAATCGCCCTATCATGCCATCTGATTGAGGATGCAGGGCTGTCGTTCGTGTTTTCCGAATACCAAGTATCTGGCACATCTCTTGGAACACCGCCGCTTCAAAGTTTCTTCCTTGGTCTGAGTGCAATTCTATAGGCGCACCGTATCTGGTAAACCAATTGTCAGTAAATGCATCCGCAACTGTTTTCGCTTCCTGGTTTGGAATTGGGTAGACCTCAGGCCATTTACTAAAGTAGTCTATAACCACAAGAACGTATTTGTTTCCTTGTCTGCTCATAGGGAATTGACCGGCTACATCCATTGCAACCCGCTCAAATGGTGCACCTGAGTTATACTGCTTCATCTGCCCATGACTTCATGACTTTGGCCCTTTAGCTGCAATGCACTCCGTGCAATTAGCAATCCAATTGACAACAGCCAACCCAATAGAACCATTGCTTGAACTTCTCCAGCGTTTTTGTAATGCCTAAGTGCCCTCCACTAGGACCATTATGGAATTCCTAAAGAACGTCCGGAATTCTTAACCTCGGAACCACTATAAGCTTTTGAGAGCACTGGCCATCTTCACTTTCCCATACTCTATGCAAACAGCCAGATATCAACTCTAAACTGTTCCATTGTGCCCAGTATGCCTTCGCGATGGGATTTTCAGCTGCAATTTGTTCCATACTTGGCCGTCTATTCATTTCCAATCCGTGCACTAATAATTCCAAGTCCGGATCTTCTTGCTGACATTTTCTTAAGTGACTTGCCTCCCACCCTTTTGCTGATGTAACTGTCACTAGCCAGACGTCTATTATGTCTTCCTTACCCTCGGCTTTTGAGCAATGCTTACATTGCAAACTACATGGTCGACGGGACATTGCGTCAGCATTTCCGTGCGTATTACCCTTGCGGTGCTTGATGGTGAAGTCATAACCTTGCAGTCTCTCAATCCATCGAGCTAGCTGTCATTCGTGATTCTTGAACTGTAGTAGCCACTTCAACGCTGCGTGATCCGTTCTAACTCGGAAATGTTGACCATACAAATATTTGTGGAAGTGTTTAATGCAATCCACCAATGATAATAGTTCTCTCCGAGTTACGCAGTAGTTCCGCTCTGGTTTCCCAAAAGACCGGCTATAGTAGGCAACTATCTTCTCCTGCCCATCAATCAGTTGCAAAAGTACTATGCCATAACCACAAGCATCTGTGTCCAGAATAAATGTTGCACCTGGAACCGGGTACGGTAGCATAGGTGCAGTGCATAGTCGTTCTTATAACGCTTGGAAAGCCTCCTCTTGTTCAGTTTTCCACTGGCTCGGCCAATCCTTCACTGCTTCTATTTTTTCGTTCGTAGTAAAAACGCCCTTCGTGGTTACTTGAAGACCTAAATAATTCACCTCCTTCTTGAATAAAGAGCACTTCTTAGGACTTAGTTTAAGACCAGCGCCAGCTATTCTGTGGAAAACTTTTTCCAAATTACTCAGATGTTCATCGAAGCCTTTTCCCAATACGATGATGTCATCGAGATACACCAAACAAGTCTTCCAGTGTAGTCCTTTGAGCACTTGGTCCATTAGTCTTTCAAAAGTGGGAGGAGCGTTGCATAACCCAAATGGCATTACCGTAAATTGCCATAGACCGTTGTCAACACTAAAGGCTGTCTTCTCTTTATCTTCTTCACTCACTTCCACTTGCCAATACCCGCTCTTAAGGTCAAGTGTTAACCACCAGTCTGTGCCAGTTAACGAGTCTAATGTATCATCGATCCTGGGCAAAGGATAACTGTCTTTCTTTGTGACATCATTTAATCTCCGGTAGTCCACGCAGAACCGCAACTGGCCATCTTTCTTCTTCACAAGAACTTCCGGAGAGCTCCATGGACTTGCCGATGGTTCGATAACACCGTTTGCGCTCATTTCTTTAATTATTCGGCCAACAGGCTAATGGAACTCTTCGAGGAGCCCGGCGAATCGGCCTAGCGTCACCAGTGTCAATGCAATGTTTCACTTCGTTGATCCTGCCTGGTTTATTGCCATCCTTGTCGAATATGTTGGAATATTTGCGGATAAGCTGACTGGCCTTGTGCTTATACTTGCCTTCTAACCCTTGCGTCCGTGCATTGATATCTTCCTCCATTAATTTTCATCCAAACAACTGCTTCTAACTTTGGTGGAATCAGTTCACTGCCTTCTAAGACCACTTGTTTGCTGCTGTATGTGGAATCATAGCCAATGCTTAGCTGTACTTCCATGTTCTTATACTCCATAATCTTGATATTCAAGTAGATCTTGATACCTTGATTCATCAAGAAGTCCACTCCTATGATTACCTCATCTACAATCTGCGCGACTATAAAACTGCGTAACACCGTCACATTCCCTATTATGACCTCACATGTTACTTCTCCCAGTACTTGGGTATCCTCACCAGTCACCGTTTTCAATATTGCTCCAGGTAATGGTCTCACTTCTTTAGCGATCAGGTCAGTTCGAATGATGGAGTGTGATGCTTCGTATCCACTATTAATATTAGCGCTCGTCCATCCACATATCCACCAATGGTAATGTTTCGCGTTTTTCTGCCAATTTTCGAGGCGGAGATTTTGGGACATTCAACTGCAGGAGCCAGCATACGCCCCTTTAGACTGCCTCGTTTTAGTTTAACGACTGAGAAGTGGATTGTTCATCTTCCTCAGCCTTCCGTTTTCGCTGTCCTTCCCGTCTGTTGGAACCCGTTTTGCATTCGCGTGCGAAGTGACCAGGCTTTCCACATTTAAAGCATTTTCCAGCTTGATCCTTGACATAAGAATGATTCATTCCTTCTAACGACTTCAGAGTTCTCAATATTTCAGTCATCACATCTGGTGTTTCAACCTCCACTTTATTGACTTTGTATGATGGTCTGCTTATGAGTGCCGCCGTTTCACGTGTTTGAGCATACGCATAGCAAACTGTTTCAGCGAATGTCAAATTTTTATTCGCATATGTCTCTCGGTAAGTGTAAATGTCTTTTATTCCGCTGACGAATCTTTGTATTTTTACCCTTTCGAGATGCTCACCCGACGCGTTTCCAATGTCTAGATGAGCCAATCTCTCAATTTCCGAAGCATATTCCTGTAGAGATTCGTTGGGTTTTTGGTCGCGCTTTTCTAGCTCCATCTGGTAAATTTGTCTTCTGTGTTCGTTACCATAGCATCTTTCTAGGGCTCGCATCAATCCGTCGTAATCATTTCTCTCATATTCGGGTATAGTTTGCAAAAGTTCTGTCGCAGGACCTTCCAACGCAACGAATAGTGCAGCAGATTTTTCCTCCATGCTCCAGTTATTTGTTTCAATCGTCTTCTCAAACTGGAGCTTGAAGACTTGGAATGGAATTTTACCGCCAAAGGATGGTGTTTTTACCTTGGGAGCGTTCACTGAAGTGGTTGGAAGATTTAACTGCAAATCCCGGAAACGACCTTCCAATTCATTGACTTTGGCCTCAATTAGCTCTTCTATTTTTTCTTGCCGACCTTCTAATTTGTTGACTTTGGTCTCAATTACATCCAGTCTTTCCTTAAGTTCTGCATTGTCTCTCACCAGATTTTGCTGTATTTGCGCGATTGTTCCTTCTAAGGATGATATCTGCTCCCTCTGTCCAACCATTTGTGATGTAATGCTGGCATTAATTGCAGATATATTCTTTGAATTACGGGCATCCTGTGCATCCATCTTTTGTGATATTGCAGCCAATAACATGTTCATGTCAAGGATACCTCTTCATCCTCGCGGCGGAATTCGTATTGACTCGAATCGATCCTATCGACTTCCATTGCTTCTCGCAGTCGCGATTGCAGCTCTGCCTTATTCCCTGTTGTAGACAATCCTCGTTTTGCCAACTCCTTCTTGAGAGGAGGTCTCGTCAAATACTGAATCTTCACCATTTTTCAATTATTATCCTTTGGGATTTATTTAACAATCCCACTTCTGATACCAATTGTTACGATTTTACTGAATTAACCTCGAATATTTCCCAAATCCTTTGAGTCCGATCACTGGATTGTTAAATAAAAACCGCCAACTTAATTTGCAGTTTCTTTATTTATAAAAAATTTATTTAATGTCATTTTATTACTCAGTAATTCACAATTCAATTACAATACCATGTATACAACTTTCACAATCACTTGTATACAACTTTAACAATGTACTGTTTGTATTATTTTACTGTAATGTAATCACCAACGCGTTTACTTTACGACTGATTGCTTTTGCAATTATAAACTTGTCTGCTGCTTGAAAACGAATCCCTGGAATAATCGAGTCGTTACGATAACGTCTCGTTTTACGCTCTAGAACATGTCAGTTGTCGGCTCCTCTCTTTCATCATCGCATTTTCGCCACAATATTGTATAATTAACGTTTTGTAACCTGCGAAGGTGATGGATTTTTAGTAGCTTTTGTTTCATGCCAGACATACACTCGGAGGACTTGACATTCCGTGCCGAGGGGCGACCGAAGTTAGAAAAAATAATTTTTAATTTTTTGGATGTTGGTCGGTCAGAGCTTAAATCCCGTCCTTCGAATTGCATTATGTACAGCTAACTACTCCGATATTGAGGTTTAAGTACGTGCGAATGCAGAATCACCATGGGAGTTCGTTACTATATGATACATACTAAAACAAAGAAATGTTGACCAACAGAGTCATGTAAAATATCTGATTCTTTTGAATTTATAGTTAACAGATATATATGGCCTTCCTTCCCACGTTTTGAAAATTATCGAATAACATGGACAACAAAACCACAAAATAAGCAAATTAAAATTGCCATATAAAAACCCTAACAGTGTTGCAAAATAAAAAGTGATACTATTGTGAATAAAGTTCTCGGTAAAAGTAAAACTGTTGGGAAATTTTAGTCAAACTCAAAAAGTTAGTGGCACTTCAAAATGTAACAGTCAGTAAAATAGCGTTTCATAATTAAAAAAACTTTATTTCAAATTTAATTTGATAATATATCAGAATATTTGTTATCATTTCCAATTAAATGTTTTTATTTACCAAATATTTTTCAGAATAACTGATTCGGCTTTGTTTTTCGCTTAAATATTTTACAAACAAACTTTTTAATATTTTGGCAACCACCCCCCATGTTGTAAAGAAAATTAAAATTATAATTAATAAATAAGTTGAAGAAAACCCAGCTGTCCGTTCTTTTGTATGCCGGGTGCAAAAGAAAACGCCTATTGATAGAAACCGTCAATGATGATCAAGTGTTTCGAAATCCGATCAGAACTGATTTCTCATAGATTTGGATTTCCGAATATCTGAATGATGTACTCACAAAAGAAGCAATTGTATTTTTTTATTAATTTAATTGTATTATATCAATCAATGATTCATTCAATAATTTTTTTCGTAAACGCGTTCACGTTTTTGTCCCTTTACTCTGTAATACCTTTTAATTTAGGAAAAACTTGAAAACAATCAATTTACCAAGAAATGTTGATTATGCTTCATAAAATAAAAATATGAAAGACAATGAACTCAATCAACAAAATCTTCGAAATCCAATCGTAATACAGAACACCAAATTTATTGAAAATTCTGATTCAAACAAAGATTCCGATAACTTAAATCCAAAAGGATTTTCATAGTGTGATTGTGCAATTCAATTACGATTCCGAGCGAAATCGAATTTCAGAGTAGCCCTGGTAGGGAAGAAATCATTTAATTTGGCAACGTCCAAAACAAGTTGGTGTACGGAAAAGAAATACCTGAACAACCACATGCAAAAGGAAACTGAAGTAGTATCAGGTATAAGGGAGTATGGAAACTATCAGGTGATTTCCCGGAACCAGCCCACAGCTGAGAACAGCCTATGTATTTGCAAGGACGTATAGGCGTTGAATTTAGGTTTTGACAGATAGTATGGTGGAATATAGTGCAGCGCAAGGTCGCTTTGATATTTTGTTAAACAACTCAATAAATAGTTTGCCTAAAATTTTTCATTTCATGAATATATTTTATATTTTGTCGATAGGAAATATAACCCCTATAAAAATATTCTATATATACTTTAATATTATATTGAAATAATCTTGAAATTCGAAGTTTTATTTAAGCCTTTTTTGTTGAAATTGTAACTACAGATAAATTCACCAAAAAATAAGTAGTATGCTTATAAGCAACCTCGTCGGGGTGAATTTCACATAAATATTATTTTTCAAAGAATTCTGTAGACGCTAACAAATGAAGGTATTTAAAATGATTGGTAAATCTTTGTACATTAGTAATATTTGTGATTAAATATTGCAGAATATAATGGAGATATGCGAAGCTCACCAGCACAGTACAAAATTTTGTGCTATTCGCAGGAGAATAAGTCCCAGAACTTCAGAAAATCAACTCATTGAAAAAGCGCGCTTGTGTATTCTATACACAAGATGTCGAGATCTACATATATATTATATTTGGAAAAACAATGCCGCTGCCTAGATATCGCAGAACTTAATTATTCGTTTTCAGGAAAGGCTTGCGTGGACGAGAATCGATTAATAATGTGGTAAACGTGATGATACAATGTGGTGCCAAATTTGGCTATTGTTTCCCTATAAGTTGCTAAGTTAAGATCGCATGAACGTCGGTAATGGCATTTTTACGTTACGATAAGTTTTGGTTAATTGTTTGTTCATTAAAAAAACATATATATGTAAGTGAAATGTCTTTGAAATAAACATTTTTTTTCTGAAAATTATAGCGCCTATGGTTTGTTCCATGTACATGGAATTGGAAAAACCTCTTGCCTGGTGCTATGTGAAAAGTTTCAGCCATCTGAGGGCAGGTATTAATTACATATGCGAATGTATAATACATATGTATATAATTTTATACTCATGAACTCAAAATTATTTTCAGTAAATAAAAAAAATTAAGAAAATATCTTCGTTACTTATTTGGAAGAGGAGGAATAGATTTATACTGCTTTTCATATCTCACTACTGCTCTAATTTTTTTATAATTTTGAATTTTCCACACCAGCATAGGTATGCAACGGGACGTGTTACCGATATTTTAATGAATTTAATAAATACAAAGCTTTTGAATTTAAAATTCATAGTATATACATATATAAAGACACAAAAATACAGGCAATTAATTTTCAACAGGGTTTCTTGTACATAAAAAGTATGAGTTACGGAAAATTTGTGAAAGCCAAAAGTGCAATATTTTAATTAATAATAGACATAGAGGAGAATACCAAATGTTATTTGATTTAATTTTTCTTTATTTCTATTATATTTTTCTTGATAAATTTTATTAAATAGCAAACTAAAATTCGATATATATGTTCCACGTTCTTTTCTGTATCAGAAGCAAATATAAAAGGTACTAAGGAAAATATTCTCAATTTAACGGAATTTTATTAGTCAATTAGAGTTAGGTTAACTAGCATCATTTTTTTAACATTTTATTTTTATAAAACATTTGCAATTAAATGGACTCAGAGAGAAAAAGAAAATATTTGATCATTTTACTACTATAAATACTTCATATATTAGTACTAAAGAGAAATATAGTATTATATGAGAATAATTTATTTTGCCGCTATGCAAGCCCTTACAGACAAATCTCATTTCACCATACCATACGATACCTGCTACATCTCGTGATGCAACGAGGGCGTATGAGAGTTGAATTGTACAACAAATGTTAAAAAAAAAAGAGTTTCCATACTCCCTTATACTCTGGTAGTATGTAGAGTGGACTTAGAGGGCCATTTTAACTTAATCAATTGTTTGCTCCGAACAGAGAGTACAGTAGCAACACCAACGTCCACAGAGTCTTCCAAGTATAATACGAACCACCAACAGTCCAATTAAGGACCCTCTCTTTGTTGACTACGGCAATAATGGCAGAATTATCTATTCACTTCATCATTATTATTCCAAACGGCTTACCCACGTATACATAGTCATATTCAAGAGTAGGGTGGCAAACTTTCTCTGGTATAACCAGCGGAGTGCTTTTTCTCCGTTATCAACGAAAGATTTAGGCTGAGATCAATCTTCTCTTCTTAAAATTCATTGTAAGAATCGCCCAAAACCATTATCACCTTAATGAAATTTAATAATGTGATGCGTTGTAAATATACTGACAAATTTGACTGAAGAGGAATATAACAGAAAACTAAATATGTATAACGTCTTTTAATATGTAGTCGAATACACTTATATTCAAGTGGTTCTGCAAAAGCAAGGCTAAAAATGAAAGAATTTCCGAGTTAAAAACATGAGATTACATCATAAATATTTTTAAAACTTATAGATAACAAGTAAACTAAGCATTCATACCTTAAGCTAAATTCATTTTTCTTTTTTGTCTGTATTCGAATTCCCGAGCAAAAGCGCCAGCTTGCAAAAAAACTTATTAGCATCGCTTTAAAGTGGTCCAAATTAATATCAAGTTTTTTAATAATTAAATAATGAGTTTTAATTTGAGATGAAATGTTATTCTTCATATCTTGTATCTATCATTGTAAGCAGTCCAAACATTTCAAATTTATGTGCATGGCTTAATATTCCTCGAATTTTTCATTCAAGACGGACTAGACCTTTCCCAATCGGGAGAAGATATTTTAGCTTGAGAGGCAAGCAGACCAACGAACTCCCTTGCCATCGTTAAATGCACCCAGAATTCGTCTAGTTAGCCCAGCACACTTCAATAGCCAGCAAGACAGAGAATGTTCCGAATCGTCCTTGACTTGGCAGTTATCAAAAGCATATTTTATATTGACAAGATAAAAATTTCGTACGATATATATATTTATAATAAAATATAAAAATATAAAGGAAAAGTATTAATACAATTTGAAATCACTGAAATCATCTAACAAGATTTGCTGGTATCTCAAGTGCACAGCTTAAGTATCAATGCGTTAGAATACTTAACAAACAGCTGTGATAAACAAATGCAAACATAAGAGAAAGAGCAAACGACACATGTACCAGAATAAAAGAGTTTTATTGTTTATATAAAAAGTATGTGAAGTATGAAAATTCAATTCTACAAAATGAATGAATTTTTGTAAAACAGCTTTAAATACTAAAAAATATATTCATTAGCATCTGAAATAAGTACTGTGGCGAAAATGCGAAGCGAATGTCAGATAAAAGAGAGAAGCATATAACTGGCATGATCTTGGGCGTGAAATGAGAACTTGCGTTATCGAGAACAATTCGGTTATTCCAGGCGTGAGTAGCGAGCAATCGACGAGTATATAAGGGCGAAATACAACTGCGGAGCTAACAAGTCGTAAAGTGAACGCGTTGTTGATTACACTACCGTGAAGTAAAAATAGAACATTGTGAAAGTTGTAATACAAGGAATTATATATATAGAAGTGAATTGTTAGTTACTGAGTAATAAAAGAACATTGAGTAAATTCTTTAATCAAGAAACTTCATATACAGTTGGTGACTTTTATTTAACAATCCAGTGATCGGACTCAAGGGATTTGGGAAATATTCGAGGTTAATTCAGTAAAATCGTAACAATTGGTATCAGAAGTGGGATTGTTAAATAAATCACAAAGGATAATAAGCGGAAAATGGCCAAGATTCGGAATTTGACGATACCTTCCCTCAAGAGAGGAATTGGCAAAGCGTGGATTATCTACAACAGGAAATAAGGCGGAGCTGCAATCACGGCAGCGAGTAGCAATGGAAGTAAGCATCGACTTAAGCCAATACGAATTCCGTCGCGAGGGCGAAGATATATCATTGAAGGATATAGAGAAGAATGACGCTGTTGATTATACGAAGGAGTTGGAGCAGTCATCAAGTAAGAATCAAGAAAAGGCTTCTTGCTCAGATGGATGCACAGGATGCCAATTTGTCACAAAATGTTGAACAAAGGGAGCAGATATCATCCTTAGAAGGAACATTCTCACAAACACAGAAAAATCTGGTGCAGAACTTAAGTAAAGCTGGATAAAAGCAATGACCGGCGTCGTATTCGAGATTTGCATTTGAATCGTTCAACCACTTCAATGAACGTTCCCAAGGTAAAAACACCAATCTTTGACGACGAAATTCCTTTCCAAGTCTGCAAGCTTCAGTTCGAGAAGACAGTTAATTTTTGCGTTCAAAGGACCTGATGCTGAAGTTTTGCAGACTATTGAATGATATATGAAAGAGTGAATATGAAAGAGATGATTACGATGCATTAATGCGAGCCATAGAAAACGCTGTGGTAACGAAGATGAGACAAATTTACCAGATTGAGTTGAAAAAGCGCGACCAAAGAAAAAGCGAATCTATGCTTCGGAAATTGAGAGATTGGCTCATTTAGCTATTGGGGACGCATCGGATGAGCATCTCGAAAGGGTAAAAATACAAAGATTCATCAGCGGAATAAAATATATTTACACCAAGCGAGAGACATATGCGAATCCAAAATTAACATTCGCTGAAACTGTTGCGTATGCTCAAACACACGAAACGGCGGCACTCATAAGCAGACCAGCATACAAAGTCAATAAAGTGGAGGAAGAAACACCAGATGTGATGACCGGAATATTGAAAATTCTGAAGTCGCTAAAAGGAGTTAATCGGTTTGGTGTCAAGAATCAAGCTGCAATATGTTTTAAATTCGAAAAACCAGGTCACTTCGCACGCGAATGCAAGACGGGTTCCAACAGACAGGAAGGACAGTGAAAACGGACGCCTGAGGAAAATGAACCATCAAATTCTCAGTCGTTAAACTAAAACAAGCCAGCCTAAATGGGCGTGTGCTGGCTCCTGCAATTAAATGCCCCATAATCACCTACTCGAAAATTGGTAGAAATAAGAGAAACATTACTATTGGTGAATATGTGGACGGACGAGAGCGCATATTAAGAGTGGATACGGGCGCATCACACTCCATCATTCGAACTGATATGATCACTAAAGCAGTGAGACCATTAGCTGGAGTAAGGTTGAAAATGTGACGGTTTTACACGACTTTATAATCGCGCAGATTGTAGATGAGGTAATTGTACGAGTGAAATTCTTGATGGATCAAGGTATCAAGATCGAATTGAATAACCAAATTATGGAGTATAAGAACAAGGAATTACCACTAAGCATTGGCTATAATTCGGCCAACAGGCAAGTGGTCTTAGGAGACAGTGAACTGATTCCAACGAAGCAGAAGCAGTTGTTTATGCAAAGATTTATGGAGATTATGGGACAAAAAAATTGTGGGTTGTCGAAGCAGCACAAAATTCTACAGGGACATACTTATTGGTAAATCCCTGGCTAAGACGCAACAGAATAGATGCATTCCAGTGGGAGTATTAAATGACTTCAAATCACCAGTAAAAATTCATAGTGAACTGTATTAGGGCACTGTCAAGGGGTGGGAGCCATCATCAGCTGCAAAGATTTATCTGAAATCGGCTCTATTAGCAGTAAGGACATGGAGGAAGATATAAATGCATGGACGCAAGGGCTGGAAGACAAGGTCAGCCAAATTACCCGTAAATATTCCAACATATTCGATAAGGATGGCAACAAACCAGACCAACGTAGTGAAACATTGCATTGATACTGGTGACGCTAGGCCGATTCGTCAAGCCCCTCGAAGTGTTGCACTAGCCAAACGCAATGCTGTTGGCTAATAAATAAAGAAATAAATGAAAGTGGTGCTATGGAACCATCAGCAAGTTCTTGGAGTTCGCCGGTAGTACTGATGAAGAAGAAAGATGGCCAGTTGCGGTTCTGCGTAGACTATCGGAGATTAAACGATGTCACAAAGAAAGACAGTTACCCTTTCCCCAGGATCGATGATACATTAGACTCGTTAACTGGCATAGACTGATTCTTAACATTCGACCTTAAGAGCGGGTATTGGCAAGTGGAAGTGAGTGAAGAAGATAAAGAGAAGACAGCCTTTAGTGCTGGCAACGGTCTATGGCAATTTACGGTAATGCCATTTGGTTTATGCAACGCTCCTGCCACTTTTGAAAGACTAATGGACCATGTGCTCAAAGGATTACACTGGAAGACTTGTTTGATGTATCTCGATGACATCATCGTATTAGGAAACTGGAGCGGAACTACTGCGTAAATCGAAGATAACTACTAGCGTTAGTGGATTGCATCAAACACTTCCACAAATATCGGTATGGTCAACATTTCAGGGTTAGAACAGATCATACAGCGCCGAAGTGGCGACTACAGTTCAGGAATCCCGAAGGGCAGCTAGCTCGGTGGATTGAGAGACAGCAAAGTTATGACTTCACCATCGAGCACCGCGAAGGAAATACGCATGGAAATGCTAAGGCTATGTCCCGTTGAACATGTAATTTGGAATGTTACTACTGCTCAAAAGCCGAGGGTGAGGAACAATTAAGGATCTCGAAGGCGAATAGTAGTTCCGACGTTAACAATTCCTGATGTTCTCAAGGAATTCCGTTATGGTCCTAGTGGAGGGCACCTAGGCATTACGAAAACGCTGGAGAGGGTGAATCAGCGTTTCTATTAGGTTGGTTCTCGTCAATCGATCGCTGAGTGGGTTGCAAACTGTAAGGAGTGCATAGCCGCTAAAGCGCCAAAATCACGAAGTCATGGGCAGATGAAGGAATATAACTCAGATGCACCACTTGAGCGGGTTGTCATGGAAACAAATACGTTCTTACCAGATAGAATTGCACTCAGACCAAGGAAGAAACTTTGAATCGGCGGTTTTACATGAGATGTGCGAGATACTTGGTATTCGAAAATCCCGAACGACAGCTCTGCATCCAAAGTCAGATGGCATGGTAGAACGATTCAGTCGGACCCTGGAAGAGCACTTGCGGAAACAGCATAGGCGACAAACATCAGGATGATTGGGATATCCACATATCGCTGTTCCTGATGAGATATCGGTCGGCTGTGCATGAAACGACGGATCAAACACCTGCGAGGATACTGTTTGGTAGTGAACTTCGGTTGCCCAGCGATTGAAAATTTGAGATGAATGGTGATGATACATGCTCTTGTGCGACGGCGAACTCAAATTATGAGTATGGCAGTGTGGCAAACATGTGAAGCAATTTTCAAATGAAAAAGACAAGCCAGAGCTTAAATCGAGAACATTCGTTATTGAGAACAATTTGATCATTACAAGCGGCAGTTGGGGTGGTGGCAATACTACTGTGAAATAAAAATAGTACTTTGTGAAAGTTGTAATACAAGTGATTGTAAACAGTGAAGAGAATTGTTAGTTTGTGAGTAATAAAAGGAGATTAAATAAATTCGTTTTAAAATAAGAGCGTGCAAATATAGCTGGCGACTTTAATTTAACAATACGATGATCGGAATCAAAGGATTTGGGAAATCCTCGAGGTTATTCAGCAAAATCGTAACAGTATATATTTTTATTTAATCAAAACAAAAACCAAAGAAAATTTCAAAGTTTACACAGCACAATTTTAAAATAACTTCACAGCTTGATGTTTAAAACTGACTCATCTGTATTAAAAGAAAAAGCGATTTCAAAAAAAAGCCGTGAAAAGCTTTAAAACGGTACAGTAATGAATAACTTCCCCATTCTAATCGGCAGGGCAGGGTTAGAGCCCGGTCCAACCAACATCCAAAAATAAAAGAAAATTAATTTAGTTATAAAATTAAGCTAACTTTTCTAATTATGGTCGCCCCTCGGCAGGGAATGTTAATCCCCTGACATAAAATAAAGGCTCCTCATAGAAATGTATCACCCGTTTGGAGATCGCTTAATATAACTCCCTTCATTGTGGGAAAAACATCTCAGGGAGCACACCAGCAATTGGGGGCTATGAAAAGGATATTTACTTTTATGCATTTAATCCAATTATGGAGCTCTACTTGCATAGTGTCTAAATATACAACGATAGAGCCAGAAAACGCGACGGACACTTTTTAATTGAGTATTTACATTAAATTATTTAAGCTAAGGTTTTTTTTATAATTTCAATATTTTAATACAAAATTTATTTAATCAACGTAACCAACTTTGTTTAAATAATAACACTAACGCTGCGTATACAGTTATTCCTTATTAAACGTTACAAACAATTCTGATTTTTAATCAAACGAGATGTGAAATGATTTACCTTGACATATATTAAAATTTATTTTGTTTAAGGATTAAAAGCTCCCAAAAAATACAGATTTTCAGAAAATATTAAAAATGCTAACAATTTTATAATGAAAAGAAAGGTAATATAATAAAATTTCTTTTTTAATGTATTAATTTATATATAAACCTGCCAGCCAAGACTGGGTCTGAAACTAGATAAATTGAGCAAACGTGTGTTCAAAACTGAGTAACAGCATAGGCAACTTGTTAAAGAGGGTGCAGATTTTACCCACATTCCCCTTTTGCGTGCGATTTTGCTTCCTTGTTTCATCCATTCATTTTACTTCATAAAGTAAACATTCAGCTGTCCTTTTCTAATTTCCATTGTCATCCGGCGGAGGGCCTTTTATTTATGAAAATTCGAAGAAGAATTTGAAAACAAAATAAAATACATTTTTTTCTTTCCATTTTTTATTTTACATACATTTGCGCTTACATATACATAAATATAAATTTATAAATATAAGTTTTACACAAATATATTCAATTTAATTATTATTTAATCGATATGTTTATAATTGATGATAATCATTCGGGTTTGCGTCACAAGAAATCTGAAGAAATTTGAAATAAAAACAAAATGCGAAAGTTACTTCATGTTGGAACGAATACATTCACTTTGGTATACAGCCAAAGATTACTGTTATGTATATGTTATATTATTGCATATACACACCAAAAACTGTAATGAATCATAAGCACCAGTAAATTTAGCTGCACAGCTCCAGCTCTTTGTCACTCCTTTTAAATCGCTTAATTCATATCTGCAGAATAATAAAATTAAGTAGAAGTTATGTTATGAAAATTCTTTTAATAAATACATACCTTTAAATTCCGGCGAAATTGCGAACATAAATTTCGTTTAAATAAGATGCACAATTTATTTCAAATTGACGAAATGTGCGTCAAAAACAAAGCAAAGAAATTTTTTTTGGCAGTTTGGATCAAAATATTGTAATTGGGTGGGTGCAAGAGCGAAAAGTTGTGTATGTGTTTCTAAATTTTTGGATTTTATGAGGAAAGTGGGTGGTCCTACACAATGTTAATGTCGTCATATAACACCTACAGCACATCGTTCTATCGTCTGCGGTATTCGGCGTTGCCAAGCGCAAAAACACGTTGTCTCATTGCATGTCGATATCATCCACGCTTCTGCACCATACAGTAGGACGGGAATATTAGGTACTTGTAGAGTTTGGTTTTGATTCGTCCAGAGAGGACTTCACTTATAAATCGTCTACTCAGTCCAACGTAGCCCATGTTGGCAAGAGTGATTCTGCGTTGGATTTGAAATCTGACATTGCTGGTGTTATTGATGCTGGTTCCAACATAGACGAAATTGTCTACAACTTCAAAAGTTATGACTGAGTGACGTGGGAGCCAAGTCGCGAATGCGCTGAATGTTTGTTTGATGACGGGATATATTTCGTCATGCCCTCGTCCTCCAGGAGACCCATTCGCTTCACTTCGTTTTCTAACATTTAGAAACGGAACTAACGGTGCGGTTGTTATGGCCAATGATATCAATATCATCGCCCGGCCATATTCTGCAAAGAAGCTGATACATGCACCTTCTTAGTTCTTTTCCACCGTATTTTAATAGCCATCGCCTCCCGCCGATTTCTTATTTTTAAACGGGAAATCGCGGTGCGTAGTCTGTTCCATCACCTTCAATTGGGGATTTGGGTTCACCATCTCCGGGTGTCGCACTTTCACTACCATTCAGCAGGTTGGAGAAGATTACTTCCTCGATTCCTACATTAGTATTCTTCGGTCTTGAAACTGTCCGTCACCGCATGTTCCCATAGAATTTTCGAGCATTACCCATGTCGGTCAACTTCTCAAGCTTTTCATATTCTGGCATTTCAGACTTATTCTTTTTTCGTCTGCAAACGCGTCTCGCTTCCCTCTTCAGCTCTCGGTATCTATCCCACTCCGCACGTTTTAGGTCTATCGAAAAGTTAGTGCCAAACCCTACACATAACCCTGCATGAACTTCTACACATGGATTCAACAATCAATCGCTATCTGTACCGAAATTCCTATCACCGCGCTACTGTTACGGCATTTGCTAACTGATTATTCCTCGGAATGTTTGACGAAAACCAATTCAAGAATATATGGTATCATCGGAATTTATTATGCTATTTCTGCGAACACCACTACTGCCGCCGACAACACCACTGTATATAGTCACATGCGGTCCCCTCGCATGAGCACTTTGTCCCTCTCTAAACATTCCCACACTGCAATCCAAATCATAAACATCCCACGCATTCCCACACTGCAATCCAAACCATAAGCATCCCACACATTCCCACATAATAATCCAGACTTTGTTGACATTATAGTCACGAACAACTCCAATTCCAATCCAACAGATGCAGCTGCACCTGCAATAAAACTAAGTACATAATTGCTTTGCACAATTTTAAGAATGTTATTATGTATGCTATGTACGCTCCTAATTATGTATGTACTAAATAGAATTAAGACCATAATGTACTATTTTCAAAATTTTAATAAAGTCAGTTGTTAAGAAACAACTCAACTGGATACAAGTGTTTCCAATCCAACTATATTTAACCGTCCTCGAGCTAAATACTGTCGCGTTGATTCGTTTAATTACTTCGGCTGATAACTCTTGATGTTGCACCCTGTACGCTTGTAGCCGTATTAGAATTGGAAGCGGTAACAGCAGAATCACATGGCTGATCCAAACGCGTTGATCTCGAGTTCTGGATTTCTGAAAGTTCCATTAACATATTAAAATCAGCTTTAGAATATAAATATTTTAACAGCACTAACCTAGTTTCTGTAAACCCGTGCATTTTTTAAGAACAAATTGCTTTGAAAGCTCCACCGTCATAAAATTTACGTTTAAAATCTTAATGAATTATCAACCAAGTCATGGTTCCTCTGCAGCATTTTTATAAATCTGAACGAATAATCTTTCTTTTAATCTTCTTTGGATGAAGATAATATATAATTATAGTATTTGCATAAATTAATCTGCTTACATCAGACAATGTCATTTTAATTTGAAATTCCCAGACTGCTATGACCACTCTCACATATCAAACACGTACAAATATAAATATCCAAATTTTTGCAAAAAATTATTATAGGTGCTTTCGTACAAAGTGAGATTCATATTGCATCTTTTTTTATTTGGAATTATAAGATTCACATTTATTAAAATCTAACTTAGCCTATGTCGAGAAAATTCCATTTTAAAATACTGCTTCTATTCAAAGTAAATTCAACAGTTTTATCCATAGAATCTTATTAAACAGCGACAAGGCTTTAAAAATTAGTATAAAAGTAAAAATTTTCAACAGCTAAACAGTTAAACTGAAGTCGTAATTATTTTTCACTAATGTTGAAAATCATTATAATCTGTTGTATATTATTATACGATATTAAAAACAATTTTTAAAAGCGTTAGTGAGCTTAATAAAAAGTTGTGAGTATATTAGTTAATCCGAGTAGTCTTGGCTGGCTGGTATATGTACATAATAATGTTTACCAAATTTTCTACTTTGCTCACTCAAATATATGAATTCTGTTTCCGAATTTCATTTAAGATTTTATAAATAAATTTTTTCTTATACATATTGACATCTATGTATATATTCAATCGGAAAACTTACCTAGATTCAAAGTTGTATTTTGGTCTTTTAATGAATAAGAATTGAGGCAACAAGTTTACAAAAATGCACTTTACCCATGGGGCCATTCGATGAGTTTGTGGCGAACGAAAGTGGACGTTCAAAACGACTACTGTGACACAAATGCTTAACAAATTAAATATAAAATAATTAGTTGAGTTAAAATGGATGTTTTAATGATTTAGTAGTTCACTTACCTAATTGATACTAATATCATTGCAAATATTAAATACTTTCCTAGCAGCGGTACGACCAAAGAAGTCGGGGGAATAATTTCAACGACTAGTAGGAAGAAGACATGCAAGCTGATGAGTATGGATATCGACAATGTGACCTAAGAGAGCAAAAACATAATTTTTTTTGTAATTGTTGGGTTCTCGATTAGTAATAAGTGATTTTAAGAAATTATTATGTAAAAAGCCAGGTATAGCAAATAAATTTATATATAACATACTATGGGCCGTCGATGTCTAAAAATACGTTGAGTTGAAAAGTTCAATGTTTTATTCTAGAACTCACTAAGTAAGTAGAATATATGTGAAAGTTCAGTGGATTTTTCCAGAAAGAAAATAAAATAATGGATGTAGGAGAGCACGTTGAAGATTTTAAATGAAAGAAAATATGTAAAGGAGTGGTTACCCAGGTTACGCGGGTACGTGAAATGACGGCGTTTAGCTAAAATATAAAACCTTATCTGGAAACATTAAAAGCAGGTACTCGTATATAGATATTGCATATGGTGAGCACTTGATTTGCTGACTACAAACCTCCAATCAGAACTGTTTTGTATCAGAAGTTTTCAAATTGAAGATGACGCTGAATTTTAATATTACTATAGTCGTTGAACAATATGCTGATACCAGAAATTATGTAGAAAAGAATCTGTGCTGCTGTATGGAAGCGAAACTTTATGGATAGAACAACCAGAACCACATTTGTAGATAGTCTAAGTTATTAATTATTGCAATTAAGAACACTCCGAAGTAGCCGAGTGGTTAGCATTGCGCACTATAATTCAGGAGCCCTGGGTTCAAGTCCAGGTTCGAGCAAAATCCAAAATTATAGAAACTAAGTTTTTCTAATTGCGGTCGGCCCTCGGCAGGGAATGTCAAGCCCCTCAAGTGTATTTCTGACATGAAATAAAAGCACCTCATAAAATCTATCGGCCATTCGGAGACGGATAAGAATATACTGTAGGTCCCACCATTTCTTGATAAAAACATCAGGATGCAAAGCCGCAATTTGAGAGAGGAGCGTGGCCAAATCGCTTGTAATTTCTTTTGCATGTAAATAACTCGATTAATGATACTTTTTTTTTATACATTTGAAGTATCGTTTGATAACACCAGAGGTTTTTATCTTTTTAAATAAAGAAATGTTTATATTATATACATACTTGTTTTTAGATATATTGTAATATATGTGGTGTTTGGGTAGTTTGTGATTTTTTTTTTGAGATATTGTTTTGTATTACTTTTATTTTTATTATTGCTTTTTTATTATTGAAATATTAGTCGCGTTTTGACTTAATGTTTTGTCTTCGATTTTATCAAATAATTTTAACTCAATACTATTTTCCTGCTTTCAACTTATTTTCCGAATTCCCATTTTTTTATTTTTATTCTTAAATATTTCTGGATGTTAATTGAAGAAAACTTTATAATGATAATGCCGGGAGCAAGTTTTTGCTCCATATCGGCGAACTGTAATAGGCAGTCGGGAACGAAGAGGTCGGATACCATTCGTGCACCTCCGGGCTCCAGGAGCTAGGAAATTTGTCGAAGTGGGACGCTTTTTCAAGGGAAAGGCTTTGTTGGGGTTCAGGTTAGCTGAAAGAAATCGTTAGGTAGTAGGGAAGAATTAGTAAATAAATTGTTTTGTTAATAAACCCACACGCGAACAAGCGACATATAACTGACCATGTGAAAAAAAAGTATTTTCAAGATTAATGTCATAAACCCTGAGTGACGGCACTTAAGGTTTATTTGTCGATGTTACAAATGCTAGCCACACTGGAAACTGTGATCGCATAAAGTGGAATGGCACGAACGAAAGATATAAAGCAGTCTGTGAAAAAAAATCGTCTTCGCCTTTGTACTTTTTTTTTTTTGCGAAGCGAATGTCAGATGAAAAAGGGGAAACCTATAGCTGGCACGTTCTAAAGCGTAAATCGAGAACATTGGTTATCGAGAACGATTCGATTATTCCAAGCGGTTGGTTGCGAACAGCCGAGTGGTATATATTAGGCGACACACAACTGCAGAGAGTCAGTAAGTGAATCAGTCGTAAAGTAAACGCGTTGGTGATTACACTACAGTGAAATAATACGAAATAGAACATTGTGCAAGTTGCAGTACATAGTAAAGTGAATTGTAATTGAATTGTGAATTACTGTGTAATAAAAGGATATTAAATAAATTCTTTATAAATAAAGAAGCTGCAAATAATGTTGGTGACTTTTATTTAACAATCCAGCGATCGTACCCGAAGGATTTGGGAAATCATCGAGGTTGATTCAGCAAAATCGTAACAATATATGTAAATAAATATAAAAATGTGAAGAAAATTGTTTTTAATAATATAGCACGGTGGTTTAACCACACCTTTTAAACATGCTGTTCTTCTTGTTTTTAGTATAGTTATCCGAAATTATACACATATGCTTATAATTAAATAATAAATAATAATAAAAATGAGAGATATGTAATCAATTTAACTCTAATTTAAATTAAATAAGTTAAAAAAATTAAAATATTAGAAAACCCGAGTTGGATTTGAACTCGAGCCATGGGAAAAACACCGCCATCAATGCCAAATTGCTGCGAATTGTCCCTGCTCCTATACCAACTTCATCACAAGAAATCGCGGCGTCGCGCCGCTTAATAAATGATGAGTTGCAAAATGCCGATTGTTAATTGACCAATTAAGCTTTAAAAAATAAAAAAATTTATAAACGCAAGCAAAATATTTACATATACATGCATTAATAAAAATATATATAAATTGCATATGTAATCAATTCAACATTTATATATGTTATAAATTTGTTTTTATTGTTAAATTTGGTTTATTTAATTTATTTTGATTTAATTTAATTTTATTTTACTTAACTTTACTTTATTTTATATTATTATTTTTATGTATAGTTTTTTTTTTAACTATTTTATGTTATGTTATAAAATTTTAATTTTTAAATTTATATATTTTTGATACTCATTTTAATTTCATTTTTTGCCATTTTATTTCATTTAACTAAATTTGATAGAATTTTTGTGTTTTTGTTTTAAATTATTTTAATTTATTTTAATTTTATTTTATTTCACTTACTTTGATTAAATTTTTTTATTTTTATTAAATTAAGTAATTTTTCTAATTAAATGAATTTTATATTTTATTTATTTCTAACTTCGTTTAGTTTTATATAACTTCATTTTATTCTGCATTGTTTATTTTTCTTTTTATTTTTAGTTTCTTATTTTATTTGAATTTATTGTATTTTATTTTATATAGCTTTTTTTTTTAATTTATTCTAAATGATTTAGTATTTGTGATTATCTATATGTAACTAAGTATAAATGTACATCTGAAAATTGTAATATATTTATATGCTAATCATAGTAAAAGGAAAATTTCATTCATATTATTAGCTTCATTCAGTATTCCACTCTTATCTTCTCCCCCATATCATCGCATTTGCCATCTTTACAACACAAGTTGTCGACGAAAACTCTTAAAAAGCGGAAAATCAGCGAGACTTCGATCAACGGGAAATCCTGAGCAACAACAACTCTCATATGCATTTCCTTCTGCCCTTGTCTTTTTACATTCCAACGCCACCCACAAGTCGCGTGAAGAAGACAATGAAATATTTAAAAAAAAAAACGAAAATTCAAGTTGAAGCTAATATTTGTATAGAATCTTTCGCTACAATCTAAATAAATGCCAAGAAAAGCAACATAAAAAAAGTACTAGTAGTGAGTTAGTTAGTTTAATCAAAGCCCTTGTACTTTCCATTTACCCGTTGTAGCCTGGGTTCAAGTTCATATGTGACGGATTGTGGATTGCCGTTTTATTCGAATTGCATTCGTATGATTTTTTTTTAAATTTATCATAATTTTTTCCTTTTTCTTGGAACGTAAATGTTATAGTATTTAAAATCATTTTAATTTTTTAACGTTATAGACCATCAAAATAAAGACAGCCGACATGTAAACCAACTTGTATGTAACTTCAGGATTTCAAAGATTTTTTAGCATTCGTTATTGTTGATTTTGAGAAATTTTGTTTTCCGGGTCATCTAGCTTGAGAGTATTACAAATAGGTATAATACAGATAAGAAATATATTTACATACGCTTTTAAATTTAAAACTTTCAACCGGTAGAAATCAAAGTAACGGTAAATTTAAAGCGTCATCTATAGTTTTACGTAGGCTTTAGTTCACATACTATCTCGCAACAAAAAATGCCAAAAATTCGAAAGTGTTCTATAATTGGGTGTTTTAATAATAGCACAACAACCAAATTGTTTATTTGGCCAAAAAATAAACAAATTAGCCAAAAATGGATGGAAAATCGCCCCCAATCAACCTATATCCGCAGGCAATAAAGACGTGTGCGTAAGTCACTTTGAAGCTACGTAGCTCGATTGGATCCAGGCGCCTAAGACATGGAGCTATTCCAACTCTTAATCTAGGTAAGTGAACATCATTCTTTTTACATATGTGCATATCTAAATTTGATAAATTCAATCTTTCGGTATAATATTTAAGCAGCGCTTTGTCATACACAGGTATACATATGTACATATACGTATGTATATATATTTTAGTAGTGCTTTTTCGTACAAAGATGTACCAGGATATATGCATATGTATATATGAAATGAAATAAAGCTCCTCATAAAAATCCATCAGCCGCTCGGAGGCGGCTTAGAATAAACTGTAGGTCCCTCCATTCGTTGGTGAAAACATCAAGACGCAAAACCACAAATTGGAGGAGGAGCTCGGCCGAAAATCGCTTCAGCGGTTACAAAGCGCCAAATATATATATATATATATATATATATATATATATATATATATGAAATAAAATACACATCAACTGCCTCAAACAGCTGTTTTAACTATTTTCTAATAACTTTAAATTCCAATGTTTTGCTGTTGTAATATTGCTATCACCATTAATGAATTTCCTTGGGTAGCATCAGTATAATAAATACAACCCTCTCTTTCATTAGTAGGTCAGATGAAACCGAAATACACACATATATAAAAACAGTGGCAGTGCTATAAAAAAATTTGAAAATTTTCCACAGTTGCAGACAAGGCGCTGTGGTATTTCGACTTATGTGAAATAAATGGCTTAGGTTCAAGAATGATAGAAACGAAATAGTATTACCCATCAATCAATTAACTGCGGTTTAGTAGCTGCTACACTTCCAACTATAATCATAAAATAAAATTGATATATTTTATGTATGTATTATGTTACTGTGCCGTAATTGCTTAGACTAAAAACTCTTTGGCGCAATCTATTCCCTTTCATATTGACTCTGGTGTGAGGTGTAATATACTTATGTACATATGTTTATGTATGTACGTATGTAATTCTATTATTACACGAATTTGATTCAATATGAATTAAAAAGAATTCTTAAATCTATTTTTCCCCTCCTTCCATCCTTCTCTTTCCAATCAAATAAAATAAAAAATTTTGTGAAATAAAAAGCTATCAAATTTGGAGCATACGCATATGCATATGTATATATACATAAGTAAATGCTTATGGTGGTTCTTGTTGTAAAACAACTTAATTTTTCCTGTGCTATAGCTTAACAAAATACTAAATTTTTTCTCAATAATTTAATGTAAAAAATTTAATTAATTATTACTTATATAGCTTACAAGAACAATAGCCAAACTGAAGACATTGAAACCATTGAAAACCCACCAGTATGCGATCCAGATACCAAATCTTGTATAATTGAGTGATGCGATCGAAATGGGATGCTATTTGCATTTCCCGAGACACCAATTGGCTTTGAAATTTCGTCAATGGAATTTAATCTAAAAAGGCCATTCTCTAACCGAAAAAATATGTTTATTTGCGAACGTAATTTTGACAATAATCATGACGTTACAAATAATGAAATAGAGGAAGGAGTCATCCCAAATTATTGTTTGAAACTTATGCCTGTAGATGATT
The DNA here is from genome assembly GCA_030068015.2 of Neoceratitis asiatica. NCBI lineage: Eukaryota > Metazoa > Arthropoda > Insecta > Diptera > Tephritidae > Neoceratitis > Neoceratitis asiatica. The sequence continues at coordinate 16,061,615 of CM061529.1, forward strand.
GTGATAAGGTTTCAGTTGACGTAGCCCCAGAAACATATTTTGACGGAAATCCCAAATACGAATGACGACGAGATTTCCAAATAAAAAGGACAGACAAAAGGAGCGACAATGTAAAGGAAATTCCCCGTAAAAAGGGCAAACAAAAGAAGCGGCATTATGATGCAAAATTCTCCGTAATAAGGACAAACAAAAAGGTCGACAATTTAAAGGAAATTCCCCGTTAAGGATAAACGGAGCGGCTGCAGCTATCGCAGGCAAACGAATAATCAGCCTATTCTTGAGCGTGTGAACATAATGTTTGGGTCATTTTCAGGTATAAAAAGAGCGGCAGCCGCTATCACAGAAGATATGACTAGAAAACGCGGTGAAGTTACCATTGCTAGGAGCTGTGTGTTTTGGAAACGCATAAGCTGTGTGAAGCAGAAAATAATTGTGTGTCATAAAGAATTGTAAATAAGCCATTGTGTATAGTAAAGAATTGTAATTATTGAGGACGAAATAAACCTTGAGTAAATTCCTGGCGATTGAGAGGCGAACGAACAAATCTTGGGAGTTTTATTTAGCAATCTAGTCATCGGACTCGAAGGATTTGGGAAATCATAGAGAGTAGCTACAAAAAACGTTAAAATATTTTGGTAAGGAGGCTGATATAAGTCTTGAGAATTTTCAGCTGTTGTCCGATTTTTTTTATGATTAACCTGAAGAGAGTTCTTCCCAATGCGATCGCGAGTCTTGCGTTAAGTCCATTAGATTTTATCAAAAGTATTCCAATAAGCAAAGTACTAGAATTAGGGAACTAGAAGAGGAGAATAGAAAACTTAAAACTGAGATAACAGACATTAATAATGGAGCAATTATTGCATCCAAGAATGTTGTCAGTACAATCAACACATATAGTGATGAGTAAAAAAATTTGGCCCAAAATGTTAATTATATGTCTACAAAAGCATATAATTTCCTTAGAGATGATCTAAAACTTTCTCTTCCCCACAAGAAGTCTCTCTTGCGATGGCGCCCTATACGATTCGTATCAGCTGGCATAGATAGAAAAATTCAAGAGAATTTTTCAACATTTGCATTTCCATCACCTTATATATAAAATAAGAATTATCCTAATATTGCTGATAAGTGCTGCTTTTTCATGGTAAAAGGCTTTGCAGCTAATTGGAAGTATGTATTTTCTTATTATTTGCCTAAACGGGGTTTGTCTGTATACGATTTGAAGAAGGCAATGTTAGGACGATCATAAGGGATCGGTTTCGTTAATGTCCGTGTGTTTAATGAGTCCGGAGCTGACGAGGAGGTTCCATATTTCTTTCTAAATAATAGCAAAATACATCTCTTGTATGACTATTGTCATTTGATCAAATCAATTAGGAACACCATTCTGAAAATGTTATTAAAACTGTTGACGGAGTGGATAGTTTTAATGTCATAAAATAGTTGTACAATATTGATAAAATGAATGTCAACTTCAAAACTTGTCCAAAACTGACAACATCGCATATGGATCCAAGTCCATTCGAACGAATGAGTGTCTCTTGGGCAACACAGGTGCTCAGCAATTCGGTAGCAGCTGGCATCGACATGACAGTACGAGAGGGCCTTTTGGGTTCTGACAAGTATATTCAGAACTGTGCAAAGCCGACTTAACTTTTTTTAAAGCGAATGAAAGACCTTTTGGACTGCAAGATAGTTAACAATAAAAATCCCCTTAAGAGCCCAATTCCGCGAAATTCCGCAGAAAAAATTTACAGGCTAAATGAACATATTAGGTTTCTTTCGAATCTCCAGCTCCTAGGTAAGGCTAAAGTTAGTTGTATAAAAGGTTTTATATTTACTATTAGGTACGTTATTAGCTCGAGTAGGGAAATTTTCGAGGGAAATTTTGAAACAAAATTTTTGTTGACGGTAAAACTTAACCAGGATGCAGAATAGAACTTTTTCTATAAAATTAGGTCAAGTCTAGGTATAAAAACTCATCCCTTAACACACGAAGTCCAATTTATAGTAGCTAGTTTAATCTCAATGAAATTGTTGAGACGCATATTCCAAAAAATGGCACGAACTGCGAAGAGGATGACGATATAAATTTGGACTGGAATGTTGTGGAAGAAATCTCTCCGGCAGAAAATTTGGAGCTATTTTAATTTCAGGTTTTTTTCAATTTTTTTTCTTATAGCTTTTTTTCAACTAAATTGTAGCGCTGTAGTTTTATCATACGTAAATAGTTTACAAAAATAAAATAAATAAAAGTTTTTGTTAAATTAAAGTTGTAGTGAGTAGTTATAATATAATAATAATTTAGAAAAATGTATTTGTTTTGTAGTAGTAGCTTTTAGTGTATATTTGTTGATATATATAAAAAAAATTAATTATTTCTAGTAGTTTTAGATTTATGTAGGGCACGAGCCTAGCTTTTTAAAACAGTTGCCATGCAATTATTTTAATTACTGGTATTTTAAAAAATTGTGTTTTAAAAAGCAGATAAAGTATTTATTCATTTTACGTTGAATGGATAATGTGAGAACTTGTGGAAGGAGAGGAGGCAATGATGAAAGCTAAGCGAAAAATCAATATTAAATAAAGATTATTGCATATATGAAAGTACCTCCAAAAATATATTATTTTCAATTCATCCAGCGAAATTCATTTGCATGTACAAGCAAAGTGGATGTAATGCATACATAAATAAACATTAAGGTGTATAAATGTATTGGCATTTATTTTTATTGTAGCGGAAGATTCTATAGAAATATTAGCTTCAAATTGAATTTTCGTTTTTTATAAAATACTAGCGTATCCTAGATGCTTTGCTACCCTTATAAAAAAATCAAGAAAAGTTAACTGAAATTTTGAATTTTCGATTTTTTTTTTGGAAAAGGAGTCGAAGAAAATTGATTCAATTTTTTTCCAAACATTTTTTAAAAACTTTTCCTTATAAATTTATTTTTTAATTTATTTTAATTGAAGTATTTTTTTCACTCTTTCTCTCTCTCTTTCAGCACCACATATGTATAACGTAATGTATGCGTATTTTAGATGTATTTGTTGTTGTTGCATGTGTTTTGTATGGGTAGCGACCAATGTTCACCAAAATGGACATATCTCTAGAACGGGTCCGCCAATCTCATGAAAACTTACACATTAACCTTCTCCTAATATCCCTTTATAACTCCCAAGAATTTGGCGCAATTTGATCTCGTGGTTCTCAAGTTATAGGCGCTAATCATAATTTGCAATGATTTTTATAAACATACATATATAGATTTCATTGTCTTATTCACGCCGCTTGTTGGTGGAGTTGGAGTGTTAAGAGACAAGGGCAGAAGGGAATGCATATAAGAGTTGTTGTTGTTCAGGATTTCCCCTTGATCGAAGTCTCGCTAATTTTCTGCTTTTTAAGAGTTTTCGTAGACAACTTGTGGCAAATGCGATGATATGGGGGTGGAAATACTGAATGAAGCAATTAATATGAATGAAATTTTCCTTTTGCTATGATTTGCATATAAATATAAATACAAATGCAATTAAAATAAGATATATAATTGAATTAAATAAATAAAAAGAAAAATAAACAATGCAGAATAAAATGAAATTATATTAAACTAAACGAAGTTAAAAATAAATAAAATATCAAATTCAGTTAATTAAAAAAATTACTTAATTTAATATATATAAAAAAAATTAAATTAAATCAAGTGAAATAAAATAAAATTAAAATAAATTAAAATAATTTAAAACAAATAAACAAAAATTCTATTAAATTTAGTTAAATGAAATAAAATGGCAAAAATGCAATTAAAATGAGCATTAAAAAATATACATTTAAAAAATAAAATGTTATTAAATAAAATAAAATAGTTTTAAATAAAAAAAATCTATACATAAAAATAATAATATAAAATAAAGTAAAGTTAAGTAAAATAAAAGTAATTAAATCAAAATAAATTAAATATACCATATTTAGCCATAAAAACAAATTTATAACATAAATATATGTTGAATTAATTACATATGCAATTTATAAATACATATGTATATATATTTTTATTAATGCATGTATAAGTAAATATTTTTCTAGCGTTTATAAGTTTTTTTATATTTTTAAAGCTTCATTACTTAATTATGCCAACATTTTGCAACTCATCGCAACAATTTGCCGTTGATGGCGGTGTTTTTCCCATGGCTCGAGTTCAAATCCAACTTTTCTAATATTTTAATTTTTTTAACTTATTTAATTTAAATTAAAGTTACATTGGTTACATATTTATCATTTTTATTATAATTTGTTAATTAATTTTAAGCATATGTGTATAATTTTGGATTACCATACTAAACACAAAACGAATAGTATGTTTAAAAGGAGTGGTTAACCCGAGTTCGAAGCCCACCGTTCTAGATTATTAAAAAAAAAATTTTCTTTGAATTTTTATATCTATATTGTGGCCAAAATTCGAAGCGAGTGTCAGATGAAAGAGGGAAGCCAATAACTGGCATGTTCGATGAAGAAATCGTAACAATATATAAAAATCAATGCAAATGATGAACGCCTATAACTTGAGAACAACCAGATCAAATTGCATCAAATTTTTAGGAGTTATAAAGGGATATTAGTAAATGGTCAATATGAGACTGACGCAGCCGGTCCAGAGATTTGACCATTTTAGTGATCATTGGTCGCTACCCATTAAAATACATGCAACAACAACAAATAAATGTAAAATACGTGTACATTACGTTGTATGTGGTGTTGAAAGAGGGAGAAAAGGAGTGAAAAAAATTAAAACTAAAATAAAATTTTAAAGAAATAAAAAAAAATTTTTTTTAGGAATCAAATTTTTTAGATTGAACGAAATATTTTGACATTTCTTCATTCAAGTTTACATTAGATTATCTATATTTTTTAGAGGTGTAGCAAAGCACGCTAGGGTCTGTTAGTTTATTTATATATTTTAATAAATTTAAAAAAATTAATAGGATTGCAGGCACTATACAAGTTGAGCATTTTTTTCTTGTAATTTGAGTGCGAACTCGAATTTATGCTAGTCCCCTAATGGGTCGCATCTTCGCTTCCGGCCAGTCGCCTAATGGACCTTGTACATGCTAAGGCATCAGATTTCATTTAACATTTGCGCCTTCTTATTATATTAACATTCTCTGTAACAACTTTTCTCGAGATGGACAGATGACATAACTCAACAGGTGGCAAACTCCAAATATGTTAGTTGCGAAATATCTGCGAGAGGAATGTATTCAACGCTCTATCGTCTGCGAAATATGCGCACTATCACCGAACTCGAGTTACCACAGCAATCTTTAAACGTCGACAGCCTGAATGTGCACGAACATCTGAGATCACTGCTTATTCTGCCATACACCGACGGCAAATCGCGCTTGTTAATTGGTTTGGACAACACAACCGAACTCTGCACTCCAGGGGAAGTGCACCAAGCGGAAGACGGGGACTTAATTGCTGCGAGTTGTAAACTCGAATGGTCAGCTTACGGTTACGACAAATCCGCTCACATACCAGTCGACAGTTTGCTCCTCGTGTGCAGCTGTAACAAAGATAATCAGCTGGACAGTTTGATGAGGAGCTATTTCTCCGTAGATTCCGTTGGTATCAGTTCTACCGTTAAACCCCTTAGATCGAAAGCAGTCGGGCGTGCATACCACCTGATGGAGAATACAGTGAAGTATGATGCCAAAGATAAGAAATGGGAAACGGGTATTTTGTGGAAATACTATAACATCGATCTACCTGACGCATACCGAATGATCTTTAACCGTATTCAATGTTTGGAAAGAAAAATGGAAAATAACACTGAGCTGAAGCAGTTTCTTGTCTATGTGAGGAAACTGAAAGCCAACGAAATCTCAAGAAGAGGCAAATCCTGATTTATTCCGATATTTACAGCCTTGAATGCCAACAAAAATTAAAGAAGAATTGTATGGGACGCCGCTGCTAAGGTGTGTGATACTAGTCTAAACGACGTACTGCTCAAAAGTCCTGATCAAATACGATGATAGGTGTCTTAATGCGATTTCGTGAACGTCCGGTGGCTATATGTGGGGACATTCGCGAAATGTTTTATCAAATTCTTGTTTGTTATGACCGTAATGACGTTTGGAGCATCGTGCTCCCCGAGTCTGGCTAACTACACAAAGGATAAAAATGCTATACGATTTGAGAAAACATTTCCCAAGACAGAAGCAGCGATCGTTAGAAACACATTTATAGATGACTGACTGCACAGTACAGGTGATCCAATTCGCTACTGATGTGCACAACTTGCACTCTTAAGGCGGTTTTGAAATGAGAAACTGGCTATCGAATTCCAAACGAGTCGTACAGGCAATCACCAATCAGTATGAGATTATAAACAAGTGTTTTGTTGGACCCAGGTCAGAACTCCAAAAGGTTCTAGGAATGTGGTGGTTGCCTACCGGTGACGAGTTAACCTCTGTTGAAAACTTTCAACCAGAGGTCTTCGATGAAACTCGCCCTTCCACAAAACGACAGATACTTCGAGTGGGGATGACCATCTTCCATCCTTTATGTTTACTAGGCTTTATCCTGATAAAAGCCAAGATGATTTTACAAGACGTATGGAGATCGGGTGTTACCTGGGACGAGCCTTGGCAAAATCATAAATGCTCAGCATGGTGGCAATGGCTAAATAGATAAAATTACTATCAGTTGGCGAGCCATAGTAACGGTAATCAACTTCACATCTTCGTCGACGCTAGCATATCCGCATATGCAACCGTGCCCTTTATACGTTCAAGTATGATCGACAAAATCTGCTGTAGTTTCGTTGCTTCCAATACCAGAGTTTCTCATTTGAAGCCACTATTAGTGCCAAGGCTTGAGTTGATGGCGGCAATCATCGTCTAGCTAAGTTCATAGAACACGAGTCCTCCATAAATATAAACTTACGAGTCTTCTAGTCCGATTCGAAAGATGTTTTCTGCTGGATAAAATCTGCCACCCGAAACTTCAATCAGTTCGTGGCGGTTCGCGTTAGTGAAATTCTAGAAGATTCACAGTTCGACGAATGGCGAGGGTACCATAGAAGAATAATGTAGCAGATGACGGAGCTAAGTGCGGCCCTAACATTAAAGTTAACTACGCTGACAGGTGGTTCACGAAAACCGCCTTTCTGAGATCATCAGAAATTTCCTGGCCAACCACTAACTTCGAACAGGTTCAAACTGAAGTGGAAATAATACAACACGTAAATAGAGATAGCACTACAATACACGATGCATCCTCGGATCCACGACGGTTCAGTAAGTGGGAAAGCTATGTTCTGCTCAGATGTGCATTCTTCGTTTCCTTCGTTGGAGTCTGAAATTCCCAGCAAAAATCGTTTTACACATATGTTGCTTGACGACAGAACGTGTACGAGCGTCGAAATTATCCTGTTTTGTAAATGTCAGCAAGAGTATTATAGCACAGAATATGCTAAACTAAGAAGTGGAGCAGTAAGTCAAAAAAACTCAATTAAAAAAATTTCTCTCTTAATAGACGAGTATAGGCTGCTGCGAGTAAATGGTCGATTTGTTGTAGCACGAGGGGTACCAGCTGACCTCAAACAACCAATCATACTTCCCCGGAACAGCATCACTACTAACCTCATCACAGATTTCTACCATCGAAGGTTCCATCACCACCACAACGTAATAGTGGTAAATGAGATGAGGGAGCGATTTTGTGTTCATGTTTACGAGCATTGGTGAGAACAGTGGCTAAGTCATACCAACGGTGTCGCAATCAGCGAGCCATGCCGAACCCGCCGGAAATAGCATAGTTACCCAATGATCGCCTGACAGCATTCTCTAATCCTTTCGACAACACAGGCGTCGACTATTTTGGTCCCTTTGATGTAACTGTTGTCAGTAAGCACGAAAAGCATTGGGGAGTTGTATTTACGTGTATGACCATACGCGCGGTCCACATCGAGATTTTGCCATCATTATCCACCGATTAGTTTCTGTTGGTGCTGAAGTTGTTTATTTCGGAAACAAGAGTACTTAGCTTTGAATTAAGCCTTAAGAATTTAATGTTTAAAAATGTACAAAAAGTGCAATCTTGTGGATGTATGTCCCGTAATCCTCCAAATGAGACTGCCTGTTGTTATGTTTTTTAATAAACTTTCTTTTTCCTTTGGTTCGTTGGCGGAGTCGTACATACATCTACGAGAAGCACAATTATTTTAGCGCAAGCAAATTAATGCAAAATAGATAAAGTTTAATTTAAAAATACGTTCAAAATAAGTGTTAAACTCGACCTTCGCCAATTGCAAATAAATTTTTAGTGTGCCATCGTGCATTCTTTCCAAGCTATCAAATTGCTTTGCTACAACACTTTGACCATCGCAGAAAGGTTGGAGTTCGGTGTTCCTTTTATTAGCGCGTTCAACGGCAACTTGAGCTGCAATAAAAAAAAAATCAATGATATGACGACCGTTTCCCTGTCCCACCTGGTGCATATGAACAGGGAATGTTTCTTAGAACGGTTTCCTTCAATGTTTTGGAATCATATACGTTTTGCATCTCAACTCTTGATAATATGCCGTTACCATTCCTAATTGTATTAATCCTTTGATGGTAAGTATCAAGCAGAATTCTTCAATTAAAATTAATGCTTCATTATTAAATTTTTTCTTTAACTCGTAAACTAGCATTTCCTATTCTAATACGCTAAAATATTTGTTAATAACTTGAAACCGGCCGTTGAGGTTTCTTTAAAGCTTGATTTCAGGTATAAAATCGTAGCATTTAGGAACAAGGCAGTGTTCCGGCAAAGATATCATTCTGGCACATTTCAAGAAAGCTTGTAAATATCGTCGAAAGCGGCCTCTGAGCTCATTAGAAAAAAGGGTTCCTTGTAAATTAAATCCTTTTAACATTTTCTAGATGTGAAGAACAGGGGGTGTCTTTTATGTATTGGAATCAAAAATATGCCACACCGCTTTTATCTACTTATTGTTGACCTGCTGTTGTCATCAGTGGACCGCCGGCGATAAAGTAGATAAACATGATTTCCACCATTAATTTCTGCAACTAATTGTCTTGGAAAGCGCTGCGAACCCTTTCTATCCACCATACCGTGAGAATTTAAATCCAGTGTTCGACAAGAATCATGAATCATATTGTTTGAAGCAATCTCATGTAACAATCGATCCTCATCATTATTTGAATTTTTCAGATGTCACGTAGTCTATTTTATTTCGTTCCTGATTGCGTAGTACTACTTCGTAGATTTCTGCTATCATGGTCGCTTTCTCTTCCGTTGTTTATGTCTCCGTGCCATGCCGAATGTGTGTTAATCGTATAACGTGTTCGGCATTCTTGGGCCTCTGCCTTCGACTAAGTACGCTGGGCTGTATCCCGTGGATTCACATACGCAAATATCGAGTGCGAGCGCTATCTCTGGTAATAATCCCTCCCGGTTGCGCAACTCTTCGCCGGTGAACTGTGCGATAAATCTCTTGATATTCCGGTTTGCTCTTTCAATCGGGTTCTCCTGTGTATAGGGCGAAGTTAGCTGACATTTTACGCCATGCTCACGCCGGAAGTCTTTAAATCGATTACTGGTAAGCTGAGCTTCGTTTCCCGTTAAAAGTATTTTCGGGGCGCCAAAATGGGCTAGGGTCCTTTCTCTAAATGCTCGGGTGAGACCTTCGGCGGTTGCCTTGCAAACTGTTACGATTTCTACCCATTTCTAGGATGGATCCAGGAAGACCAGAGTCATTGTGTTGCCGTGCTTCAATCGTGTTAGTGGGCCTACGAAGTCTGTACATACCGCTGCCCATGTTTCCTCTGCTATTTGCGTAAGCATTTTACTGGTTTGCTGCTGATTCGGTTTGTAGATCTGGCATTCATGGCACTGCTGCACATATCGTATCACGTCACTGAACATCCCTGGATAATAGTAACGCGCCATTACCCGAGCTATCTATTTTCGAATGCCCATATGGCCTGCACTTGGCGTATCCTGACTCTACTTCATGACTCGTCCGTGGGTCGTCGGCACGCTCAACTTCCACGGAGTGTCATATTCCCCATCATCTTAGGTTGTTATTCGTTTATAAAGCTTGCCTTCTTCCACCACGTAATCTGAGAATTTCCTTCACCTTCGCCATCTTTCCATTGAGCCATCCGCAGTCTTCATTGTTGCCTCCTTCTAGCACGGTACCCAACTGTTCTTTCTAAGGTTGCCTTTATAACGCGTCTGCTTCGATATTCAACTTTTCCTTCCTGTACTGCACGTCGAACGAGTACTTCTGGAGCTCTTACGCTCATCTCGCGATTCTAACTGACGGACTCTCAATTGCGTTCAATCACTTTAAAGCCAGGTGGTCAGTGATCACTGTAAAATTGTAACCTTCATAACATGGTCTCGTCTTTCTTACTGCCCAGACAAACGCCAAGTACTCCTCCGAGGACGAGTGGTTGATTTCTTCAAGAAGAACTCACATTTTTTTGGATTTGTTCGTAGATTAGCCTTTCGCAGCCGCTGGAATACTCCTGTGCCTTAAGTGGCCTTCTAACGTGGTGCTTGCAACGATGATATCGTATAAGTAAGCGAATGCGTTTGGCTCCAACTCTGGGCGATGACTCGGTAAAGCACTTTCTGGAACGTTGCTGAGGCCGAATGGCCTTACTTTCTGCTGGAACAACCCACGTCTTGGTGCTGTGGTTGCCCTATACAACTTTTACTTTCATCCATGGGAATCTGCCAATAACTATTCTTCAGATGAAGTTAATAAAACGGCCACTTCGGAGACGATTTAGTATATGCTGGATGCGGGGTAGGCATCTGAGTTTCCACCTACCGTTTTTCTTCTTGGCCAAAACTATTGGTGCGCTGTGTGGGCTGTGGGATGGTTCGATGCAGCGCTTCTCGAGGATTTCGTCTATTTCCTTATTGATCACCTCTTGCATTCTGGGGTTCTTCGGAAAGTATCTCTGCATGATTGGCCGGTTTCTCGCATCACTAATTTATTGGATACCCCGGATAACTTCTCGAACTACTGCTACCCTCTTCTGACTAAATCGGTCCCACGGGGATCTGGTTGGTCGTGTTCTCGAAGGCCATGGTCATACACGTGACGGCTTTCTATTTTTTTCCTGTTAACTCCCAATTTTATTGACTCTCTCCCGCACCTGAGCTCCATACTTTCTTTTGACAAGTATTCCATTCCGATGACCATCTGTATGACCAGACCTGGTTGCACGAGCAGCTCGCTCCTATGTACCTCGTTCCCCAAATTTACATTAGCCTCCATTGCTGCTGTAACCGCCTTCTCTCTGACAACGCCCATTACCATTCTTGCCCATTCTAAAGTCTTCTCGCCATCACACTACACATCGTTACTGTCCAGATTGCGGCTGTCACCTGTACTCCTTTCATCGTTACTGTGACCAGAACTCGACCGTGCGCTTGTTTTAAGACATGTTTCTAGCACGAGGATGTACTGTTGTGAACCAACCCCTCGATACTGTTGGGGCCCCAGGTCGTTACCTGTTTGACGTCGCGTATATGTGCGCTACAATGTCCACATTTCGCATCGTCTGCAGGCTGTACGGGGATTAACATATTTATGCTGGAGCCTTTGAGGGTGGGTGTTTTGCTGCTCTGGTCGTGACAGCTCTTCTCTGTTGCCTTTACGCGAACGGTCTTGCTGTTTCTCCCGACCTTCTCCGTTTATCGCGTCTCTCGTTCATATTCAAATATTGGTAGCTGTCTTCTCTTTGTCGCGGTACAAACGTTCTCGCTGTCGATTTCAACGGTTCCTTCTCGGATGGAATGTTTTCCAAGTCTTTCACCAGATCCACTCTTCAAGACTGTGAAATTATGACTCTTCACATATAGCTGATACTGCCGAGTGTTGCGATATATTCGGCTCAGCTTCTGCTTAATGTCGTTATAGCGTGTCGCATGAGCCCTTGGAGTACTATGACATAGTCTTTGAACTTGCTTGCTTGCTGAACGCATCGTCGGATTTCATCAGTCAGACACTCAAAATGCCGGAAACTCAAGACAAACTTTAGAAAGTTTAGAAAGTCTCTCTTTAAGAGGTCCCAACCTTGCCAGTGCCGATTGTTGTTATGGAACCATACGAGAGCTTTATCTTTTAAAAACTCCGGTTATTGGGATCGAGTTCTGATCAATATCGTTGCCGTCCGCTAACTCTTCTACTCGCTTCACAAATCCTAGTGGTACCTTACCTCGATGAACGTACGTCGTGCATCGTCATCGTGTCATCTCTTGGTGTTGCGGGCTTCAGTGTTACAATTGGACGGACATGTCGGAAGACCAGCTTTGTGAAATGATTCTGTAAGCCTTTTATTCCACTCTGTGTCTGAAAGAAGCTAGCAAAGATTGACTCCTGGTACCCAAACTCTGTGGTGTATCTCGGAACTCTTCGCGGTTGAGGTAAAATACCTATGTCACCTTGATTATCATCGCCTCGATCTTCTCGATCCTAAAATTCTCCTTGATGTCTTCTCTTCTGCTCCTTTGTTATTTTGTCCCTGTTCGGGCGCCAATTGTAATTAGGTGTTTCCTTTAGCCAGGGTTACTGAAATAATTACTCTTCTGTTTCGTTGTTACAACAAAGTTTATTTAGAAATATATGAATCTCCTCCACTGATCTTCCCTTCAGTAACGTAAAAACACTTTTCCTAGTATGTTCTACTCGCTACGCTTCACACTAATTTCGCTACTATTCGTAAAGGTAGTGGAGGTGGTATACCCTAGACTAGCCTTCCTTCTGGCTGGGTGAACACCCTTGTCGAGTATACAGTGGCGGACACAAGTCTTCATACTCCGCCAGTGTTCGCTGTGTTGAAAGTACCAACACTTTGCTGAAAAATGTAGACATAAAGTTTTATTTTGAATCCTTTTCTAATCACATGTATTAAAACAAATCCATTCTCCTACATAAAATAAAGCAATTATGGTGAAAAAGCTCAAAAATATCCTTGACAAAAGTCAACATACATCACGGGTTTACTAGCAGGTACGTCGATATGCTGTATTGTTATAGCGGTTAGGTACCCTTTTTTACTATTTTTTTAAATTATGTTTTCTCATTTTCTAGTATTGAATTTAGTTGCGACTTAAACACATCAACAATGGCTCCGCGAAAAACAATATCCATTGACGTAAGAAACTTGGTTATTCAGCACAGAAATGAGAAGGAATCGTTTAGTGAAATTTTAAAAATTTTAAACTTAAGTCCACCAAAGGTGCAGATCATTGTAAAACACTTTGAGAAAAATGGATCCACCGAAAATAAGGCGCGTGCTGGCCGCCCGAAGAAACTAACTCGAAGAGACATCAGCTTTATTCTGAAGGAAGCGGATGATGATCCTAAAGTTACTGCTCCAAAATTAGCCGAAAACATCGCAAGATCAGCAAGAAAGTGTGTCCATCAAAGAACAATTCGAAGAGCTCTGAACGATAGCGGCTTCCATAGTAGTACACCACGTAAAAAGCCATTTATTTCTGACAAGAGAATGGATATTTGCCAAAAGGTCTTGTTTACAGACGAATCGAAGTTCAGTATATTCGGCAACGATGGAAGAGCAAAAGTTTGTAGAAAAGAAAATACTGCACTTAACTCCAAAAATATAGTACCAACAGTGAAGCATGATGGTGGCAACGACAGCGGTTGCGGCATCTGGAGTTAGAAAGCTTGTTTTTATTGAGGGTAATATGGATCGGTTGAAATATAAGTCATTGTTGGAAGGTAATCTGAAGCCTTCGGTGGACAGTTTGGAGAATGATCGTAGGATAACGATCCAAAGCCCGCGGCCCATGTTAGTAAAGATTGGTTGCTTTATCATACTCCAAGGGAACTACACACACCAATTTGAATGTTATTGCACATGTCTGGGAGATTTTTGAGCAAAAAATTAGAAAAAATCTGATTTCCAGCTCAGCATTACTCATGGAACGTCTTATTGAAGCTTGGGACAGTACTCCCTCAGAATTGACAAATTTAGTGGCTTCGATGCTACGATGGCTTCAAGGTGTTATTGTTGCGAAGGGTGGACCAACTTAATACTAAAAATGTCATGTTACCTGATATTAACCTTGATAGTCAAGGACAAGTATACCTCTCAATCATCTACTGTCTACTTAATTTATTTACTTCCTTTTGAGCTTTGATAGTATGCTGCACGCAGGCAGAATGTTATTTTATAATAACAGCTACTATTATTAAGCAGTTTTCCCTAATGCTATGTATGTACATATGTATATGTACATGCACAAGAAAACTTATGCTTGAACATGTCTAACAGCGAAGAAGTAAAATCCATAAATTCAATATGTGTAATAACATATAACGCAATAAATATTCATAGCAGCATTATATTTATAACAAAAGTCGTGTCTACAATAAATTAAGTAATTCAGTTAAATTAATTATATGTACATATATGTTCATGAATATTAATTTCAAATTGATATGATTGATAAATCATTTCTGAAACAAAGTGCTTATTGCTTTAATGTTTAATGATAGACACCATTATTTTTTTCTGACACGTATGTATATAAATAGTTTTGTTAATAATCCGACACGCGAACAAGCGACATATAACTGAAATTGACATGTGAAAAACATGGATTTTCAAGATTAATGTCATAAACGATTAGCCACGGCTCTTAAGGTTTGTTTATCGATATTACAAATGCTAGCCACACTGGAAACTCTGACCTCATAAAGTGGAATGGCACGAACGACAGATACAAAGGAGTCCGTGAAAACAAATCGTCTTCACCTTTGTACTTTTCTTTAAAATTGCGGCAGTGATAATTTTTCCAGTGCAAATCAAGTGGCATTACAAAAATTTAAGTGGCATATGTCCCGTAACATAATACCAATCCGACTTTAATTGCAGATTATAAGGTAATAATTCGTACAATTCCAAAGAATTTGAGAACACCGTTGGGTGGTTGACATCATCTCGCTTGGTAACGGACTCAGTCAATTTGTAGGTCATTAATTAACCAGCTATCTGATTTTTTTTCCCAGCCAAAATAAGTCTTGCTCGACCATATGTCACTGGTATTTTGCCATTATCCATATCAAGCAATTTTTTGGGAAAAAACTTCTGCCTATTGGTCCTTCTGTAATTCTATTCGGATGTTTAGATTTGAAGGAAGGACTTTAAACATTTGCTAAGCTCGTCGGCTGGTGTTGATCGTGAAAAATCTCCTCGTAATAAAATCTTTCCACCCTCAAGCCAGTTTTTGTTCTTTCGGAAATCTTGTAACGTTGGTTTGCTGCAACACTTTCACCATCGCAGAACTTCTCAAAAAAAAAAAAAAGAAAAGGACTAGCATTTCCTATCCTAATACGCTAAAATACATTTGAATAACTTGAAACCGGATTTCCTTGTTTAAATCGACCGTTGAAATTTCTTTAAGGATTGATTCCAGGTACAACATCGTAGCATTTATAATAAGACAGTGTTCTGGCAAAGATATTATTCTGGTACATTTCAATAAAACTTGTAAATATCGTCGAAAGCGGACTCTGAGCTCATTAGAATAAGGTTTCTGTTATAAGTACATCCTTTTAACAGTTTCTAGATGTGAAGAACAGGGAGGTGTCTTTTATGTATTGGAATCAAAAATACGCCAAACCGCTTTCATTCACTTTGATTATTGTTGACCTGCTGTTTCATCAGTGGATCGCCGGCGATAAAGAGGATAACCATGATTTCCATTATTAGTTTCTGTATCTAATTGTCTTGGAAAGCGTTTTGAAACGTTTCTATACAAAATACCCTGAGAATTTAGATCTGGTGTTCCACAAGAATTATGAATCATACTTTTCGAAGAAATTGCATATAGCAATCGATCCTTATCATTATTGGGAATTTTGCAGATATTTTCATGCATTTGGTTTCATTCTCTACTAACCAAATGATAATGTACGTATGCGGCTATCCGTGTTTTTTGTCACTCGACTGAATTCATTTAACAGCGCATACTTCATATAGATGATGCTTAACAAAGTAGTATCGAATTTTTGTCCACTATGGATTGCATGTGAACGTTATAAGCAAATATGGTGTGCCATAATGACGTACTTACGAAAAGACTGTTGAGCGTAATCACACATTTATCGCCGACTTCCAACGTATCTTGCTAGCAGAATAGTTGTTGATATCATCGCGAATATGAATGTATTTGTCAGAACGTAGCTCTGCATGGCTCAACCTGGTAAATGTTGATCGCTCAGTTTCAATTTTGACGTACAAATCCAAGGCGTATTGATAGAACGGACGCCGCCATTTTAAGATATGATTGTCATTTTCCCAACCCATCAGTCTGTATGAATAATAATTCGTTGAACTAACTTCTTTGCCAGTTTCGAAACCGGTAACAGGATTTAATACTTCATTCATATTCACCTCGCCAAAATAATATAGGATATTGTAATGTATTACATGATCGCCGTGTTTGGGACACAAACTTCAGAAAATTCATAAATCTGCTTAGCCAGATCCAAACTCTCACAACAAGATCTAACATGTGCGTACGCTTCAAGGACCTAAAAACATTTGACATTGACTACAGCGGTCATATAAAAGAGCGTAAATAAGGCAACGCGAAAGCACTATTACTTTTATTTTTATTATATCCTTTTTTATTATTTAAATATTTATCGCTTGTTGACTTGAATTTTTTTCTTCGATTTCACTAAATATTTTAACTTCAATACCACATTCCTGCTTTGAACGTTTTTTTTTTGAGTTCCCGCATTTGTATTTTTAATTTTATATGTTTCTGGGTATTTATAGAAACGTTTTTGAAAATGAAAATACCTGTCGCCACGGTCTAAGCTATGAACAAGTGCTGAGAACATTGCATATATTAGAAATAAGCGCCAAAAATCGTAATGAGCACTTTTTCCAAAACTTTACTACCTGCTTAAGCCGATGAATCAATGAACCCTCCAACATCAGACAAGGTACCCTACTAAATACATTTACATGACGCATTTTCGATCAACTTCGGTGTTCTATTTCATAATCCGAATCTTGCAACAGAATTGCCCATGGATACACTCTTAAGGAAATTCCTTTCTGCCGCATAGTCATTGCAAATGCATTACAATCTTAAAAATCTTGAAACGTACCAAAAACAGATACGCCACTTTTTTAGTGCCTCGACAATGCCCAGGCCAACCTCATTACAGCGATAGCATCGTCTACCTTCCGTTGCCTAAACTTTTACGATAGTCCTATTTGCATCCTCTATATTTACCTGTGATGTCATTGTTTTAGATGGACGTACATTTTCGTAAACGAGAATTTGTTTCTTCAACTCTTGTTTGGTATTGACTTGATATAAATTCGCCTTGTTTATGTTCCGTCCATAAAATATTCGATCATCCAAATCGATTGGCCTACTTATGTTATATCCATGAAATTATAAAGATATTCTATATATTCCTCATTAGGACTTTTTTGCGATTCCTAGGCTCGCGATGTACCTCGATAGATAATACAACGACCCCAAACTCCTTCTTTAAAGATTGTTTCAATGTAGCTCAACTAGTAATACCACGTTGACTCCGAATATGCAATTTCGCGGCACCCTTTAATATTTATTTCCCATAAATAACTTTTGCAAATCACCCAATTTTACAGCCGTGATATTCGCTTCAAAATCTTCCAGCCATTCCTCCATTGTAGGCTACCCAGTACCAATAATTGCTAACAGAGAATCCTTGATATCACACAGTGTAAATACCGATTGCCAAATCACTGCCACTCGTGACACACAGCTATGAGCTAATATGCTATCATTGTCAGAACCAACGTCATCGTCTACAGTAAGATCGAAGTAAGCACAGAGACTGTCTTGTAAAATAGCTTTTCGTCCGGTGGTCGAGAGTCCAAATTCTTCTAGCTTTTCTTTTAACTGGTTAACAGTATGTGCGAAACTATGTCAATATACAATAGGGGTATTCTCTTTGTCTGGGAAGTGCATGCTACGGTGCACGGATAGGAAATTTTTCCCATTCGTGCAATGGCACAACAACAAAACACATGCAAAAAACATATGGTACGTTAGGAAAAATAACCTATGCGAAAACCTATGTATATTTATTTCCCACAGCTAGCAAGAAGGAAATTGCAACCCTGTGACGAAAAAGTAACCCTGTGCCTGTGTGGTTGTTATTATTTCACTTGAATATGTCAAAATTTTGCAACGGGGGTGCTCTCGATCTCTGGCACAATTCAATAGGATATATTTGCATAGTATGCATTTCCTAGACAAAGAGAATACCCCTATTGCTTTATCTGTAATTAAGAATTTAAGAATTTATGTAATATTTTAATTTCAAATATTTTGCCAATTAAGGCTTACGTTTCTCCTTAAATCAAAACATATTTACTTCAACATTTTTTCAATTAGAATTTCTAAAAAAACATCTTTATCTTTAATTCAGAGTATTTTCAACTATTATTACTCTTTATTTTACAATTACTTAGGATTTCGCGAAAACCTTTATAACTGAGTTTGCACGAGGCGATTCTTCTTGCCGAAACTCGTATTTTGTACGGACTCTGTTGAGATCGATCAGCACGCTTTGTTATCTTATTCGTCGCTGTAAAATTTGACATTCCCTTTCACATCTGTATTTGCATTCTCTGAATGGTTGCTATTATGATAAGTTTGAAATGGATTTATGGAATTAAAGTTTTAATGTGTATATGCAAATGTAAATATTTTAGTATATGTTAAATTTATTAAAAAAATATTTTATGTTAAAACATATGTAAAAACTTGTAAAAGGGTGAAATGTACAGTAAATTGCGGAAATAAAATAACTGGAATGGCAGAAAATTGCGATGAACAAAGTTTTTCCGTGTGAACGTGAAAGGTAATACCAAAAGAGATATTGCCGATAAAAGGTAACAAAAGTATTCGTGTGTAAACTCATTCATTCTCACTTTCCTTCGCAATATGTTATTCGCTCTCAATTCACCTTCATGAATAATTTGTATATTCTCTTCGAACCAGGATCAACAGTATTGTTTATTTACCGCACCACTCAGATGATGAATTATTTGTTTATGCGTGCAACCCTGCTGCGTCGCAACAGCCTCGCCCATAGATGTCGCTGATACATTGGAAGATAACATGATTAACCATTTTGGGAGTTTTAATCCCGTTAGCTATTCCATGTAGATTTCCACCTTCTGTGGAATCTATAAAAGGCCAATGTTGCCTGACAAACGTCCTCTTTTCAAATTGATCTTCATATCAGCGACATCAAGGTGAGCCTCCCCTATTTTTTTCTAATCATTTTTCATTTCATATTTTACCTATAATAAAATATAATTGAATATCTTTGACAAAAAACAAAAACATTAATTTTTTGTGCATCAACTTGGAGAGGAAGTAGGTTTTAATTTTGTTATAGATTGGATTACTGTGGAAGTACGGCGCCTCCCCGATCCACGTTTTCCAGAATTCACGAGGAATTCTAGACCCTATCAGCCCCGAAGCGAATAATGGTCCTTCGAGCCGGATTGTCTACAGGGAATCAAAAAAAAAAGCATAAACAATTGGAATTTTCTCATTGCCAAGTCGCCTCATTGGAAAAAATAATTCTAAATTCTTAAAAAGCATCCATGTTGGCCACTGTGAACGAGTTGTGGATTTTGATTTTGCCGATCCACAAAAGTTCCACAGGGAGTTAACTGTTTTTTTTCCAAAAAAATAAAATATATTTTAGAATTGAAAAAATATATTATATATATATATATATTTATATATATATATATATTTATATATATCCAAAACTCAAGCCACAAATTCCGAGGACATCATCAACCAAGAAGAGGATTAAGACCGGACATATGGAGGTAAGTGATCTTTAACATATTCATGTATGTATATTTGCGTTGGAAAAGCCAACAAAAACAAAAAAAGAAGGATAAAAAAGAATATACACGTATATGTATATATCTATATCTATATATATATATATATATATATATATCTATATATATATATATACATATAACTGAAAAATTAAAAATTCTCACAAAAAAGAATAAGAAATATAAAATAAAATAAAAAATAAGTGAAAGAAAAGTGGTCGCGCCGGCATCAGTAAAGCCGTTAGCGAAACGCGCCACTATAAAAGTTGAAAAAAACACAAAAAGAATTGAATAGAAGTGGTCGGGCCGGCATAACCAAAGCCGTTAGCACAGCGCGCCACTATAAAAGTGTAAAGAAGTGTATGAGAGTGGTCGTAGCGAAAAGCGCCACTATAAAAGTTGATAAAACAAACAAAATAAGTGAAGACAAGTGGTCGCGCAGGCTTCAGTAAAGCCGCTAGCGGAACGCGCCATTGTAAAAGTGAAAAAAATGAAGAGGAGAAGTGACCCCGCGGTTGCACTGGAATTGGGTGGTGCAACAAGGCAAAGCGCCCTACAAACGAATTAAGAGCGGCGAAGCAGAGGAGCCAAGAGACGAGGCGCGTCAGTGTTGTTCGCCGAAAAAAAAATGTTTTAGATGCAGCAAGGCCCCCTACCAACGGCCCAGCGAACCGTAAGCTAATAAGCAGAAATAATAAGCAGCGTTAATGGTGAGTTTTCAGTAATCTGGTTTCTTAACATAAAATTATTAGGATTCATATTTTTCAAATTGTGAGAATTTTCACATATATTTTGTGCTTCAGGTACTGCGAAAGTACCACAGGCAGCTCCCGTTTTTCATAATTTTCTCAATTTCCGAGTTAAAACGCGTGGGACTTGGCATAGTGGAAGTTCCAAAGCCACCTCAACCTAAATTTAAGGAATTTTTTTTACTAATTGGCTAAATCAGTCGAATTCGTTTTTTGCTTTTATCCATTTAAAATGGCTAACGTTGATGAATTTTCACGGGCCTGTGATGCACTGTTAGAGTTCGAAGAGTTGTATGACAACGCTCCAAGTGCAAATCATTCGGTTTTTTCACTAGAAATCCAAAAAGAAGAACTCAAGGCATTATGGATTAAAGTTAAGGAAACATTTGAAGGATATTCGCGGAATTTATCTGGAGGAGAATCAGATGCATCGGCCAGACTTTCTGCAAAATGTCGGTATCAGGATTGCTACGCAGTTTATCTGACTTGCGCGGCATTGATGGGTGAAACCATTCATAACCTGAATTTGTGCAACAAAGTACGTCAACAGCGCATCCTGTATTCCGGGAACCTGAAGCGGCTCCGCGTTCGAATATTCATCTCCCTGCGTGCGACACCGAAATTTTTTATGGTGACTATATGGCATGGCCATCTTTTCGGGATCTACATCAACAATTCCCGTTTGACCCCAGTTGAGAAACTATATTATCTCAATCAAAAGACAGGAGAGAGGACGAGGAGAAGCTAAAGATATCGTAAAGAAATCTCCTCTAACCCATGATGGTTTTGCAACCGCATGGCAAAACCTTTCTGATCGTTACGAAAATAAGAGAGTAATGGCAAATAGTCAACTGAAGACACTGTTCAATCTGCCTACCGTGACAATTGAGCGTGGTAGTGACATAAAGAATTTACAACGAGCAGTAAACAATTGCATCTCAGTTCTCCAAATGTATGGGATTGAGATCAGCAATTGGGACGCTGTTTTTGAGTTTTTAGTTTCTAGCAGAATGCCGGATACGACATTAGCACTTTGGGAACAGGAATAGTGAACAAGGCCGAAATTCTGAGGTGGGAGGATTTAGACAGCTTCCTTTCAAGCAGATTCCAGACTCTTGAGACAGTATCTGACATTCAGAGTACGCGAGTGGATAAGGCAACCCAAAATCGTGCATACGCACCTCCCTCAGGAAAAAGGGTATCGGCACACCATACTCAGTACTCGGAACCTGTATGCAGATTATGTCCAGAGGAATCCCATGAGTTGAAGCTTTGTCAAAAGTTCCTTGCCATGAAGGTGGATGATCGTTCGAAAACTGTGAAAAAATACAATCTGTGCATGAACGGTTTGCCCCTTTCTCATATTGCAAGGGATTACAAGAGTACATTCAGTTGCATGAACTGTCATCAAAGGCATCATTCGTTGCTGCATAGAACGCCTACTGAGAAAAAGCCCACGGAAACTCCCACTGCTCCAACACCTGCAAGCACAGATGATAGGCAAACTCAAGCACGAAGAACGTGATCTTGGGTACAGCAATAGTGCACATTTGTCTCTCAGGAGTAATCTACGAGGCAAGGGCCCTGGATTCGGGATCGGAGGGCACGTTTATAACCAAGCGGTTGCAAAAACGTATTAATCTGCCAACTCAACCAGCTGACTTAAAGGTATGTGGAATAAACCTGACGATTCCGGCTAAAGTGCGAGAAATCGCCAAATTTGTTTTAGGTTCACCTCTCAACCCCCAGATTAGAATTGAGGCAAGAGGCCTGATTCTCCTCCAACTGACAGGAAACCTCCCCCAGTTTTCAGTAGACCAAATAGATTTTGGTTTACTGCCTCCAATTGATTTAGCTTTTGTCAATTTTAATAAAAGTCAACAGGTTGACTTGGTCATTGGTGCGGATTTGTATCCTGCCATAATAATGGGAATCATATTAAAAAATGTATTGGGCTCCCTCCTGGCACAGGAGACAGTCTTTGGTTGGATCTTAACAGGTCCAGCCCCTCAGACCTCGAGGGTGAGTCCAAATTCATATGTTTCCATGTTCTCCGAAATCTTTAGCTCTGAGCTCGCTCGGTTTTGGGAGCTTGAGCAAGTTCCAAGCAAGAAACCGGTCACTCCTGAGGAGGCATACATACATACATACATACTACGAACAGTAAGGAAGGATGAAGGACGATACATGGTGGCGCTACCTTTTGGACAAAAATTTCCAGAGGAGATTAATTTAGGATACTCGGGAACTAGTGCGATGCATCAATTCCTCCGAAATGAAGCAGCTATGCTGAAAAGCCTAGATTTTAGGGCTGAGTATCACCGAGTACTGCGAGAATACATAACCCTCGGTCATATGAAGCCAGTTGACAACAACACCGGAAGAAGCACTCGAGGAACATACTACTTGCCACATCATGCAGTCATCAAACCTCACAGCACCACAACGAAGGTACGCGTTGTATTTAATGCATCAAGTCCATCCTCGAACGGTGTAAGTTTGGTCCGGTTCTGCCAGCTGATATCATTGCAATTTTACTAAAATGGCGATTTTTGAAATATGTTTTTAACGCTGATATTGAAAAAATGTATCGGCAAATCCTATTACATCCGAATGACAACCGTTTCCATAGGATTTTATTTAGAGATTCAAACGAGGAGGAACTAGTAGAATATGAACTCCAAACGGTGACGTTCGGAGTCAACTGTGCTCCATATTTAAAGCAGCACATGTACGTTGATGACATCCTTGCTGGAGCTCATGACTGCGACACAGCGATACGAATGCGTAACGAACTTCTAGAGGCTCTAAATAAAGCAGGATTTCCCCTGCGAAAATGGACTTAAAATTCCAAGGAAATCCTGACTGATCTACCAAAGGATTACCTATTCAAAGAAAACTTCTTGGAGATTGATGCGATCAGTGAAGCAAGAATATTAGGAATTAGGTGGAATGCTGCTCATGATAGGTTTCATTTTAACGTACAAGAGGTACAAATCAGGCTGAGTTATACAAAGCGGGAAGTGCTATCATGTGTAGCAAAGCTGTTCGACCCTGCAGGTTGGTTAGGACCTATAGTGGTAGTGGCTCTCCAAAATAGAGTGGGATGACAATTTACCGAGCGAAATTTATCTGCGATGGGTGAGATTCTTAAAAAACTATATACATTGCAAAAATAAGAATTCCAAGATGGATTAGCTTTACGCTTTGGAACGAGATTCATGGATTCTGCGCTGCTTCTGAAAAAGCATATGCTGCTGCCCTATACGTAAGAGTACGGGAACGTACCTCAAATGGGACACCTGAGGTAAATCTGTTGGTAGGAAAAACCAAAGTAGCACCGGTAAAAACGATCTCTGGCGGAATTAATCAATGCCCTTCTTCCACAGTTTGACGTTCCTCAACCAACGGTTTACAAATGGACAGATTCTACGATAGTGGTCTCATGGCTACGGAAGCCCCCCTGCTCCTGGACTAACTTTGTTGCAAACAGAGTGTCAAAGATCGATGAACTCGTCGGAGTGAATGACTGGAATCATGTGGATTCACATAACAACCCGGTCGATCTAGGTAGTCGCGGTATATCCCCTCTCGAACTAGCGGAGAGTAGGCTCTGGTGGCAAGGTCTGGAGTGGTTGAAATTGGAACCGTCTGAATGGCCTCTGAAAAATGAGGAAGCGATTGAAACCGAGTTGGAACAGAAAATCATAAGAACTCATGCTTCACGTATTCAAGAAAGCGAAGACATTTTGGAGCGACTCTCAAATTTTTTCCAAGCATTGAGAGTAGTTGTACGAATTTTCCAATTCTACCATAGAACGCATCCAATACTAAAGCTGACACCCCAGAACGAGACCTCGGAAATAGGATCCGAAGAAATTCGAAAGGCAAAGGAATGTCTAATTCTGCTGACACAGAAACGATGTTATTTGACTGAATACCAGGCACTCGAAGGTTCAAACCCAATAAGCCCCAAGAGCTCCATCCTTACGCTCAATCCCTTCCTTGACAGGAATGGAATCACGAGAGTGAGTGGAAGGCTCGCGCTGTCGGCATTGCCGTACAATGAGCGCTACCCCATTATTTTACCATATGACTGCCAATTTTCCCCGCTTCTTGTCAAGTTTTCACACGGGATTTCACTGCATGGTGGAAATCAACTCATGTTGAGACTGATGAGAACGGAATATTGGGTTGTGCGAGTGAAAAATTTAATAAAACACATTATTAATAATTGTAAAGTTTGTATTATTTACAGAAAAAAGACAAGAGAGCAAATCATGGCAGCACTTCCTCCTGAACGAACAGATGTCTCGAGACCATTCACCAATGCTGGCGTCGATTTTACTGGACCATTTGACATCAAAAACTTTACGGGTCGAGAATGTCTGATAACAAAAGGATACGTCTGCGTATTTGTATGTTTTGCGACGAAAGCAATACATCTGGAGGCCACCAGCGACCTATCGGCCTCAACGTTTCTAGCTGCTTTTTCCAGGTTTGTATCAAGGCGCGGTTGTCCGCGTAACGTGTATTCGGACAATGGCACAAATTTCGTAGGAGCCAGCAAAGCTTTGGGGCAGGATTTCAAGAGGTTTATGACTGAAGCATCAAGTCTTACTGTGCAGTCATATGCCCATCAAGAAATTAACTGGCAATTTATTCCACCAGGAGCACCTCATATGGGAGGATTATGGGAAACGGGAGTGAAGATCTTCAAGCTTCATTTTCGAAAGGTGTCAAACACTATGCGCTTTACAATGGAAGAGTTCTCTACCTTACTCGCAAAAATAGAAGCATATCTGAATTCACGACCAATCAGCCCACTTTCAGACAACCCCGAATCGACGGAACCTTTAACCCCAGGACACTTTCTGATTGGAACTCCACTTCTGGCTATTGCAGAACCCGAAATCAACGGAAGCCCACTGTCGATCATCAACCGTTGGCAAAAGTTGAAAGCACTTCACCAAGGATTCTGTCAGCTTTGGAAGGCAGAATATCTCAAAGAATTGCACAAAAGAGTAAAGTGGCAATTCCCTAAGCGAAATATAGAGGTTGATGATTTTGTAGTTGTCAAAGAGACCTCTTACCCCCAATGAATGGCGACTTGGCAGAGTTGTTAAGGTTTTTTCAGGGCCAGACAATCGTGTTCGAGTCGTGGATATCTTTACGACGCGAGGCATAATCACACACAAGATCGTTATCGTTTTCAAATTGTTCCAAGGGAAACTCAGCAACCACGACGTTTATGGTAGTCTATGATGAAATTGTAAACATTACTGAATACAATGATAAAAAATTACAGATCATGACATATTGTGGCGAAAATGCGAAGCGAGTGTCAAACGAAAGAGAGAAGCCGATAGCTGCCATGTTTTAGAGCGTGGATTGAGAAAAATCGTAAAGAGAGATTCGATTATTGTTGTTGTAGCGGCATACGCCAGCCCCGTTTAGGATCAGGTAAGTCCAGTTTTAGTCATCGAGGTCATCTAACGGGAGGCCCAGGAAACGTGCTGTTTCGAAGAGTTCGGACCAAAGGGATAGGGGTGTTAGATGAGTCGGGTTATGTGGGCATTGAAAGAGGTGGTTAGTATTGTGCGGGGATTCTTTGCATGCGGGACATGTGTCGGATATGTCATGGTCGAGTCGGGATAGGTGGGAGTTAAGCCAACTACAATATCCAGAACTTAATTGTGCCAGGGTTACGCGGGTCTCACGAGGCAACTCGAGCTCTTGTTCTGCGATGGGTGGTGGTTTAACTTCGAGAACACCATTCACTGGAAGAGAGTTCAAGAAGATGTTGAAGGACTCTCGGTGAATGGTGTTGATGGCCTGTCTGTACGCCGTCCTCTCCAGCGGGTCTTGTCTATATTGCTTCCTGATGTGCCTGGGTGGTGGTTCAGCTTCCAGCAGGTGCCTGCTGGGACGATCCATACGGTAGCATCCCAGCGGGTACTGCTTACACAGCATAACATTATGCTCCTTAACTGGGAGCATGGATGCTTCACTGTGTAAGTGGTGCTCCGGCGCCACCAAGAGGCTTCCTGTCGCGGTTCGAAGGGCGGTGTTCTGACAGGTCTGTAGCTTCTTCAACTGCGTCGCGCTAATCCCCGGCGTCCAAACCGGCACAGCATAGTTTACGACCGGCCGGCCAATTGCCTTGTACGTTGCCAGCAACGTTTCTTTACCTTTCCCTCAGGTGCTACCGGCTAGCGATTTGAGGATTTTGTTGCGGCTTTGTACTTTGGTGGCAATTGCAGTCGTATGCAGTGAAGGAGTTCAGATTATCGAATGTTACTCCCAGTAACTTTGGGTTGTTCGTGGTCGGAATTTTTACGTCATCGGCCTTCACATCGAGTTATAGCCGGTACTCCTTCGTCCAGCTGGTAAAAAGGGTGGCAGAGGATTTCGCAGGTTGTAAATGTGAATGTGGTGCAGTGAAGAAGTTGGAAAGGTCGGCGAGGTAGCAGTTTACTGAAGAACAAAGGTTATCAATATCCTGGCCAGACGCCAAAATCGAACAGTCATCGGTGTATGAGATCAGTGAGACGCCCTCAGGTGATGGAGGAAGCCTCGAGATGTAAAAATTAAACAGCATTGGGGAGAGGACACCACCCTGCGGGACCCCTTGTTTAATTTTCCGTAGCTTAGATGTTTGACCTCGAAACTCAACCGATGATCGTCGACCACTCAGGTAATTCATGGTCCACCTCTTCAATCTAGGCGGTAATGAGGAATCCTCAATGTCCGATAGTAGAACTGAATGGTTTACCGTGTCGAAAGTATTCGACAGGTCCAGTGCTACTAGAACAGTTCGCGCACAGGGTCGATTTTGATTAAGGCCATGACTTATCTGAATGTTTATGGCGTTGAGTGCAATTGTGGTGCTGTGCACTTTTCGGAAGCCATGCAGATGTCTAGCTGGGCTCAGATGGTGTGTGAGGGACGGGAGCAGCAAGGCCTCAATTGTCTACGCTACTAGGGAAAGGAGAGATATCGGGCTATATGATTCTCTTTTATTTGCTGGTTTCCCCTGCTTTAGTAGCGGGACCACTCTACCCAGTTTTCCACACGTTTCCGTTCGCCTTCTCGATAACCCCCTGAACCTCTTCCCTGGAGAAATCAAGCGTCGCGCTGGTGTTCGGCAGTTTGCGCAGATGGCAGGTTACTCGTCGTTTCGTTTTGTCAACCGAATGGTGCAGTGTGAAAAGCCGGCTAAAATAGCTTGCGCACCTCTTCGGGTCCGACGAGGCGTGATCACCGAATGAAATTTCCACCCGATCATCACGTCTCGTCGGATTAGACAACGATTTGACAGTAGCCCAGAGCTTGGTCATCCCAGAGGAGAGATTGCAGGATCTTAAGTGCTCCACCCACTTGTTCCGCTTGTGGATATTAACCTTGTTCCGAATCTCGGCGTTGAGTTCCCTGATACGGGGATCGCCGGGATCGGCCAGGCGTAACGTGTCGCGCCTTGTCGCTAAAACCGCCGCTTCGGTGGGGAAATGAGGGCAGATTTCCGAGATGCGACCTGCAGGTATGAAGCGGGCGGCAGCAGACGCGACAATTTTGCGGAAAGTCTTTTCTGCAGGGAGGACGTTGGTGGGAGTGTGGAGAGCACTGAAGGCGTTCTCAGTAAATTCCGTGAAGCCGGCCAGTTAGTTTTGTTAAAGTTAACAAATGTCCGGTGGTCCACGGAAACGAAATCGGGAGGCCTGTCAATCGAGATGACTATGGTCAAATTGTCTGATGCGAGTGTAAGCATAGGTCGCCACTCTATGCAATTTATCAGGCCAGCGCTAGCTATTGTGATGTCAGGCGAGCTATGGCAGTTGCCCACAATCCTGGTAGGGGCTTCGTCGTTCATTGTGCAGAATGCCAAAGATTGTGGTGCGCGTTAAAGTCGCCCAAAACCAAGCGTTTTTCGCCTCTGAGTAGCGCACCTGTATCAGGACGGTATCCAACTGGTCAACTTGTAACGGGAGGAATGTATATATTAAATATTTCGAGCTCGATACCGCCTGACCGGATAGCTATGCCCTGACATTCTAGGGTAGTATCCCTGCGGTCGATGTCGCCGTCGATAAGACGATACTGCACGGTGTTGTGTAGAATGAAGGCCAAGCCTCCACCATGATCTCACTCGCGATCCTTTCTTAGTATGTTATAGCCTGCCCGGCTCAGAAGATCTGATCAGGCGCCCAGTTTTGTCTTTTGGATCGCAGCTATTGGCAGACGTTCCCGGCTCATAAAGTCGACTATCTCGTCGATCTTTCCGTTTCAGTAAAATTGTGCGAGTCTAAAGTGTCTCGGGGGAACGTTCGTAACACTGAGGGTTGGGGAGGGAGTTGTGCGTAAATCTTGGTTGTTGCAGATGTGTGACCCGCTGAGGTGGTTGCCGCACATTGGTGGTAGTTGGCGGCTGCGTAGTATCTACAGGCGGGGGCAGACTCCTACAGTATGGGGCAACGAAAGCACTTCCCACTCACGAGTGGCGCGCAGACCAGAGCACGACCGAAAGTGGCACCAGCCAGTGCATGAGTTGCATTTGACTAATGTCACATTCCGCCGTACTATGGTCTGACACACGGAACAGACTGTGCGAGGTACTAACACCCTTAGCCCCCGCACTGGAGGTGGAGCTGGATGGGGGTGGGGGAGGGTTGGGAAAAGATGATTGGGAGTCAGCTACGGTGAGCTCCGTTGCGCCGTAGACGTAGACGGGGTTAGGTCGCCGAAAGTGTGACAGCCCTTGGCCGGATAAAATCCGGGTTAACTCCGGTGCGTAGAACCCGCTGCCGTGGGAGTCGGATTCGATTCGACTATTCTAGGCGGTTGGTTGCGAGCAACCGGGTTGTATATAAGGGCGACACACGACTGCAGAGAGGAGTAAGTAAGGGAATCAGTCGTAGAGTAAAGGCGTTGGTAATTACATTACAGTAAAGTAATAAAAAAAGTACATTGGGAAAGTTGTGTACAAGTGATTGTAAATGGTAAAGTGAATTGTAATTGAATTGTGAATTACTGAGTAATAAAAGGACATTAAACAAATTCTGTATAAATAAAGAAACTGCAAATTAAGTTGGTGTTTTTTACTTAACAATCCAGAGATCGGACTGCGTCATTTAGCCGTTTGATTACTTTATATGGACCCTCCCAAACGCATTGAAGTTTTGCCGACAAATCCTCTTCCGTTGTGGACTGGACAGCAACACCAAATCTCCAGTTTGGAAGCCTTCAGAGTTCATCGGTTTGTCATACCTGGCCTTCCTTTTGTAATGGCTTCGTTATTTTGGCGCTTCAGTTGCTATGCACTCCTTGCAGTTAGCAATCCACTCAGCGATCGATTGCCGACAACCAAACCAATAGAACCGCTTCTTGATCTTCTCCAGCATTTTCTTAATGCCTAGATGCTCTCCACTAGGCCCATAGTGGAATTCCTTAAGAATATCCGAAATTCTCAACCTAGGAACTACTATTAGCCTTATAGAACACTGGCCATCTTCACTTTCCCATACTCTATGCGAACAGCCAGATATCAATTCTAAACTGATCTAAACTCGCGATTGGACTTTCCGTTGTTCACCTCCAATCCGTGCATTACCAATTCCAAGTCTGGGCCTTCCTGCTGACATTTTCTTAAGTGGCTTGCCTCCCACTCTTCTGCTCATGTAATTGTTATTCGCCGGACGTCTATCATGCCCTCAGCTTTTTAGCATCGTTTGCGTCGTCTTTTCTGGCTGTTGGAGCCTGACTTGCAATCGCGTGTGAAGTGACACAACTGAAACACTTTCCAACTTGATTCTTGACATCGGAACGATTCATTCCTTCTATCGACTTCAGAGTTTTCAATATTACAGTCCTCACATCTGGTGTTTCTACCTCCAAAGGCTTCACTTTGTAGGCTGGCTTACATAGGAGTGCCGCTGTTTCACGTGTCTGAGCATACCAAACAGTTTCAGCGAATGTCAACTTTGGATTCGCATATGTCTCTCGCTTGGTGTAAATGTTTTTTATTCCGCTGATGAATCTTTGTATTTTCACCCTTTCGAGATGTTCATTCGATGCGTCCCCCATGGCCAAATGAGCCAGTCTCTCAATTTCAGAAGCATATTCCTGCAGAGACTCGGTGTGTTCTTGGTCAAGCTGTTCCAGCTCCATCTGGTAAATTTGCCTATTATGGTCGCAACCATATCGTCTTTCCAGGGCTCGCATTACTGCGCCATGGTTATCTCTCTCATATTCAGAAATAGCCAGCAAAATCTCCGCTGCAGGTCCCTTCAAAGCAGCAAATAGCGCAGCAAATTTTTCCTCGATGGTCCAATTATTTCACTCAGCCGTCTTCTCGAACGGAAGCTTGAAGATCTGGAATGGAGCTGTGCCGTCAAAGGTTGGTGCTTCTACTCACGGGCCGTTCATCGATCTGGCTGGACGACTCAACTGCAAATCTCGGACACGACGTTCAAGCTCGTTGATTTTGGTCTTAATTAGCTCCATTAATTTGTCTTGCCGTTCTTCGATTCTGTCCTGCCTTTCCTTAAGTTCAGCATTGTCCCTCACAAGATTTTGATGTATTTGTGCGATTGTGCCTTCCACTCCATCCAACTTTTGTGAAATCTTGGCATCCATTGCAGAATTACGGGCGTCCTGTGCGTCCAACTTTTGTGTCATGTTGGCATTGATTTGTGAAATGTTGGCATTGATTTGTGAAATTGCAGCCGACAACATGTTCATGTCCATACCGGTAGATGAGCCAGGAGCATTTTCTTGAATCTTACTTGATGGCTGCTTCTTTGTCAATGTCCTTCAAGGATACATCTTCATCCTCGCGACGAAATTCGTATTGACTCAAGCCGATGCCTTCGACTTCCATTGCTTCTCGCAGACGCGATTGCAGCTCTGCCTTATTTCCTGTTGTAGATAATCCACGCTTTGCTAATTCCCTCTTGAGAGGAGGTATCGTTAAATCCTGTATCTAAGCCATTTTCCAATTACCATCCTTTGGGATTTATTTAACAATCCCACTTCTGACACCAATTGTTACGATCTTGCTGAATCAACCTCGATGATTTCCCAAATCCTTCGGGTACGATCTATGGATTGTTAAATAAATATCGCCAACTTAATTTGCAATTTCTTTATTTATAAAGAATTTATTTAATGTTATTTTATTACGCAGTAATTCACAATTCAATTACAATTCACTTTACCATTTACAATCATTTGTATACACTTTCACAATAGGGGTATTCTCTCTGTCTAGGAAATGCATACTATGCAAATATTTCCTATGGAAGTGTTCTAGAGATCGAGAGCACCCCCGTTGCAAAATTGTGACATATTCAAGGGAAACAATAACAACCACACAGGCATACGGTTGCTTTTCCCTTCACAGGGTTGCATTTTCCTTCTTACTATCTATGGGAAATAAATATACATAGGTTTTGGTATAGGATATTTTTCCTGTCGTATCATATGTTTTTTGCATGTATTTTGTTGTTGTGCCATTGCACGAATAGGAAAAATTTCCTATCGGTGCACAGTAGCATGCATTTCCTAGACTAAGGGAATATCCCTAATGAACTGTTTTTATTACTTTACTGCAATGTAATCACCAACGCGTTTACTATACGACTGATTCCTTACTGACTCTCTGCACTTGAGTGTCGCCCTTATATATCACTCGGTTGTTCGCACCCAACCGCCGGGAATAATCGAGTTGTTACGATAACGAATGTTCTCGAATTACGCTTTAGAACATGCCAGTTATCGGCTTCTCTCTTTCATCTGACATTCGCTTCGCATTTTCGCCACAATTTAATGATGTTGTGTTAAGCTGTGGTGCCACCTTTTCTCCATTTCAATAAAAAGGATGTATCGGCTAACAACTATCGTAATAAATGAGTCCACGAATCACGCAATCTTTAGTCGCAAGCGACAAAATTAACAACTCGACAAGTAATATTGTTACGATCATTTGCGCCAAAATATCGCTACTGTTGTTTATGGTTTTTTGTAAAATACGCATGTTTCATAGAATGAAAACTACGATATAATAAATGCCTTATACAAACTTATATTTTCAATAAAATCTTATCTCAAAGTAATGGAAATTATACTTATTGAAGATTTGTTATTCATTATGTTAAATTTTTAGGTATATGTATTGTGGCGAATATGCGATGCGAATGTCAGATGAAAGAGAGAAGCCGATAGCTGCCATGTTTTAAAGCGTAAATCGAGAACATTCGCAAAGAGAAAGATTCGATTATTCCAGGCGGTTGGTTGCGAACACACAACTGCAGAGAGTCATTAAATGAATCAGTCGGTAAAGTAAACGCGTTGGTGATTACATTACAGTGAAGTAATAAGAAACAGTAGATTGTGAACGTTGTAATTGTAATCAGTGAAGCGAATTGTAATGGAATTGTTAATTACTGAGTTATAAAAGGACATTTAATAAATTCTTTATAAAATAAAAAACTGCGAACATAGTTGGTGATTTTTACTTAACAATCCAGTGGTCGTACCCGAAGGATTTGGGAAATCATCGAGGTTGATTCAGCAAAATCGTAACAATTGGTGTCAGAAGTGGGATTGTTAAATAAATGCCAAAGGATAATAATTGAAAAATGGTTAAGATACAGGATTTGACGATACCTCCTCTCAAGAAGGAACTGGTAAAGCGTGGATTATCTACAACAGGAAATAAGGCGGAGCTGCAATCACGGCGAGGATGAAGATGCATCCTTGAAGGACATTGACAAAAAAAGAGGCTATTGATTCTGCAATTTCACAAATCAATGCCAACATGTCACAAAAGTTGGATGCTCAGGATGCCAAGATATCACAAAAGAAGAATGCACAGGATGCTCGGAATTCACAAAAGTTGGCTGAAATTTCAGAGATTTCACCAAAAATGGATGCACAAATCGGGACAATCACACAAATACAGCAAAACTTGGTGAAGGACAATGCAAAATTTAAGGAAAGACAAGATCTAATTGAGAGCAAAGTCAACGAATTGAACTTTCGGCATGACAAATTAGAGGAGCTAATTAAGACCAAAATCAACGAGCTCGAACGTCGTGTCCGAGATTTGCAGTTGAGTCGTCCAGCCAGATCGATGAACGGCCCGTGAGTAGAAGCACCAACCTTTGACGGCACAGCTCCATTCCAGATCTTCAAGCTCCAGTTCGAAAAGACGGCTGAGTTAAATAATTGGACCATCGAGGAAAAATTTGCTGCGCTATTTGTTGCTTTGAAGGAACCTGCAGCGGAGATTTTGCTGGCTATTTCTGAATATGAGGGAGATAACTATGGCGCAGTAATGCGAGCCCTGGAAAGACGATATGGTTGCGACCATAATAGGCAAATTTACCAGATGGAGCTGGAACAGCGTGACCAAGAACACACCGAATTTCTGCAGGAATATGCTTTTGAAATTAAGAGAGTGGCTCATTTGGCCATGGGGGACGCATCAAATGAACATCTCGAAAGAGTAAAAATCCAGAGGTTCATCAGCGGAATTAAAGACATGTACACCACGCGAGAGACATATGCGAATCTAAAGTTGACATTCGCTGAAACTGTTTCTTATGCTCAGACACGTGAAACAGCGGCACTGCTATGTAAGCCAACCTACAAAATGAAGGGTTTGGAGGTAGAAACACCAGATGTGAGGATTGTAATATTGAAAACACTGAAGTCGATAGAAGGAATGAATCGTACCGGTGTCAAGAAACAAGCTGGAAAGTGTTTCAGTCAAAAACCGAGGGAATAATAAACGTCCGGCGAATAACATTTACAAGAGCAGGAAAGTGGGAGGCAAGCCATTTATGGAAATGTCAGCAAGAAGAGACAGACTTGAAACTGGTAATGCACGGATTGAAGGTGAACAAACGGCCAAGTAAACAACAAATGGCTGCGGAAAGTCCCATAGCGAAGGCATACTGGGCACAATGGAGCAGTTTAGAGTTAATATCTGTCTGTTTGCATAGAGTATTGGGAAGTGAAGATGGCCAGTGCTCTAGAAGGCTAATATTAGTTCCGAGGTTAAGAATTCCAGACGTTCTTGAGGAATTTCACAATGGTCCTAGTGGAGAGCATCTAGGCATTAAGAAAATGCTGGAGAAGTTCAAGCAGCGGTTCTATTGGGTTGGTTGTCGTCAATCGATTGCTGAGTGGATTGCTAACTGCACGTAGTACATAGCAACTAAAGGGCCGAAATCACGAAGCCATTACAAATTGAAGGCCAGGTACGATAAAGCGATGAACTCTGAAGGCTTCCAAAGTGGAGATTTGGTATTGCTGTGCAGTCCACAACGAAAGAGTGGTTTATCCCCAAAACTTCAATGCGTTCGGGAAGGTCCATATAAATTAATCAAACGGCTAAATGACGCAATGTATCGAATCCGGCATGTTGGGAGACCAGGAAGCAAGATGAAAGCGGTCCACCTAGAGAGGCTTACTGCGTTTGGAACAGCCAATGTGTGTGATCAGGACGATCAGACTTAGGGGGAGGGAAGTGTGGCGAATATGCGAGGCGAATGTCAGATGGATGAGAGAAGCCGATAGCTGCCATGCTTTAAAGCGTAAATCGAGAACATTCGTAAAGAGAAATATTCGATTATTCCAGGTGGTTGGTTGCGAACAACCGAGTTGTATATAAGGGCACCACACAACTTCAGAGAGGCAGTATCGGAATCAGTCGTAAAGTAAACGCGTTGCTCATTACATTGCAGTGAAGTAATAAGGAACAGTACATTGTGAAAGTTGTAATTCAAGTAATTGTAATCAGTGAAGTGAATCGTAATTGAATTGTGATTTATATATATATATATATATGGAACATATTTGGTGACTTTTATATAACAATCCAGTGGTCGTTCCCCAAGGATTTGGGAAATCATCGAGATTGATTCAGCAAAATCGTAACATCGAAGAACATAGGTCGTGTTTGGAGTTTCCAATCAATATTGTTTTAATGGTATTGTTCTATCCGTTAGCGTCCCAGAAAGGAAGGCTTTTAAAAGAATTCTTAAATCAGACCGAGAAGTCGGAGCAAATGCGAGTGGTGCCGTTATTGAGTAGTTGGTCACCAGAAGAATTAATATTTGCTGCTGGAATCACGTCCCCGCCTATGTTATTTACTTCAGAACTTGAAGTTGCTGTTGCATCCATAGCGGTTGCAAGCTGCGCATTTGCGATAAAACTGTGGCGAAAATGCCAAGCGAATGTCAGATGAAAGAAAGAAGCCGATAGCTGCCATGTTTTAAAGCGTAAAACGAGAACATTCGTTGTCAAGAACGGTTCGATTATTTCAGGCTTCCGTTGCGAGAAGGCGGCAAATATATAATGCAAAGTTATTCAGTCGTAAAGTAAACGCGTTGGGGATTACACTATTTGTTTGAATTGTGAATTACTGAGCAATGAAAGGACATTTAATAAATTCTTTATACAATAAGAAACTGCGAACATGGTTGGTGACTTTTATTTAACAATCCAGGGATCGTACCCGAAGGATTTGGGAAATCATCGAGGTTGATTCAGCAAAATCGTAACAATTGGTGTCAGAAGTGGGATTGTTAAATAAATCCCAAAGGATAATTGTTGGAAAATGGTGAAGATTCAGGATTTGACCTCCCCTAAAAAGGGAATTAGCAAAGCGAGGATTGTCTACAACTGGAAATAAGGCAGAGCTGCGGAGTCTTGAAGCTCCAGTTCGAGAAGATGGCTGAGTTAAATAATTGGACCATTGACGAAAAATTTGCTGCGCTATTTGTCGCTTTGGAAGGACCTGCAGTAGAAATTTTGCAAACTGTTCCTGAATATGAGAGAAATGATTATGACGGATTGATGCGAGCCCTGGAAAGACGCTATGGTAACGAACACAGGAGACAAATTTAGCAGATGGAGTCGGAAAAGCGCGACCAAAGACCCAACGAATCTCTACAGTAATATGCTTCAGAAATTGAGAGATTGGCTAATTTAGCTATTGGGAACGCATCGGGTAAGCATCTCGAAAGGGTGAAAATACAAAGATTCCAAAATTAACATACGCTGAAATTGTTGCGTATGCTCAAACACGTGAAACGGCGGCACTCATAAACAGACCAGCATACAAAGTCAATAAAGTGAAGGTAGAAACACTATATGTGATTACCGATATATTGAGAACTCCGAAGTCGATCGAAGGAATGAACCGTTCTGGTGTCACGAATTAAGCTGGAAAATGCTTTAAATGTGGAAAGCCTGGTCACTTCGCAGGCGAATGCGAGACGGGTCCGGTAGACGGGAATTACAGCAAAAACGGAAGGCTCAGGAGGATAAACCATCAACTTCTCAGTCGTTAAACTAAAAGGAGCCAGTCTAAAGGGGCGTATGTTGGCTCCTGCAATTGAATGCCCCATAATCTCCGTATCGCAAATTGGGAGAAAAACGAGCAACATTACTATTGGTGGATTTGTGGATGGACGAGCGCGAATATTAACTGTGGATACCATTCGCAATAGGGAATGTGACGGTGTTACACAGCTTTATAGTCGCGCAGATTGTAGATGAGGTAATCATAGGAGTGGACTTCTTAATGGATCAAGGTATCAAAATCGACTTGAATAACTAAATTATGGAGTATAACAACATGGAAGTGCCACTAAGCATTGGTTATAATTCCACATGCAGCAGCAAACAGGTGGTCTTAGAAGGCAGTGAACTGATTCCACCAAAGTCAGAAGCAGTTGTTTGGGCGAAAATTAATGGAGATTGTGGGACAAACAAATTTTGGGTTGTCGAAGCAGCACAAAATTCTAGACCGGACGTACTTATTGGTAAACCCTTGATCAAGACGCAAAAGAATGGACGCATCCCAGTGAGAGTGTTAAATGACTTCAGATCAACCGTAAAAATTGCTGGAAGAACTACATTAGGGCAATGTCAAGAGGTGGAAGCCATCATCAACTGCAATAATCCATCTGGAATCGACTCCATTGGTAGGAAGGACATGGAGGAAGATATAAATGCATGGAAAACAAGGAGCACAAGGGCAGTCAACTTACCTGCACATACTCCAACATATTCGACAAGGATAGTAACAAACCAGGCAGAAATATTTCGTCAAGCTCCTCGAAGTGTTCCACTAGCCAAACGTGAAACTGTTGGCCAAATAATTAAAGGAATGAGTGAAAGCGGTGTTATCGAACTATCGGGAAGCCCTTGGACCTCACCGGCAGTACTTATGGAGAATTAAGAAGGCCAGTTGCGGTTCAAAGACAAAGAGAAGACAGCCTTTAGTGTTGGCAGCCATAACTAATAGTCTCCATGAGCTCACTGGGAAAAATAGATCTTTCGAATGGAAAAGAGGAGGCTTTCCAAGGTTTGAAAGAACGGTTATGCACTACGCCTATGCTAGCGTACCCGATTCCAGGTGCAACCTTTATTCTAGATACAGATTGCAGTGGCTATTGTATAGGAGGTGTACTTTCGCAAGTGATTGATGGGCAGCAGAACATAGTTGCCTACTATATACGGTCATTGGAAAACCAGAGCGGAACTACTGCGTAACTCGGAGAGAATTACTAGCGTTGGTGGATTGCACCAAATATATGTATGGCCAACATTTCCGAGTTAAAACGGATCATGCAGCGCTGAAGTGGCTACTACAGTTCAAGAATGGCGAAGGGCAGCTAGGTCGGTGGATATGAGAGGCTGCAAAGTTATGACTTCGCCATCGAGCATCGCAAGGGAAATACGCACGGGAATGCTGATGCTATTTCCGTCGATCGTGTAATTTCGAATGTAAGCACTGCTCAAAATTCAAGGGTAAGGAAGACATAATAGACATCCGGCTAATGACAATTACACCAGCAGAAGAGTGGGATTCAAGCCGCTTAAAGAAATGTCAGCAGGAAGATCAGGACTTGGAACTGCTAATGCACGGATTTTACATGAGCAGACGACCAAGTAAGGAACAAATTGCTTCGGAAAGTCCCATCGCGAAGGCATACTTGGCATATAGAAACAGTTTAGAGTTGATATTTGGCTGTTTGCATAGAATATGTAAAGTGAAGTTTGCCGGTGCTCTCAAAGACTAATAGTAGTTCAGAGGTTGAAAATTCCGGATGTTCTTAAGGAATTCCATAATGGTCCTAGTGGAGGGCATATAGGCATTACGAAAACGCTGGAGAAGGTCAGGCAGCGGCCCTATCGGGTTGGTTGTCGTCTATCAATCGCTGAGTGGATTGCTAACTGCAAGGAGTGTATTGCAGCTGAAGGGCCAAAAGCACGAAGTCATGGGCAGATGAAGGAACATAACTCAGGTGCACCATTTGAGCGGGTTGCCATGGAAATAAATACGTTCTTGTGGTTATGGACTACTTTAGTAAATGGCCTGAAGCCTACCCAATTCCACACCAGGCAGGCAAAACACTTGCGGATGCATTCACTCACAATTGGGTTACCAGATACGGTGCGCCTATAGAATTGCACTCAGACCAAGAAAGAAACTTCTAATCGGCGGTGTTGCAAGAGATTTGCCTGATACTTGGTATTCGAAAAACCCAAGCTGTTGGCATCTTAAATCAGATGGTATGGTAGAACGATTCAGTCGGACCCTAGAAGAGCACTTGCGGAAAGTAATGGACAAACATTAGGATAATTGGAATATCCACATACCGCTGTTTCCGATGAGATATCGGTCGCCAGTGCTTGAAACAACGGGTCAAACTCCTGCGAGGGTATTGTTTGCTAGTGAACTTCGGTTGCCGATGGCTCGATAACACTGCTTTCTCTCATTTCTTTAATCATTTGGCCAACAGCGTCACGTTTGACTAGTGGAATACTTCGTGGAGCTTGACGAGTTGGACTGACGTCACCAGTATGAATCCAATGTTTCACTACGTTGGTCCTGCCTGGTTTGTTGCCGAATATGTTGGAGTTTTTGCAGAGAAGCCTGGCCTTGTGCTTATACTTGCTTTTCAACCCTTGCGTCTATGCACTTATATCTTCCTCCATGTCCTTGCTGCCAAAAGAGTCGATTCCAGATGAATTATTACATTTGATGATGGCTTCTACCTCTTGACATTGCCCTAATATAATGCCTCTTGGAATTTTTACTGATGATCTGAAGTCATTTAATACTCTCACTGGGATGTGTCCATTCTTTTGCGTCTTAGCCAGGGTTTTACCAATAAGTACGTCCGGTGTAGAATTTTGTGCTGCTTCGACAACCCAAAATTTGTTTGTCCCACAATCTCCATTAATTTTCGCCCAAACAACTGCTTCTGACTTTGGTGGAATCAGTTCACTGCCTTCTAAGACCACCTGTTTGCTGCTGCATGTGGAATTATAGCCAATGCTTAGTTTGTACTTCCATGCTGTTATACTCCATAATTTAGTTATTCAAGTCGATTTTGATACCTTGATCCATTAAGAATTCCACTCCTATGATTACCTCATCTACAATCTGCGCGACTATAAAACTGTGTAACACCGTCACATTCTCTATTGTGACTTGACATGTTACTTCTCGCACCACTTGGGTGTCCTCACCAGTCGCCGTTTACAATCTTGCTCCAGCTAATGGTCTCACTTTTTTAGCGATCAGGTCAGTTCGAATGATGGAGTGTGATGCGCCAGTAACCGCTGTTAATATTCGCCCTCGTCTATCGTCATATCCACCAATAGTAATGTTGCTCGTTTTCTTACCAAATTTTCCAGACGGAAATTATGTGGCATTCAATTCCAAGGGCCAGAATACGCCCATTTAGACTTCCTCGCTTTAGTTTAACGACTGAGTAGTGGATGGTTCATCTTCCTCAGCCTTCTGTTTTTGCTTGGCTTCGAGTCGGTTGGAACCTGTCTTGCATTCGCGTGCAAAGTGTTCCAGCTTTCCACATTTAAAACATTTTCCAGCTTGATTCTTGACACCGGAACGATTTATTCCTTCTAACGACTTCAGAGTTTTCAATATTTCGGTCACTACATCTGGTGTTTCTATCTCTACTTTGTTAACTTTGTATGCTGGTCTGCTTATGAGTTCCGCCGTTTCACGTATTTGAGCATACCCAAAAGTTTCTGCAAATGTTAACTTTGGATTCGCATATGTCTCATTTGGTATAAATGTCTTTTATTACTCTGATGAATCTTTGTATTTTTACTCTTTCGAGATGCTTACCCGATGCGTCTTCAATAGCTAAATGAGCCAATCTCTTAATTTCTGAATCATATTCCTGCAGAGATTCCCGTGGTTTTTGGTCGCGCTTATCCAACTCCATATGGTAAATTTGTCTCCTGCGTTCGGTACCATGGTGTCTCTCCAGGGGTCGCATTAATGCGTCGTAATTATTTCTCTCATATTTGGGTATAGTTTGCAAAATTTCTGCAGCAGATTTTTCCTCTATACTACAGTTATTTGCTGTAGACTTGGAAAGGAATTTTGATGGTGTTTGTACCTTGGGAGCCTTCACTGAAGTGGTTGGGCGATTTAACTGCAAATCCCAGACACGTGCCCATTCGTTAACTTTGGTCTCAATTATATATATATATATATATTTGGCGCTTTGTAACCGCTGAAGCGATTTTCGGCCGAGCTCCTCCTCCAATTTGTGGTTTTGCGTCTTGATGTTTTCTTACCAACAAATGGAGGGACCTGCAGTTTATTCTAAGCCGCCTCCGAACGGCTGATGGATTTATGATTATGATTTATGAGGAGCTTTATTTCATGCCAGAAATACACTCGGAGGGTTTGACGTTCCCTGCCGAGGGGCGACCGCATTAGAAAAACAATTTTTTTCTATCATTTTGGATGTTGCCCGAACCTGGACTCGAACCCAGGCCTTCCGAATGTCAGTAGGCAATGCTAACCACTCGGCTATCGCGGCCGAGATGCTCTTTTTTTCCTTGCCGACCTGCAATATAATAATA